>VWZP01008303.1:18319-30506 GCA_013396995.1 Dicaeum eximium | reverse complement strand
CTGCATTTTTTTTGTATGTAGATTTTTTTCTAAGTCAGTTCTTTCTGAAATGGACATTCAGAGAAAGATACTAAAGATGTCCTTGCCTGCATTAAAGGACATTAAAGGCTTCATTCATGAGTCTTCAACTAGTATTCCCTAGCCCTAAGACCTTGCTGCATTTTGAAATGGCATTAGACTGGTTGGTTGTTAGCTGTAAGATGAGGAGATTCATGCCATCCTGAAAGAATTCACAATGGTCTTTCCTCCAAAGACAGTGGCTGTTGGTGTTTGATCCTCTCACAAGTGACAAATATCCAGTTTGGTCAGAAGATCTCCAGCCTCAATTGCAGCTCCAGCACCGACCTGGCGAAGTTCTGCCTCATTGTGCTGTCCCAGCCTTTGCTTTCTGCCCCCAGCACCTCCCAGGTCCATCTTCCACGTGGTACAAGGGCCTGACCTCCAACACTGTGCATGGCTTGAAGATATCTGCTAGACTGGTCCCACTACTCTGAAAATTCATTTTTGTGATCTTTCTTCCGTAATAATAAAGAACCTGTACGTTTTTGATACTTCAGGGTATTTTTTACACTAGATATCAGCTATTCTACAGTTGTACACATGCAAACTACTATTCAAAATAAGGGCTTCCTTACATGCTGTGTGGGGGAGGAAGGATGTCAGGCAACTCTATCTGAGCCTTGGATCTTTGCTGGATGCAATGTCCAGACAGAAGGGAAGCACTGAAACCACTGCTGCTAACTGGAATCAAACCTCTGAGTGAAAAAGATGTTATCAAAATCATACCTATGATAGCATGTCCAATATATTAGTCTAAAATTAAATATTTCATTAATTAATTTAAAATATTTGAGTAATTATTCTCCCTCATTGCCATAAAGTTCTCCATTCTGCACAGAAGCAATAGTGTCTGTCTAGAATGAAACACTTCTGCTCTGAAGCATTTTGATAAAATCTGAGGAGCTGCTGTCCTCTGTCCTTACTAGACAGTAAAGCAATTCATAGAATTTGTGATCCATTTTACACCTGTATTCATACAAGTATTCGGATCTATTAATTTCTAATTCCCAACCAGAGAAAGAATTATTCCAAAATCTTTCTCCCAGCCCTTATTTTTAAAGGGAGTTTAAAATTATGGAAATGGAACTTCTCCTCATGGGAGAGGAAGCCTAACATCCTTGCCTGTTGTTCTTCTAAACCCGATATAATTAAGTCCCAGGAAAGCTCCATCTCACCAGCAGAGAGTTTGATTTTAATGAATAATGCTTTCTCTTTAAAGAATGATGTGTGTCTGCAAGAGAGGTCTTGGCTTTATGAAATGTGGCCTTGGAGAGCAGAACCCATCTGAACCACAAGCTCACCACAGGCTTTGGCTGGATGATGCTTTGGTACAGCAAGGGCGACCTGTGGAAACATGTTCCCTTTGTACTTCCCCAGCTCTTTTCCCCTTTTCAGCAATAAATACTGTGACAGACAGACACCACAGTGCTCAGAGCCAGCAGAGCTCGTGGAGCAGTTACACAAGCTGCTCGAGGCAGAGCCAGCAGTCTGCCACAACCATGACCTTAAATAGCTTTTCTTTCTGTGCCAATTCAAGCCGTGGTTTGACTGTACAGCAAATCTGGCTTCAGGGCTGCTAACACAGGAGCAGAAATGCTGCAGCCACATAACACCAAGCATTGATCCAATATAAATTCACTCTGCCAGCTCAAATCTGCTGAAACAATATCTAGAGGTTATGTTCCTACAGGCAAGCTTCATTCCCTACTGGGTATCCACACCACTCTGTGCTCCTGAACACATCTCATCAGTCCTGCCAGAGCCAGCAGGAAACCAGCACAGACTCCTCTCCTCTCCTCTCCTCTCCCCTCCCCTCCCGGAGGACTACTGCTATTGTTTTATTTCTATTAGCATTTTTAAATCTTATAAAATATTCTAGAATGTCACATTTCTAGAAAGCACATGGTATCTATGTAATAAAAAATGGACCTTGTATATCTTACATTATATATTTTCTGAAATTATTTTGGCATTTCNTCCTCTCCTCTCCTCTCCTCTCCTCTCCTATTTTGTTTCTGTCTCCCTGTATTTATTTATTTAACACAAGCCCCTCTTTCCCCAGGACATGGTCTAGGGCTGCTGTCTCCCCTCTCATACTGCCTGAAGGGAATCCATGAGAAAGAAGAGAAGTGAAATCAAACACTTCTGATCATTTTCACTTGGACTAAAACACAGACTTGGGGATCACTGGAATAGTATAGTAACTAAAGGACATTTACAAATATTTAAAGATTTATCACCTACATAAGGTTTTTCACTGCTACACATAAATGACAGTAACCACAAGCACATAGTTCAGTGCTTTCATTTTAGAGACAAAATTGTCTTATATCCAGAATAACATTAGCATAATTTCCTGAAGGAATAAAACCACTAACATTAATCAAAGGGAAAAAAAAAGCCAAACCCTAAACAAATCATAAGATATGCATAGTTCTTCAGATGCAACTCTTTGTACAATAAAAAAATCCCTTGAGCACTAACATGGACACATAACTCTGCACGTAAAGGCTTTGTGTTCCTGATGAATTATTTAATCAGAGAGAAAATTCAGATCTGAACAGGGTTCAGCAGATCTCCTTGTCTTCTTTAGAGGTCTTGCAGGTCTTCTCCTCTTTGGTGGCATTGGTATTTTCCTTTCTGCCAGCTGCCACTGCCCTTTCTGGCTCACTCCCCATTAGAGGAAACACATCTCAAATATGATTGAGAACAAAAGTTTCTCTGTACAGGTTGGAATGAGAACTTCAGTAGTGGTTTAGGAAGGCACAGTCATGTCCCTTCTTGTCACACTGATAAGTATCCCAATCCTAAGTCCAGCTTTACATACTGACTTTCATCCTTGATTTCAGAAGAAAAAGCAGAGTGAATTCAGTCATAGCACTCAGGAAACTCTTGCTACCATCAAAATACTAAAAACCTCTTTTGATGACAGACTTGTGTCCAGTTGCATCAATAGTTCTCCATACAGACCATTCCCCTGAATAAATATTAACTTTTCTGTTCAAGCATCCACCAGTTATTCACATAAGCCTCATTTATAACGTAATGACACTGGCAAGAAATAGATAACACACAAACCAAGTATTTTCAGATCTACCCTGGCAAACATTCTGTGTCCTTTATGAGATGATTTGCTGTAGTGTGTTGCATTACTGTAGCACCATTACTTGCTATATTACTACGTTTGGAACAGGCTGTCAGCAGCAGATGGACTATTACTGATATGCAAGTAGGTGAGATACAGTGGCTGCACAAATTAAATCATTGTTTGCAGATCTCTGGGCTCGTTTCTCCTCGGTAGAGGGCCATAACAAAAGGGTAGGAATTCCTCAATGTTAAATCACTGCCAATTTTTTATAATGCAGTATAAAAAGTAATGCAAACAAAAATTACTGGTGAATCAAGGTTGTGAAAGCCATTTCTATGCATCGTTAGTGCACATATTTACAATAAGATTAAAGATGCACAGGGATTTATCCGTGAGACTCCCATAGGGGAGGCATATGTGGAATAAATCTGTGCACATCTTACTGCAAATTTACTTACGTTTTTAAGTGTTTGAGTAACTGTATGGCTTGAATTTACATGTAGAGTTTTAATGGCTAGATTTGGCAGATTTTAATGCTTTAAATTAGACAGGAATGTATTCTTTCTCTCTAACATGTGGCCTAAATAGCATCTCCCAGTGCAGCTGGCTTATTAACAAAACGATGCAAAACAAAGCCAATTATGGCCTTTTTCTTGCCTAACGTCAGTGGCAATGGGTCATATCCAGTCTGTAATGAGGAGGAGGTGGGATCAGGCTGTGGACAAAGAGCATCCTCACAGATGGCGAGTGAGGCAGCAGCACATGAATAGGCTGTGCCTCCTGTGTTTGCTAAGATGGGGATCCTTCCAGAATGCACAAGCAGAATTCAGTCACCTGCAGGGAAGGGAAGGTGGCTCAGTGGTCCAGCTCAGGATTAATTATTGGTGTTTATAGATTGCCATCATGAGTGCTCACACACACACACACATGCTGGGGAAGGATGCTGGCTCATAGAGGTGTCAGCAAGTTCCTGCTGTCTTCCTCCCTGCCTTCTCTCCATCTTTCTCTTTGTGTCTTCAAGACTAATTCCTGGGTAAGTTTCATGGAGGCTACACTTTCGTGGCAATTTAGTTTGGCTTGCCATCTGCCCATCTCTCTGCATCGCTTGTGAATCCCAAGGCGTACACAGAGAAAACTGTGTGGAGGTTTCCAGTGGATCATGGATTGCAGGGATGGGCACCTCTGCAGCAGCACAGACACAGAACAGACACAGCTGTGCAGCCTGAGCATCCCTGGCCATGTCAGAGAGCTGTGGAGGTGGCTCATGCCCGGTAGTGCCTGCACTCCTGGTCTGAGTGTGAGCACCGTGTTGTGCTGATGGCAGGTGTAGCTGGGAGAAGACCATCTCCCTCTCTTTTATCTCAGTCAAGAAACAGCCCAGCCATGAAATGAAGCCCTGCATGCCTGATTGCCCAGGAGAAGGATGCAGCCCTGGGAGGCCAGCACAGCCAGCAGCAGTGGCCTTGAATCCTGGCTGGATTCAATCTGGGGTGAAGAACCCATAAAAGTGCACAGGCACATGTGGAGCAATGACTCACAAGTAATTAGCTTTGTCTCCTCCAATGGGCAGGGATGATCTGTAGGTCCTCTGCCTCCCACTCTGGTCTCTAACTGAGTCAGAAAGCTGACTATATCAGCCTCCTGCAAGCTGCACCATGGGGGAGTGATGACAGCCATCTTCATGATCGTTGAATTCTTCTCAGAGCCATGGTAACAACGCTCCTAATTAAGGGACACAAAAAATGAGCAGTCTGTCCCTCCCACTCTTTCCAATGCATACACACACACACACAGAGAAAGCCCAGAAATGGATGATGCAGCACTTCTCCTGACCTGAAGGATACACCAGCTCCAGGGAGGGAGAGTTTACCTGTGGGCAGCCTCCCATGTGATTCTCCCTGCTGCAGTGTCTGTGGGGTTTCCCAGAGGCACATGGCACTTCCACAGGACACATCAGACTGAGTTTGGACAACAAGGGTGCACCAAACTGTAAAATTCAGCATCCTTGCCCTAAAAATTTCCCATTGCTTCACCTGCGAGGTGCTCCATGTGTGTCTGGGAAGTGACTATAGGTGTCACTGAAGGGGCTGAGTTTTTTCTTTAACTTCCAGACAAGGAGAATCAGCTCTTTCCCAACATAAGTGAGCCAAGCTCAGTTTTTTTCTTATGCCTCCAAAACAGAAAGTTTAGGCTAATCAGATCCTGCAGAGGATTTTGAAGTGTTTTCTCTCTCCTTCCTAGTTAACATTTTTTAGTGTTGTTTCTACCATGATGCAGCTGGGCTCTGCCCCTGCTGAAAAATGCTGCACTAGATGACATAAATTTCTTCCCCCAGTGCTGAAACTTCTGTACCTTCACACAGAAATTCAATTAAGACCTCACAAGCCTTCTTCACTTCAGTCCCACATAATCACCACACAAATATAAACCTCTGACTTTACACACTGAACTCAGGTTATGCCTTTCTTTTAGATTTTTCCCACACAGCAAATTCCCCTCTCCCATTTTGAGCATCCTCATATGTACCTTGGCCCTTCCTAGGGTGAATAATTAATTTCACCAGCAGGCTTCTGCCTGTTTACGCCATACATCCCATTTGAAGTTAATTAGCCATATTAAAGTTTTCGAGTTAAAAATAAAACGTCCCCAAAGACGCTATCTATGCCCTTAAAAACACTATTTGTGCTGGCATGCACAAATTCTCCCTTTTTTATCAGGAGTAGCCACGGGGCTCATTTCCTCTCTCACAGTTCTCACCTTCCCCCGGGTTTGCATCCCCGCAGGAGCCCTGGGCTGTTTAAGCACCGTGGCTCCCCTCAGCCAGGACCTTGTTGCAGCAGAGCACTGAACACCCACTCAACTCCTCAAGTTCTTCCAATGAAGCCGTGTAAGAAAGTGGTTTCCTGGGGGGGAGAATGTAACTTAATGCTGTAGAGTCAGTTTTGCAGTAAAAGCAATCACTGATATTACTTCAGGGTTGGTTTTTTTCTCCTCTATTAAAAAAACAAAGGCACCAAAATTGTTGTTTAGAACTGCTGCAAAAATAAAACTGTCCTCCTAAGCTGTCACATTTAAAAAGAACCCTGTATGTTAATTTTCTATGAAGGTGCAGCATGTTCTTACTATTATCAAAGAAAATATTATAAATAATATATGCTACCATTCAAAACCTAAAGTATCCAGCATTTCAACTATTGTGATACATGGAGATCCTAAGATGTGCTCAATCCTAAGTGTTAGGGAAAACAATCTCCAGCTTATCCAGACAATATACTGAAACTAGCTTGTGGGTGAACAAGGATGCTCAATTTCATATTGTTGCTTTGGCCATATGAATTTCAGTAGGATTTTTCAAAATGCCAGTGATACAGTGTGCTGTATGAAAGGCCATTCTGCTTCGGACCAGAAGTCCATTTAGCTCTCTGCCTCCAACAGCTGCTTTTCCCAAGGGAAGTGGAAGACCAGAACGAGCACATGTGATATTCTCCTCTCATATTCTTCCAGTCTCCAACTGTTTTCAAGTGGAGACACTTGCTGCGTTGGAAGTGGTTTTTGTTAAGTTAGTTACACACAGTGAATTTATTTCATATGTATTTGTCCAGTCTTGCCTTGAACCTGTGTAAGCCTTTGAAACACTTTGTCAAGTTTTCCCCAACAAACCAGAAGGCTTTTTTTTTTTTTTTTTTTTTTCTTCTTTTTTCTCCTTTTTGTTTTGTTTAAGTGCTCAATTGTTTTAAGGAAAGTTGAGATCTAATAATAGAAGTGCATAGTCAGGGCTTCAAGGACTCCATGTACTGTGAGAACTGGGAACACCAGGGAAGCAGGGAACAAACCTTTTACATCATGGCATGGGCCAACTTCTAACCAGTGAAGTTTAGAGGGAAACTGGACTTGCACTTTATTCCATAACCCAGTACTGACCTGTTTCTTGCAGATTGATTTGAGGCATTTGGTGCTGGTCACCATCAGAGGCTGGTATCCAGATTGCACAGACCTTAAAAAGGAAAGTTTTTGTGTTCCTATTTAAACAGTTTGGTTTATTTATTAAATAAGTGAAGAAATACGCGGATTTCACAAATGTTTGGTTTCCTTCCAGAACTAAACTTCTGCCATTCAGACAAGGAAGGGTTTTACCCATTGACTTGAAGAATGTTACATCTTTCATTAATCTCTGGCAGGGAACTGCATCTCCTCCCATGCTTGCTCCTTTTTCTGTATGTTTTCAAGCTTTCTCCAACCCTGCTGGCTGTTTTGTAAGAACTGAAGCCCTGATAAAGCATTTTTAAACACTAATATTCTCTTTGCTTCTTTGGCTGCTTTGCGTCCCTCCTCACCCTCTTTTTTTGCTTTTTGGAGCCAGGAACTGTCCTGGCTCCAATCACTGCCTGACAATCCTGGGACTAATTTAAACTTGCCACTGGAAACACCTGGACAATTTTGGGTGGAAAGCTGGCACAAATATCTGTGTCTTGCTTCTCCTCAGTGCTCTGACAGCCCTCTGCCTGATTCTGTGTGGAGCAGCAGGGGCACAGGGGTCTGGGGAGCAGCGTATCACTGGGAATGCCTGTGGATGCAGGTTCCCACAGTGGGGCCTCGGGGTAAAATATTTTGAGGTGCCACAGCTCAAGCAGAGACCAACAGAAGGTGCAGAAGCTCCTCAGCCACTGAATGTCTCGAGGTGGGCATTAAAAGAGTAGAAGGCATCAAAAATGAAGACATTTTAACAGATCTGCTACTTAATTATCTCTCAATCGGCAGTACTAAAACTCATCTGCTCCACCAGGTTGCTGTAAAGGTTAAATAGTGTCATTATTAAAGTGCTTTAGAAAGGTAATTAATCAGCATTCTTATTTTTAGAGCCAAAGTTAACCATTTAAAAGATATATCTCACTTTCCTGGCACTTGCCTACCATTTACTCTTGGAGAATATCCATTTCTCAGGACTCCTGCTTTTTTTACCTACATCAAATATTCTTAGTTAATGCATGCCATATCGTAATAATTACATTTTTGAGTCATTTAACATGCTACATATCTGCCAAACTCTCTCCCAGACTTACTCATAAATGCAGTTGAATTCAGATTGAAGCAGTGACCACATTAAAGCACTTTTGTTTGGAGCAATTTCTCTTCCCTTTTCACAAGAGTGAGTAAGCAATGGCCAGAGAGGCTGCTTAGCTAAGCAAAAAAAAAATCACAATTTCTGTTCTTGTGGGACATTCCAATATTTTGGGGTTTTCTAATTTCCAATCAAAGGACATGTTAAGCCACATGTCCTTGTTCATGTTAAGAACTTTCTGAGGGATAGAAAATGCTTCTAAATTCTATCATAATTTCAGAGAGTGCAGCTGAATTTTTCAGTTTTGGGGAAATATCAGGTGGTGTAATATAAGGAGGGAGCCAAGGGTCCCAGGGAAGTTGTAACACACCATAGGGAAAGCTGGGAATATGAATTACACTTCCTTTGAGGCACCTGGACTTCAGTGCCGAGCACAACATGAAATGGTTCCATTTCTCTAAAAGAAAAGTGAAACCCATTGATTTGGTATGAACAGCGATGCAATATTTCACTTTGATGGCTTAAAGAAAGAGCAAATGTTTCGGTCTAAGTAGAAAACTCCCTTTGGATACTTTCACATTTTTGTAAAATCTTTTTTTTTTTTTTTTTTTTGATCGCAAAAGGACAAACATTTAATGGAAAATCCCTGTCAATCAATCTAACAAAAAGTTTTAGTGACTGCCAGCACAGAACGACACAGGAGGCTCTCCCTGCAGCAGTCAAGAATTTTAGCCCTTAACCCTTAATATTATTCTCTAGTGTTTTTAGCTGAAAGTTAATGTTTAGGGAAAACTTCTGTTTTCCTAGGCATCCATTATTTTTCAGCTGAGTGCTGAACAGTGAAGTTGTGCACAATCTCTGCCATACAGGAAACAGCAAAAGCAGAAAGCAAAACCTACAGACTTGAAGTAGCCTTTTCTTAAAAAGAGCCCTGGGTTTGACCTAGACATGTCCTGTGGAGCTCACTCAGCAACAGAAGGATTTTGGCTATAGCAAAAAGTGTTGATTTTCATAAGTAATTAAAAAGTAATTGAAGACTGTAAAATCCTACTGACTTTTTATGGGTATTTTAGGGATGTTTCAAAGCCTATCAAGCAGAAATCCCAAGATTTCTCTTTTCAAGCACTCCAAACCTGGGATGAGGAGAGTTTCCCCAATGTCTTGCAGGAGCTGTACAATCAGGACTTTAACCTCATTCAGCTCTGTGGGTTGGGGTCTTGGGCCAGGCTGGGTTTCCCCAGATCCCAAATTTTTGGAGATGAGGCAAAGTGAGTTGACAACTAATGATTCTGGAATGACATGATGGGAGATAAACTGGCACCACAGCTCTGAGGGTACGATGAGCACTCTGTAATTCCCAAAGTCATACAGGAATCCATTTTCTGGTTTGGGGTAGAAAATACCACTTTGAAATACAAATTTCCAAGCATACTTCTGTCTTAGTTCTTCACAATGCATGAATGCTTTTTTGTAACAAGATCAGTTGTTCATATATATGTTTAAAAAAGTCTATTTACCATAGGAAAGCTTTAAAAAAGAAAGATGTTCAGCCAGCTTTTGATATGACAATAATTTCATTGTGCTTAAAGTAAACAGTCTTCAGACTGGTGCCTTCACTGTGCCAACCTGAGCTTTTCTATATAAACAGGCAACATTCAACAGTGAAATGATGGAATGAGTGATGACATCCATTCTTGGAGGAGAGGAGTGGGTGTTTATTAGCAGTCTGTGTGTGAATCCAGCAATGATATTCCCTGTGTTTGCTATTAGCAAAACTCACACGGGAGCTGCTCAGGCTGCTCCAGCTCCCAACACGAGCAATTCCCACACCAAGCTGGGATGGAGGCAAAGGTCCACATGGGTCAGGGGCAGGCAGTGGGGGCATCTCTCTCTGGGAGAAGACACAGAGAAAGAGCTTGGCAGGGATGTGGGATATCAGAGCAGGGAAAAGGCAGCAGAGCATGAAATAAGAGCATAAAAGAGACTCTCACGCTCAAAATCTCAAGACTTGCCAGATCTGTGCAGGAACCAGTCACTCACATACTCCCATTTGTTTTTTTCAGAGGTGACTGAGAACATAAGCAGAGGTGAAGGTCAGCACTTAAGGTACAAACAATCTCTGCCCTCCAGGTCTCCGAGGGTGAGAGGCCAGACACATCTGTTGTGTGCAGAGAAGCTGCTCCATCAGAAACCACAAAGATGCAGTGATTCTTGATACTTCATCTCCTGAACACTTACTTCTTGTTGGAGAAGATGAAAAGTCTTCCTCACAGGCTGAGGGAGGGGGAAGAACACCTTGTTCACAGGGCAGTAAGGGCAGCCCAGTTAACTTTCACTTAGGCTTGGTCACGAGAGCTGTTAAATGCCTTTCCAAACAGCCAGGTGGAACATGGCCTCTGCTACTTCCATCTTCTAAGCTGGTGTCCTGGTTTAGGACAGACTGGGGAAGAAAACCTCCNGTTAACTTTCAGGCAGCAGGGGAAACCCGCCGCCCTAGACAAAACAAATTCCACAGAACAATTGGGATACGGAGCACCGTCAGCCTAGGACAGCTGGCTAAAACCACTGATGTTTTACACACCAAAAGGAGCAATATTCAGCCAGATCTGAAATCTCTCCACTTAAATTCTGCTGCAAAGGCCAGACCTCCCTCCAGCTGCCTGTCTGGGTCTAGTCACACCATCATTCCTTCATATTGTTTGTGTTAATTTTTCAGCTTTCACTTTCCCAATCCAAACTGAAATCACTGTAACAACATCAGGTGGAAGTCTCTAAACCTCTATTCCCAACAGTCCCTAAACCTCTATTCCCAAGTGCATCAGCTTAACAACTGCTCATGACACTCATACCCCATTTTTTCTTCATGTTTTTCTCCTGTTGAAATATTGCAAGGCAGCATTCAGACATGAATCCTCCCCAACAGGGACTGGAAGGAGGGGAGATTTAGCACAACTCTGCCTGCAAGACACAAATATGACTAAATACAGCTCAACTATCTCAATCTAGTGTCCTACAACTGGTCTCTGTTTAAAATGGTTCCTAGTAGAAAACCATCCCACTTCTTGACACTTTTTGACAGAGCAGAGTTTTGGGAGTTTGGGAGGGTTAGGCAGGGTTGGGGTTTTGGGAGGCTTGGGTCCAGGCCAGGTGGGCAGGCTGACCTGTTGCCCACCTTTGTGCCCAGACCAGTGGGCTCAACCACTCTTTTACTCTTTTTGGGTTTGTTTTTTTTAATAATGGAGAGTATTTCAGAAAATGATATTACCTGCTGTAAGAGGAGCAAGCAGAGCTGAGACCCAGGCTGCCACCATCCTTTTCCAGGCACCCACCCTTGGTGGTCCCCTTGGGCTGAGGGTGGCAGCAATGCCAGCCTTTGCCTCCATCTCCAGCCTCCAGCTCTGCCATCCTGCCAGGCCACAGCAGATGTGGCACATGTGTTTTATTCACTGCATTCTTTTCAGCACACTACACGTTTTCTAAGGATTTTACTCATCTGGACAAGTATCAAATTTCTCTACTTTGTGTCTCCACTCTTGGACTGATCAAAGATGTCTTTTTAAGCTGAGGAGGAACAGCTGCCTTCTGGTAACAGCAGCCACATGCTAGACCATCCCCAGCCCTCCTTCTCCCTCACTACCAACCTTTCTCAAGTTTTTTGGGGAGGCAGAATGTCTCACAACCCTCTCCTCTGTCCTGCCCCCCACTTGATAGCTAGGCTACCTCAGAGCAGTAGATCTACAAGATATTCAAGAGGGAAGCAACTGGTACATCTGCCCTGCATTTAGCTGGCAGAATGCAAGAGCAGGTGTTCATCACAGCTCTTGTAATCTCATGATTCCCTCCCCAACAACCTGCCCACAGCCTGCAGACAATCTCTGAACAGCCCTCCCCAATACTTATATAATGATCCTGCAGCACACTGAATTTTACCAAGTCCCCAGAATGTAATTTTCTCAATAAAAATTCAGTCTTAAAAAAAA
>VWZP01008303.1:0-14143 GCA_013396995.1 Dicaeum eximium | reverse complement strand
AGACAAAAAAAAAACCCACAAAACAAAAGCAAAAACAAATAAACAAACAAAAAAACAAGCAAAAAAAGTAAGTTTTAACTGCTAGTAACAAGCTTTTAAAAGGCAGAGGTCCTCCAAGGATTCAGTGTGCACCAGGAGTTTTAGTGTTCGGAGATGCAACAAGGCATCTCCATTGATCATCACATAACCCATTAAATCATTTATTGTTGGAGTCTCTCTACAAAATCCCTTTTAAAAAACAGAGAGTATTTTGTATTATTTATTACAAAATCCTCTTCTGCCAACAGCAAGACTCACTTCATACAGAACTTCAATAATGGTAAACTAACTGATTTACTGCAAAGTAACTGATTTACTGGAATACCTCTTACATTTTTAATAGCCCTGTCTGTGTGCCTGCTGTTATTTGCACCCTGTAAAAGTGGCAACTGAAATACAGGACAGATGTTCTGAAAGTTGAAAAACAGCACCATAGTTTTAATGAACAGCTACCTATCTGGGACATCTGATGAAAGAAAAAAATCCCATTTCTAGGTGGCTTCTGAAGAATAGGATTTAAACATGTTAGAAAGTATTTTAGACCCCAGTGATGTCATGGCCTTTTTGAAAGGCAGGTCCCTGACTGGGGATAAACATGGAATTATTAAGATTCTTAATTAAAATTAATGAGATTAATTTTGTTCTTCCAAAGATCAACTCTGAGAATCCATTTTGGACAACAAATTTTGGGATTGTGCTGTAATGCACCAACAAGAGAAGTCAATTTTCTCTTCATAATGTGGATACTTATTCCGGTGGGCTGGAATAAGAACACACTCTGTTCACAGCAGAGAACTGCTGACCATCTTCATTTACAGAATCACAGAATAAATTAAGTTGGAAAAGACCTCTGAGATCATTGAGTCCAACCTAATTTAAAGTAACTACTAAACAGCTGAAGTTTAAATTTAAACAGGTCTATAGAAGAAAGTAGAGTGCCGATACTCCATGGTACAAAGGTGCAGCAGGTCAAATTCAACCGAAGTGTTTCTCCTCTCCCCTCCTAGCTCAGTACAAATCTGGATTCATGTACTAAAATTGATGGGAGTCAGCTGCAAACTGGTTGCAGGGATTACTGTTTATTCATGGCTCACACAATCTGCACAGAGAAATGGAAGCAGTTAATGTTACCTGGTTCCTTGAAATTCAAAGCATTAAAATTCCAAATGCAGCAGATTTCAAATGTGTCCAGCAAGAACAAACAACAGATTGTTTCTACTGGGAGCTGGAAGAGCAATACATGAAGGACAGGAACCTCCCAGTCTGATGGCAGCATTTAAAGGTCACAGAATTGAATTGGGAGGGGTTTTCCCCTCTCTTAATCCCCTGCAAAGCTTACAGACAATGCTGCTTTAGGTATCTAAGAGTTTTGGACATAAAGCCCCGTGAAAACAGTATCTCCTTAAACTGTTTTGTCTCAGCTGCATTCAGACCCTCTTTCTAACCCCATTCAGTTCCACGCATGACACATGGATTTCAATTCAAGCAGCTTAATCTCATTTTAGAAAGTAAGTCCAGGCAAGCATGGCAGAGAGCTGCCAAAATTGAGGATACTTCTGTTTGCATTTTGATATAAACCTGTTCTAGTGACATGCAATTCCACATGAAGGTTTTGCTTCACAGGGATATGCTGTGAATACTATGCTGCTGATGCAAAGGAGGTTTGTTGAAGCAGGTTCCATTTTACCCAGTAATCTACACGACAAATTACATCCCATTCTTGTAGCTGCCCAGGCTGTTAAACTAATGAGTAGGGAAAGAAAATTAAGGGGAAGACAGAGGGGCACTGGTTTATTCACTCTCTTAGAACTCAGAGTTGAAGGCTTGTTAATGACGTTGAATAGGATCCCTTCCTGCAAGAGGCAAGACAAGAGTTACAGACAAGAGGGAAGGCACATGTGGTTATAGACAGACAGTGAGAAGGTTTTCGTGGTGAGAGTGGTGAAACAGTGGAACAGGTTGCCCAAAAAGGTGGCAAATGCCCCACCCCTGGAAACATTCTAGGCCAGGTTGGACAGGGCTCTGAGTAATCTGATTTACTAGAAGAGGCGTGTGCTCATTGCAAGGGGGCTGGACTCTGTGGCCTCTAAAGGTGCCTCCCAAACCAACCATTCCATGAATCCATGATTCTGTGAAAGCAAAAGGAAAAAGGTGGTAAATACCAGTCAGTATTACTGGTATTTACCAGGCAGAGCGCCCACAGATGAGCCACCTCAGCTTTTTATCCAGCTCACAAAACAAAAGCAAAATCCTTTTTCCCTACCAGTACTCTGCAGGAGTACCATAATCACATACAAAAATGGGAATCAGGACTCCATGCTTCCCACCAGCCTTCAAAGGAAATCAACTTAATGTGGCTAACAAGTCACACTTAGATATGAATGAATTGCAGCCAAATGCAAACCTGACAGTTCAATTATAAAATATGTCAAGGCCTTCCAGGAGTGATTAGCCCCATAGCATTGAATAAGGTTACCAGAGGTGTGACTGACTAATTGGCAATGCAGCATTAATTTTTAAATTACAAACAGCATCTTACTGATGTGGGTTGCTAAAAAGACAAAAGACAAAACTCTTGGTAACTGGTGGCACATGTATCTATAGGGCTCATCTCTATCTTGAGAAACAAACACCATTCAAATGGTTGGAAAGCTGCCGGCAAAAATCACAACATGCAAAGTTATTAGAGCTAAAGACTCCTTTTTGTCCCTAGATGAAGGACTGCTGGCTGGCAACATGGTTGATAAAATTAAGACACTTTTAACTAGCAAAATATATATACATTGATTTTTACGGAAAATAGTATTTCCACTTGCTGTAGAGACATTTTATTGGTCCTGACCCAGAGCAAGCTGAGTCAGGGAGTTTGGTGACTGACATGGCACATGTAGAAATGTGGTAACTGTTTCCAAACATCATGAAAAATAAGGTGATCAGAAGTACTCAGCAAGGATTTCTGAAGAGAAAATCATGAATGACCAACCTGACAGCCTTGAACAGCTCGGTGGACACAGGGAGAGCATTGGACATTGGGTATCTTGAGTTGAGTAAGGCTTTCAACATTGATTCCTGTAACATCCCCTTTTCCAAACTGATTATGTGTGGACTAGGGAAGTGGACAAAGAAGTGTATTAAAAACTGGCCACACTGCCAGGCTCAGAGGGTTATAATCAGCAGCATGAATTCAGCTGGAGTTGAGTCACTACTGGTGTGCCCCACAGATCTACAGCAAGGCCAACATTGTTTATTATCTGCATTAATGTTCCAGACAATGGGAGTGTTCTCTCAGGAAATTGTCAAACACATCAGCAAGTGGTGAACAACTCTATTGTGCCTCACTTGCTTGGCTTTTTCTTAAATTTTATTTCTCTTTTTATTATGTCTCTTTTCATTAGAATTACTATTAGTGATATTTTACTGTATTTCAGTTACTGTCCTGTTTGTATCTCAAGTCAAAGGTTTTGTCTTTTTCCAGCTCCTCTCTCCATCCCACTGTGGGAGATGCCCATGCCACAGAAAGCACTTGGGTTGTAGTAAACCCAAGAACAGAAAAGTATATGTATTTGTAAAGGATAAAACATGTTTTAATACATGTTATTCATCAATGTACATCTATTTCTGTGTGAGAGTTGTGGTAAATTAATTTCTCCATTCAGCTGGACAGACACATCAATTAATTCATGTTCCTATAGCACCACCGGAATTATTCTCCTATTTTATATTTTTAAACAATATAAATGTGAAGTATGAGTGCTCATTAGCTCATTTAAAGTACTTGTTTTATATAGTCATAACTGCAAATAGTCATTATTTTCAAAATAAATTTCAGAAAATGTAACCCTTTAATACTTTTAACTAAGTGTGCTGTAAACTACAACTGAGCTTGCAGTAACTGCAAAGAATAAAGTTCTTTGCAAAATCTTATTTGCCTTGCTGCTGTTCATGGACAGGCATACAGCAGATGGATTAAGTTTATTTATTTATAAGCCCATAGTAATTTTTTTGATCTGCTTTCTGTATTGCCTTCTTTTAAGTATATAGTGCTCCAGTTGTGTGATGTAGACACAACTAGTGTTTGTAGTTAAAAATTGGAGTAAATACACACTTAAAGCTGGTTTCATAGCAAAATTGCAGGGTAGAGTTAAGGCTATTTATATGGCACATGGACCAAACACATTAGGATATGTTTAATTTTTCTTAAGCGTTTTCTAAATTCTTAATTTATTAATCAGAATATTTCTTTTGGGAAAGCTCACAACAGTAATTTCATCCTTCACTATTGAGGTATTGAGTTGTATTTTTAGCTTAAAACCCTGTTGATATAATTTTTTATCACAAGATAGATACAGATAAAGAAATATAGATATAGATATAGATATATAGATATAGATATAGATATAGATATAGACATAGATATAGATATAGATATAGATATAGATATAGATATAGACATAGATATAGATATAGATATAGATATAGATATAGATATATAAAACATTTCTTACAAACTACTTTATAGATTTGGCTCCTAATTCTCTGAAGAAAAGGAAGTTTCTAAACACCTTTTGAAAGTGGAACTTGGATATTAAATACTTTCATAACTTACAGCCAGGCTTAGAACATGATTTGGTCAAAAGATGAAGATTGTTTGTGTTCAAACCAAAGACCTACTTGAATACATGCAAACTTTTTCCTGTTTCTCAGCATATTTTGTTCCATGATCTGGCATTTCTAATGTAAATTATTTTTATTAACATATGTCAGAAAGAGCAAACACATGTACAGTTGAACCTGCATAAAGACTTCAGGGTATAAAGGTGTGATCCCAAGCTCTCAAGGACTTTATGCATTATGGAGAATTTATGATATTATTACATATGCTGAGTATTTTTTTTTAGTATTTTTTTAACAAAACAAAAAAAAAGAATTTAAATATTAATAAGAACCCCATTTACTACTGTGTCAAAGACATATGAGAAATAAGAATTGAAATACCCAGAAAAGAATATGCTAAAACACCATGACTGTAAAGAACAAAACAAAACATAGCAAAGCAAAAAAGGAAATAAATAATGGATGAATTAGTGATTCCTCTTGCATTGTTAAAAACACAACAGAGGATCAAATGACATTAAAAGAGAACCAAACATTAAAGCTTCTTTTTGGAAGAAGAAGTGTCAACATTCTCAGAATACGTCTTTAATTCAGCAAAAACATAAAAAGGAAAAGAAAACCCCACAGAAACTGGTGTGGAAGTCGCTTTTTTCCTTTTGGGTTGACTTTTTATCAGGTTAATAAGCTTGTGGACTTAAAAAAAATTATCCTTATTCACCTAGGGGTTGAAATAGGTGTGTAAACACTGTATAAACAGAAAGCTAAGCAAATACATAGAAAATCTATTAAAAAAAAAGGTATTATATAAAAGCTTTTCATCCTGCATGCAGTCCCATGGTAATATTAACATTTTTCAGTATGTCTGGTGATTTCCAGAGTGACATCTGCTCAGAGAGTGACTGATGTCCCCCGCCCCTCTTTCCCTCGCTTTCACTTTATTTTATTCTTGTAGCAGAGATGAGGGGTGTGTTACTGCTTTTATTAAGGTCTCTGGGAGTTTTGCCATCTCCTCAGGCCTCACTTTGATAAGAAAAAATTGGGCCCATGCTGCTGAATCCCAAACCATAAGAAATTTCCAATGTGATCTTTTCCACACAGTCATTTCTCTACCTGGGCACAAGAACAAATGCAGGAACGGATAATCCAGTCTCTGTTCTCACTGGTGAATACTTGTGTGACAAATCCTATTAAAAACAATTGATAGACCCAAACTAGCACTTTTCCTCATCACCATTATTTCTGTGACAGGGAGGCTTATTGGTCAGACTGACAATTGGAGTGAACATTGGACTTTATTGTCCTTCTGGAAATGAGCAAGGTGTGGGAAGGTGCAGCACCTCAGCCTTTCCTGCTGCCAGCCTGTCAGATGCAGCCACCCTCTGCAGCTCTGGAATGATTTGCTGCTGCTGCTTAGCACATCAGAGTTGGGGCTTTTCTCCTACTCTGCTTCCTCTTTGCTTCTGAGGGCAGGAGTCAGCTGCATGTGTGTGTCTGAGATTGTATTTGCTGTTTGGATACACCATCGGTCCATTAGCTGTATCTCCAGAAGGGATGGCTTGGAAGAAGCCCTGCAGCAAACATCTGCAGACATGAGGGTGTCTGAAGTGACCTTACATGTTTATATTCAGGCAAACAAATTATGCTGTGATTGACAAAGTTATTTTTCACTTTACACTCGGCTCTTCCCAATCTCCAAGAATGACCTTGCACATGGAAATTCACCAAGACTCTTTGGTTTTCAGCTGGCTCAGGTGGAGCTCTCTGGAAGATTACAGTCACAGGTAGTCTGTGGTTTAGAGAGTTGGGATTAGGACCCAGAACAGGAAGAGGAATGTGATAATAGGAGCTTGTGCAGAATTTGGGCTGAGGCGCAGTGATCCCCAGTCCTTTTCCTTCCTAGGGAAGCATAATTGCTGGATGGTGAATATTTGAAACCTGAGGGTGTAACAGAAGCTAAAGCTTCTTGTACTTAGAAGCAAGGGATTGCTTCTCATTTGTCATGAGATCCAGTGGTTGGATATAGCTAGATTCCCATCAAAAACAAATTATTTAATTAAAGAAAAAGAAATTAATGAACTCCTTGCAACCACAGCACCTGTGATATCAGGCTGGAAGCTCTTTGGCTGTTTTCATTCTCTCAGGTTTGATCTGCTGTTGAGTTCTGCATCTAAACAGAAAGGTAAAAGGCCATACCAAATCAGATCCATGTAAACAGACATATTTGAAGGGACAAAGGGGTTCCTGTGGTAGGCAGCATTGGGTATAAAAGGCTCTGTGTCACCAACAGGCAGACCTGTACATCCTTACAAAGCATCAACATTTTCATGGGGTGTAGGTTAACATTCAGGTTTCCTCCATGAACTTGGGAGCTTCTTGCTGACTGATATCCTTAACTCAGTTGCTGAAACCCTTCAGAAGACCAACACAGGCAGGGGACACAGAAACAGCAGAAATAAGTGCATTTTCCAGCAGGAGTGGAGGACAGTGGTCTGCTAGGAAGGTATGTAGGCAAAAAACTATTCTTTCTTTCATGGGAGAGAGCACACACACCTTTAAACATCTCAACTCCTTGAGCAGGGTTGTGCAAAACAACACTGAAAGAAGTATTTTTGTGACAAATAAACTAAATCTGTTGGACTGTTACATGGAGGAGTTTGCAATTACTAATATCAAATAGAAATACAAAGCATATTTACTAGCAAAAAGAAAAGTTATCTCTTTGCAATGCTAACTAAAAGATATGTTTTGTAAGCAGTTTTCATATGTCATTGTGAAGGCCAAAAATGTGGAAAAATATTTCAGCTTACATAACAAGCAATGGCCATTCCTGGCTCAGTGAAAGACAATGATGGACAGAGTTATGTGCCCTGAGGTGGGCCTTTGTACAGGCTTTCCCTTCATAGCTGCTCAGAGGGTTCTTTCCTCCCTTTGTCAGGAGTCAGCTCAATCCAAAACCTTAATGCATCCCTGTCACTGGACATTTTATAAGTTTCTTGGATGCAAACTTGCTGAGTTTCTTCTTCCATGGGAAAGCTCTTTTTCTCTACAGATTTCAAATCCTTCTGTGTGTGTTTCAAGGACAGAATGCATTCCTTTGCCTGTCTCCTGATACGGGAGATGTGGTTTTCTTTTCTCAACCTATGATATAAAGAATTGCTATCTGTCTGACTTTGTAAACATTTTCTGGCATTCTAGCAGACTTTGGGGTATGGAGCTTGAAGAAGCAAGATGTTAGCTCTGTACCTGGGCAGAAATAGCCCAAATCCTTCTGAACAATGGAGTAATTTTAATAAATAATATAAACCTTCTGATATTGGAGTCAAGAGTCTTGATTCACCCCGACAGGACTCCAACAGCAACCACTGGTGACCCTGAGACGTGGGGCAACACATCCCTTTATCAGGAGCAGCTGGCAGAGCTCATGAGAGGCTCCCAGGGTTTGCCAGGAGCCCATGATTCCTCCAGCTATCCCTGTCCAGAGCAACTGCCATCCTGACATTCCTCAGAGGATTTATGGGAGCCCCCCACAGCCCCAGAAGCAGCTACGTGAAGACCAAGAAGGTTTCAAAGCACACCCAGAAGCTGCTGTGTCTGTTGCCTGTCTTGTTTCACACAATTCAACTCAGTTTTTTGCTTCAAGCACCCTTTTAAATCTTGGAGTTGCCCGTTACTGAACATGGGGCAGGGATCTGGCATTTGATGGAGATGCACTCGGACTAAACATCCAGCTTGCAGAAGTGAAGCAGAAGGACTTGGAGTCCACATGGAGTAATCTGCAAGCCCAGTAGCAGGGACAGGCAAAGGAAGAAGCATCACCTCTGCTTTACAGATGTCCAGCTGCAACATGGAATAACTGGAATAAGTGATCTGAAGGCTTTGATAGGATAGGAAAAAGGTAGGATTGGAAAGGACCAGAAACCCAGTGAAGAACAGCTCGAAAACATGTTGTGCTAGTCAGTCTGAAATTTATTTCATTGATCTCATGTATTTTTTTCTTTTTTTATACTCAGACATGATTGCTAAGACAAGACAAGATTAGCATATAACCTTCACGTATATATTTACACAATATATCTTATGTGCATAGAAGCATATTAAAATCAACTATTGGATTTTGGAAATACCTTCCACACATCTCTCAGTTTTCATTATGCAATTTCACCCTTTGTAATCCTTTCACCCTTGTCTCATCTCTGCTTTCAGAAATCAAAATTGGGTGCCTTGGTAGAGAACAGTGGATATTGTTTGTCTAGACTTCAGTCAGGCTTTTGACACTGCTCAGCCAGAGAGGAAAGGGCTCAGGAGGGATCTCACTGATGTGCACAGGTACCTGAAGGGAGGAAACAAAGAGGACTGGGCCAGGCTCTTCTCAGTGGTGCTCAACAACAGCATCAGAGACATTGGCCACAAACTGAAACACAGGAGCTTCTCTGAATATCAGGGAATATCTTTTCTCTCTGGACGTGACTTGGAACTGGCACAGGTTGCCCAAGGAGGTGGTGGAGTCTCCATCCTTTGAGGTAACCAAAAAATACCCAGTCATGGCTCTGGACAACAGGCTCTAAGTGCCTTTCTTAAACAGGGGGGCTGGACCCAAAGGTCCCTTCTAACCACGACCATTCTGTGATAAATTTTGTGAGCCTAAATTTTGACTGAGAATTTTTTACAAATCACTTTTTTCAATAGGAGATCTCCCTTTCACAGGTTTTCAAAAACAAAAAATTAAAATGTGGACTTTGGGAGCTTTTCCAGTTTGCCATACTTCTAATCAATAATTCCTACTAATTTCCTCTTATAAGGTACTTGAAAATGAAATTATCCATAATTTTCAGATTACCAGTCCTTAAAAACTTTCAGGATATCATTTTCTTTCTCTACATGGCACAAGGAAAAAAATAAATATCTCAAAACTTCCTCTGGGATAAAACAAATAATTTCCTTCCCACTCCCAATCAGTGAGTCCCCAAGTGAAATACTGGCACCAACAGAATAAACAGATTACCACTCACAATTGCCTTTAGGCAAGGCAATAACCTTTTGGATTTTATTATGCTCTCCATTTTAAGTATAAAGAATTTGTTTTTACACTGATAGAATCTTTCAAAGCAGTGAGAGCTTTCTGAAGTTCAGTCTCTCTGAAGTTGCTAACATTTTTAATTAATGGCATGAAGGCACTCAAATCTCTTTTGTATAATACAGTGAATTTAAATTAGTTAAAACAACAACAACAAAAACCCTCCGATCTTTCTAATAATTTTTAATTCTCTGATTCCTAAAAATTATTAGCAGGCAGTCTGCTATGTATGACAAAAACTGTGTGATTTTATATCCACCAAGCCTGTCAGGTGGTGCACAATTTCACCTGTCTTCATTGCCAGTGTGATGAGATCTACTGGATGTTACTTCACATATTTTGAATAGGGATGCCAAGTAAAATCCAGCATACTCTTGAAAGGATGGCATTAAGTCTCCATGCTGAATTTTCTGATGCTGGGACATTCAAATTAGATTTTTCAAGCTACTTGAGCTTTATTTGACATGTGATATATAATATAGATGTGCAAAATAGCTCAGTGTTAGTTATCTTGTCACAAGGATTGACAAGATCACAAAGCATATTAGCTAAGTGGTGTTTATCTCCCCACCTTTACTCATTGGGAAAGGATTGGAAGGGTGGAAACCACACCTAATGTTGGGTTCAGAGACCACAAATCAAGAAAAAAAAGATTTGCCTCATGTGGCCTCTAGCTTAGTGAATAAAGAGACTGCAACAGGCAAAGATGCCCTGGGAGTAAAAGAGTAACAGATTGATGCAATACACCCCCTGTCCTTACGTCAAACACATTGAATTTAGACAGACTGCCTGTTTAAAAATGTGCTTGTAAGTGCAAAACAAATATTCAAAGTCAGCACTGGATGTGTAAAAAGAGGCCCTGCAAGGTGAGTGGACATGTCAATTTTTCAAGGGAAGAATTTGGAAAGGTGCTGTCAGTAATTACATTTGAACAATAAGAAAGTGCCTGAATATTTTTAAATTTTGTAATTTAAAAGGTTCAGGCTTTGGTGGCCTATATGGTCTTCTGCCTAAAACACTACTGCCTATTTTGAAATAAAGGTCTATACCCATCCCTCCAGCTAAAGTATAAATTGGGTGCTGGGTATGCAATCCAGCTCTTCTGTCAATATACAGAAAACAAATTATCTTACTGAAAGAACCATGTGAGAGGTAGGAAATGGAAACCACCTGTCATAGCACACAGTGCAGAGCACCCCCCTGCACCTCTGTAGGCACTGTTCAGAGCTGGATTGAGGAAGAAGACATTCAAGAGTCTCTGGTATTCAAAACTAGACAGTGAGAAGAAGTACAGCCCTGTCAGCCTGAATTTGGTGCCAGGGAAGGTCCTGGAGCACCTCAAGATCCATCATGGGGCACACACAGGATAGCCAGGGCATCAGACCCAGCCAGGATGGGTTTGTGGAAGACAGGTCCTGCCTGACCAACCTCTCTCCTGTATGACAAGTGACCCCCTTTGTAGTTCAGGAGACAAGGAGCACCATCCCCTGACACTCCCTTGCTCAAACAGGATTTATTAAAACAAATAAACAATTTTACCAATATATTTACAAAGGGTTCCACGCTTCCTGGCAGGGGGAGCATCACAACTGGGACTATTTGCAGGGGCTGCACAGGAAGAGGAAATCTGAACTCTCGTTTTCCTCCTAAGCTGGGAGGGGAGGTAACACAGCACATTTTCGGGTCGCTGCTCTCCACGGCCACAGAGTGTCTCGCCAGCAGATCCTCCACAGTGCCCAGCTCTAGTGGAAGAAGTGCACAATGAGTGGTCTCAGGGGCAGGAGCAGCAGGGGGTCCTTGCAGGTATTTGTAGGCACTGCCAGCTCCCATGGCTGGATGCAGCCCTCAGAAAGTTCTTGGGAAGGGCTTGGCAAATGCGCCAGAGGTCCCTACCTTATCCGGGGGCTTCTCTGGTGTGTCATAAGACTCAGGATTATCCTCACATTTCTCCTCCTCCTCCTCCTTTAGCTGCTCCTGGGCACTGGTGGAGGTTTCCCACTGGCTATCATCATCACTGTCAGAGCTGCCGTGCGTGACCAGCCAGTAGGTCCCAAAGAGCACGAGGAGGATTTCAGCACCGACCCAGAACCACCACTCCTGGCAAGCCAACAGGAGCATTCTTCCTGGGGTGAATCCACGCTGCTTTTCCATCACCTGCTCCATCAGCAGCAGCTGGACCATCTCCACGACACGCTCCTTCTCATGCTGCCTCACGAGCTCCTCCGTGACCTTCACTGATGGAAGATCCACCCTCACTGCATATTGGAGGATGCCCAGCAGCACCAGGATTTTGGTGATCCTTCCAGCTCTGGTCTGGAAAAGGAGGAGGAGGGACAAAGCAGCTCAGCAGGGCTGGGTGGTGGGGAGATGGCAACTGGGGCAGCTAGGGTAGGAAATGTGGGGCCCAGAGATGGGGGCAGCCATGCCCAGAGCTCTGAGGGCTCTTTCCTCAAGAGTGGAACCTGCCCTGCCCAAGACACTCCCCGCAGCCCCTGCACCTTCTCGCCAACCTTAGAAGTTCTCCTGGGTGCTGGTGCTTCTTGTCTGTCCCTCATCCTTCCCCCAGCCTCAAGGCACACTGCAGCAGTGACACTGCCACACAGGGCATCTGGGGACCTGTCCCCTCTCGTGTCAGAGACATTGGAGCTCCACAGCGACACTCTGCCCAGCCAGGCTGGGCTTTGGAAAGAAACCAGATGGAATTCAGATGGAACCAGAGTTTATGACCTTTGGAAGAAGGGTCAGCCTTTCAGGAGGACTGCACAGCTGTCATGGGGCTATGCAGGGAGAAAATCAGAAGGGACAAAGCCCAACTAGAACTGAATCTGGTTATATATTAACTGACATATAAGAGAATAAAAAATGTTTCTATAAATTCACTAGCAAAAAAGGAGGGCTAAGGAGAATCTCCATCCTTTACTGGATGGGGGTGAAATACTGGATGGGAGTGAGATAGAATGAGGAGGAGACAGATATTTAATGCCTTCTTTGCCCTGTGTTTAGTGTAAGGCCAGTTGTTCTCTGTGTACCCAGGCCCCTGAACTGGAAAACAGAGATGAGGAGCAGGCAGGAAACAACACCTGGGCAGATGCATCCAAGCAGAATGCAGGCACTGTTAAACTCAGCCCATGCTAGAGGATCACTGCCCTGCTGTTCACAGACTAACCAGGAGTTATTCCCAGCTGCCCAGACACTTGAGTGATTTACAATCTTTCTCACCAGCCAAGTNCTCCCCAGTGGTGGCACCTGCCCTGCCCGAGGTGCTCCCCACAGCCTCTCCCCAGCCATGGAAGCTCCCCAGTGGTGGCACCTGCCCTGCCCGAGGTGCTCCCCACAGCCTCTCCCCAGCCATGGAAGCTCCCCAGTGGTGGCACCTGCCCTGCCCGAGGTGCTCCCCACAGCCTCTCCCCAGCCATGGAAGCTCCCCAGTGCCGGTGCCCCTTGGCTCAGCCCAGCCTTGCCCGTCCTGCCGCACTCACCGCTGCCTCGAGCCGCACTGCAGCGCCCGGGACACTGCGGGGCCTGGGCCGTGTCCCCCCTGATGTCACAGACACCAGCGCTCCATGGCCACACCCTGCCCGGCCAGCTGGGCCTCGCGTGGAACTCGTGGAGCTCTCATGGAACTCACAGGGTACTGTCATGAAACCAGAGTGTTTAGGACCTTTGGAAGAAGGGGCAGGAGGCCTACACAGCTTTCAAGGGGTTATGCAGGGACAAAATCAGAAAGGCCAGAGCCTGACTGGAAGTTAATTTACCCAGTGCTGTAAAAGACAATAAAAAATGTTTCCATAAGTACATTAGCAATGAAAGGAGGGCTGGGGACAATCTCCAGCCCTTACTGGATTGCAGGGGGGTAACACAGTGACAAAGGAGAGGAAGAGGCTGAGGTAGTCAATGTAGGGCCTTTTTGACAGACATGACCTCCTCCCATGACAAGATGACCCACTCAGTACACAAGGGAGAGACTGTGGCTTTTGTTTCCCAGGAGTTTAGTAAAGCCTTTGACACTATTTCTCACAGCATTCTCCTGGGAAAAGTGGCTTGGATGTGGCACTCTTTGGGTACAGAACTGGCTATGGGGCTGGGCCCAGAGCGTGATGGGGAATGGAATTACATCCAGCTGGCAGCCAGCCATGGGTGGGGTTCCCCAGGTCTCAGTACTGGGGCCTGTTCTGTTTGATATCTGTATCAACAATCTGGAAAAGGGGGTCAGGGATAGATCTGTCAGTTTGCAGATGGCACCAAGCTGGCAGGAATGTTGGTGTGCTTCAGGAAGGTTCTGCAGGGGGATCTGGACAGGCTGGATTGGTGGCCCAAGGCTAAAGATCATCAGTAGGATCAAGTGCCAGGTCCCACACTTGGGTCACAGCAACTTTAGGCAAAGCACCATGCTTGGGCCAGAGTGGCTGGAAAGCT
>VWZP01008302.1:0-24518 GCA_013396995.1 Dicaeum eximium | reverse complement strand
TGTCCCGCTGTGCGCTTTCCCGGAGGAGCATCCCACCCTGGGAGTGAGACTGTGAAAAATTCCAGGGGGGCTTGCCGATTTCCTGCCCGGGGGGTGTCTTTGAATTCCGCATCTCTCTGGAAAGCGATGATGGGGCAGTAGGAATTGTGCAGGTAGTGAATACATGGACGCATTTTGTCGTCAGGTTTGGCAGCAGGTTTGAGTGTCTTTGTGTTCCCCCCCTCCACTGCATTCCAAAATTCAAGGACACCCACCACCTTGGATTTCCATAGGGGTAATGTTTGAGGTCACCTCCGTGGGATATGCAAGTCGCCTCTGGTCCTTTCAAAGCACGTCCCTGGCAACACAAAGGACCAGCAACCTGACCATATCCCAGGGGGCCCATGCACAAATGGGATGCCCCACACCAGGAACGTCCCAGGAAGCATCTCAGGCTGGCCCACGCTCAAGACAAAGCATCCCGGGGATGCGCCAGGATGAGGGATATGCATCCTAGGCCGCTTGGGTGGGGCAGCTTTCCGATGCTGCCATGTTTTAATGCAGCGCAGCAGGGGATGACACATCCTTCTGTCCCCCCCTACCACCTCCCCAACCAGCTAGAAATGCATACCCATATTTCCCTTCAACAGCAGACCTTGTTTGGGATTCAGAGTGTGAAACTCCTTGCAGCGAGCTGCTGTTGTTGTTTCTCTCTGGGTCAAGGCGTTCAGTCTGTTGGGAATGCAAAAACAAAAGTGATGGGGTGCTTGCCCTGCATGTACGTTTGCAAGGAGGGTTTGCTGCGGTTGTGTTTTCCAGCCCTTTCTTCGGCAGAGCCCACCACTGCTGAGACCAGGGTGGAAGTGGCATAGAGCAAAGGTGGGGGTTGTGGTGACAAAAGTGTGATTGCAGCTGTTTTGCTTTTCCCTATAGCAAATTTACTGCTTTTCCCTATATATGCTGTTTGTGCCTTTGAAGGATTTCTTTTCTGTCTTGGGGAGATTAGAGGTGACACCTAACAGAACAGGACATTCATGCAGATTTAAGATAAAGACTTCTCCTCTGTCCCACTGAGCAAAGCTGACAGTCATCTGCTTTCTCCCCTCCCTAAGTGGGAAACAGTTCAAGCAGTGAGATTTTGATTTTTCCTGTCATTTGGCATCAGCTCTAACTCTCACTGGGTAATGCTGGAGGCTCAGGTGTATCCAGGTGTGATGGTGGTGCTTGGCTGAGACACAAGAAAGTGACCAGGGATTTTTTGGGGGAGCTCTGTTTTGCAGGGGTGGAGAGTGTTGGGAAAGCAGTCTCTGGGAGTGACACAGCCCTTAAATCTGTGAACTGAGACTCAGCTTTTTGTCTGCTCACCTTGTAAGGTCTGGGCTCCTGCTGGAGATATCGGGGCTAAAGCAGAGAGCTCTCCTGGAACCGGAGAGCTGATGAGTTGCTTCTCTTCCGCTGCTAAAAAAGATAATTAGACTTATTTGCATATTTACCTGCAGATTGCTCACCTTCCTATCCCTCCAGTCTGCTCCAGCAAATTCCTAAGGCACTGGGCTAGGATTCCTCCCCAAGGAAAGGGCTTGGATCAGCAGGGATCTTAAACCTAAGAAGAACTAGAAGGATTCAGCTTTCTTTGTGTTGCTTGTTGACTTTCACAATATTCTTAGGGCTTCTCTTTCCACTTGGGAAAGTGTTCTCCCACTTCCATGTTTTTCTTCTTTGCTGCATATTGCAGAAGTGTTTGCTGTGATGCTCAGCCGTAGAACATAAACGCCTCTTCATTAATGCATAAGTGATGTTTTGGCTAATTGTTCTTATTTTCTGTTCAAATGAAGCATCTTCTAAGTGTTGTTTATTGCTTGGATTCTTTCTAAAAACCAAATTCTCCAAATCCTAATTACTGCCAAGAACCTGGCTGCTGACATGCTATGTGAGTATTGTACCTCTCCAAGGATGGAGACTCACAGCCTGTTGGAGCAACCTCAGGGGCCACCCAGCAGCCAAAAATTACCTCCTAATGACCTCTTGCTAGAGAGAAGCAAGGACAGCTCACGTGGGGCTTTTCTTCCCTGTGCATGGATGAAGGCTCCCCATCAGCAGAGAGCTGGGGGGAAATTTCCTTGCAGTCCTCTATCATTGCTGCAAATCAGTGTTTCCAAGGCTGGTGAAACAATTCCTTGGTGAAACCAAAGAGCAGATCAGCAGTAGTTTTTAATCTTGCTCTGTCCCACTGGATATTATTTTCATGTGAGGAATACCTGAGAGCATGGGATAGAGTAAGTGACTAGCCAAAGGTCATGGGGGAAGTCCATGCTAAAGGGAATAATTCTCTTTTTTAACCTTTGTGTACCTAGACAGATGAATATCACACAGACAATGTGCCTGTGACCTCCTCCCAGGTCCATATAGAGGTACAGAGCAGAGGTGGTGCCTGGTGGTGATGTCCATGGAAGATGAAGGTTCCTCCCAGCCAGAGGGATGAGGGATTTGTTTATATTAGCATTTGAGCCAGAAACCTTCAGTGAGACCAGAGTGGCACAACTGTGATGTCTGCCAGAGGCTACCTGTGCCAGGGATTCTACAGAATAAATAGGATTTATTTCCAATATTTCTAGTATTTCTTTATCTTATTCATAGTACTTATGTTATTTATATTTTTAAATTTATATATTTATTAATGATAATTTATTAACTATTCACTTATACATGGGATTTATGTACTTATTCCCACTGCTCTCACTGGGTATGCCATGTCAAGCAAGTTTCCAGCACTGAGGGGTTTCTTGCCCCAGTTTCCCTCCGCAGCACATGAGCTGCCCAAGTTTATAGGTAACCAACGCAGGTTACATCTCTTTCACTCCCCTTCTTTTCTTTGGTCCTGCTTCTCAGAGTGGCCTGTGGACCCTGAGGGACCAAGGACCAGGGAATCCTTCAGTCAAGTCAGTGACCAGATGCTTGTAAAGCCACTGGTAGTGGGTGAGGCTGTTTCTTGTTCAATTCTGTGAGGGCTTTATATGTATTGGGTGAGAGGATTTCTGCTCCTGAACTTCTGCATGGGATGGGCAGAGCATTTCTTCTTGCTGCACCAAAGAAGGGAGTAGGCTGGACTTGACCCTGGGGGTTTGGGATCAGAGAGAACAAGTGACAAAATGTGCTGACCGTGGCATTTGCTGGTGGATGTGAAACAATTAAAAGCACATTTGGCAAAAATAAAAGGAGGAGTTAATTAATGAATGCTTTCCATTTTTATTTGGGAATTATGGGAAAATGACAGAATTAGGTGTTTCTTTGTATATATACCCCCTTTGTAAGGTGTCAAAATGAGTACTAAGAAAATTAATTTCTCCCTGAGAAGTAATATTGTGAAACCAGATTTAAAAATTTTTTTAACCAAACCAATTATTTTTCCCTCCCAACAATTTCCTTTCCTAGCAGAGGAAACGAGACAATAAAGGCTTCAATGGAAAATTTTGGACTGCCTGTAGTATTAATGAATTGCCTGTTGCTAATGTTCTGCCATTCATCTCAAACCCTGGAGGTACTAAAGATATGGAGCAAATGAGAATTTGTAGTAGCTGTAGGCACTGGAGATTTGCTGCCTGGTTTTCAGAGATACAGCAGAGATAATTTAGGGATGGATGTCCACACAGGAAGTCTGGACCAAGATACAAAAGGGCAGGAAATTCATACTCCTCCTTCTTCTGCGGACAGGCTGGGAGAGCTGGGGGTGTTCAGACTGGACAAGAGAAAGTTCTGAGGATACCTTAGAAGACCTGCCAGCGCCTAAAGGGGCTCCAAGAGCAAGACAGCAACTTTGAGCAAGGGTCTGGAGGGGCTGAAGAAGGGGGAGTAGCATCCCACTGTCAGACTGCAGGGTTAGAAGGGAGAAATTCTTGACTGTGAGGGTGCTGTGGCCCTGGTGCAGCTTGCCCAGAGAAGCTGTGGTTGCCTCATTCCTGGAAGGGTCCAAGGCCAGGTTGGACGGGGCTTGGAGCAATCAAGAGTTGCTGGTCTACTGGAAGGTGTCCCTGCCAGTGGCAGGGAAATAGAACAAGATGAGCTTTAAGGTCCCTTCCAACCCAAGCCATTCTGTGTTTCTGTGATTTTATCTAAACTATTCTTGAAAATCTCCAGTGGAGGACATTCTCCTGTCTTGGTGAGAATGCTAATAACACTAATTATGCAGTAATATGGGAAATTTCCCACTGCCTTCTGAAATTTCTGATCAGATCCATAGCTATGTCTATACTAGTAAATGAAAGAGTCCCAGGACATGTTCCTGGGTGTGGAAACATCATGTACACTCCAGTTCTTGGAACTGTCCCTAGCCCTCTTCTCACACTGAATTTGGTAGCACCCACTCCCAAGCCAAGAACTTATCCCTACAATCAGTTTGGATGCAACCACCTTGGTTTTAGAGGTTAAAGAGGTTTAATAGCATGAGGGAGGGCTATCCCAGACTCCACTGCCAGAGAACCTTCCTGGGCAGATACCATTCTCCAAATTCTTGTTGTTTCAGCTATGAGAGTGTTTATTAAAGTAGCCATGTAGGCAGATAGATCCAATTTTCTCAGTTGGAAGGGAAGGGGCAGAATGTTTTCTTCCATCCAGAAAAGGCTGTATAGAGAGGTGTTTGGCAGCTTTGGCAAAAGCTGAGCTCTGTCTCAGGGAGACAACAATGTCTGCTGATACGACAGGGACCAGTTGTATGAGTAACTAATGGCCCTGGTGTTTACTAAGACACAGAGCATGCAGATGGATGATACAGGCTTTTTTGGCATGGCCTGGTTTTTGGGAGTGGGGGGTGGCCACAGAGAAGCTGTGAGAAGCTGCTAGAAGCTTCCACTGTATCTGGCAGAGCCAAGTCCTGATGGCTCTGAAGATGGAAGATGGAGATGCTGCTGGCCAAGCTTGGGCCAATTAGAAATGTTGGTAATGCCTTTGTGATAACATATTTAAGAAGAAAATAAAAACAAAGTGAGGTACAGTTTTTTTGTAGCCAGAGAAGAGGAGGTGAGAACATGTGAGGAAATGACATTGGAGACCAAGGTCAGTGGGGAAGGAGGGGCAGGCTCCAGGTATCAGAGCCAAGATGCCTCTGCAGGCCATGGTGATGACCATGGTGAAGCAGGTTGTCCCCCTACAGCTTGTGGGGATCCACAAAGGATGCAGATACCCACTTGCAGCCCATGGGGGAGGTGCCCATGCTGGAGCAAGTGGATGCCTGGAGGAGGCTGTGATCCAGTGAGAGACCTGGTGAAGAGAGGGGCCCCTGCCTCCAGGCTGGAGCAGCCTGTCCTTGGAAGAATGCACCCCATGTAAGAGTGATTCATGCTGCAGCAGCTTTGGGAGGAATATTTGCCCATGGGAGAGACTCACATTGCAGCGGTTTTGGGAGGACTGGTGCTCGTGGGATGGGAGCCATGCTGGAGAAGTTCACAGAAAACTGTCTCCTGTGGTAAGGGACCCCATGGCGTAGCAGGGGAAGGATTTCTCTCTCTGAGCAGTGGAAGAAGATCTTGGGTGATGAACTGACCAAAACCCCCACCCCCTGTCTCCCTGAGCTGTCAATGGGAAGGAGTGAGGTGGTTTAAGGGCTTATTTTACTTCTCATTATCCTCCTCTGACTTTGTTAGTTACAAATTCACTTTGTACTTCTAAGTTGAGCCTGTTTTGCCCTTGGAATGTTTTATCCAAGTCCTTATCTCAACTCATGAACCCTTTGTTTAATTTTTTTCTCTCATCTGCCCAGTTGTAGCAGGGGAGAGTGAGTGCCTGGAATTTGGCCATTGTCAAACCACAACACGCAGGCAGAGAGCTGTTCTACCACACTCTTGATCTCCTCTGGATGTAGTCCATCAGCTGAGAAAGACTGGTGGTGTCTCTAAGCTGAGGACACTTGCAAGTAGGTAGCTCCAAGTTGGAGTATGTGGCAATGTGTTCCCTGCAATCAGTTTAAGGTGGACAACATCCAGCCCCAGAAGACAACAGGGAGCTGCTCAGCAGTGTTGGTAAGACTGAATTTTGCTGCTTTGACTGTATGCAAACTGGAGCTGGTCTGTGCATGCCTTAGGACATGGTAGAGCAGGAGAAAGAGGTGGAGGTGGCATTCAGGTGATGGAGTCAACATGCTTGAGCAACTATTCCTCTGCTCCTGCTGAGCTGGGTCACCTCAGAGAGACCTTTAGGCACATGGAGCTGGATGGGACCCTCTGAACCTTGAAGTCCAATTATCTGGTTTGTTATTTAGTCTTTATGAGTAACACCCAAGGTTCTGTCTCAGAAATGCAGAATTTTTAGTTGCATTATGCCAGCAGGAAGGCTGTGCCAAGACCTCAGTCTCTCATGATTTGCAACTCATTTCCAGTCTGGGCCAATAGACAGGTTGTAGTTTGCTGTTTTATTTGGTTTATTTGTCTCTTATATTTTTTCTTTTTGATTAGCATACTTAGTGACTTTCTTCTGTCCAAATGTCACTGCTCAGTGTCTTCAAGTACAGTATCCGCATCATTTGGCTCTGTAGCTAGGAAGTAAAAAATTTGTCTTCCTGGTATCAACCTTGTCTTTCTAGCTCTTCTGAGATGAAATTCCTGTTTCTTAAACAGAGATGGAGACTATTGCCCTTTGGAGATAAGGTCCCCATTTCTACTGAAGACTCATGAGTAATTTTTGTGGGCATCATGGATTCATTATGAATTCCTCATTTAGTCTTTGATAATAAGGATGTTGATACTGTTCTCCTTCTTCTCCTTAGGCAGTTCCATCCCATAGCAAAAAATTCTGGTGATTAGTACCAAGCCTAGAATTAACTACTAATTTTCATTCCATTTTGAACATGGCAGTCAAGACCAATCCCCTCCTTCCTCTGTGATTTCCCGATCCTCCTACACATTGGTGCTACCAATTACATGTGTCATTAGGAGGTGCCATCAATGCTGCCCTACTTTTTCAGTGCTAAAATCAACCTCGAAAATGTTAAACACTGCTAACCTTCTTCCAGGCTGCAGCTCAGCCTTCCAACACCCATCATTGTCATTTTCCTTGCCTGGTTTCCCATTCTGCTGATGTTCATGTTCACTGGCTTAATTAATCATTTCCTACGTAGCCCTGGATAAAATGCTTTGCTGAACCAAACAGATTTTCACATTTCTTTTGTCTGTTAAGTCAGTTATCATGTCAAAGGACATGTCAAACATCTCTCCTCCTCCCCTTCCACACACGTCTATGTCTGGTGAGACCACCAGCTTCTTTGGGATGCAGGAGCTGATGCTGTAGGGCAGATCCCACTTTTAGTTGGTGGCTTCAAGCCACCACTGTAACAGAAAGAGTAAATAAAGATGAGAGAGATCAACTGATTTAGATTACCCATCCTTTCTTTTCTCAAATAAATCACTAAGAGCTTTTATAAATATCTCTCCTCTCACATTTAGAGCACGACCTTTCCTTTTCCTGTCTCCTACCAGCTAAACAAGTTTTCTAAGTACTTCTCAATTTTGCATCAATCTCACTGTTCTTTGCTCTGAGCTGTGTGTATGTATATATATTTTTTCATATAGTGTCTTTGACTAAACCTTGCCCCACTGGGGCAAGAGCATGGACTCTCTTCTGCTAGTGTGGTCAGCACCAGTCAGGAGGGAAAGGGCCATTTTAGGAAAGTTTTATAGAATGGAATTTTTATTTCTCTTGATGTACAACTCAGTATTCTGGATATCCTTCCAATGTCCTTTATATTTATACATACATACATATATATATATATATATATGTATATATGTATGTATAAATATAGGACATTGGAGGGATATATAACTATTTTTAATTTTATATTATTTATTTTATAGATTATGTTTTATATATTATGTTTATATCTATTTTTATATATTATTAAAATATTATACACACAAACTGGGCTGTTCACCAAGTTACTCCTTTAGCCTCCAACTCATATCTCCTCCCCAAATCCAGCATTGCAGGTGTTGTATTGCAAACACATTTTGCTTTCTATTAATAACTGCTTTATTTTGATTATTAGCTCATTATATGGCAAACCATTAAATTAGTAATTTATTTTTGATCAAAAAGTGCCTCCAGCTAAGGGGACCCTGGAGCATTTTGCACACAGTGTGTGCATATGGATAGACTGCTGCTGCTTTGGTGAGTTGGCTGCAAGCTGTATTGTTAACACTACAAAATAGGAGGTTTTGGTGCTGAGAAGGTGGGGAAGGTGTTATTCTTTTAAAAAATTATGAACATTTTTAAAATGTTAATTTAAAAATAAAACTTCACATTTTTAAGAATTAATTTTAAAATCTAATTTAATTTTTTTAAACTGTTATTCAGTTGTTTGAAGTTTTTTGTTTGGGTTTTTTGGGGGGGTTGGGGGTTTGTTTTCTTTTTTTTTTGGTGAAGCTGAGATTCAGCCTGGAGAAGAGAATGTTGCGTGGAGACCACACAGCACCTTGCAGTTTCTGAAGGGGCCTACAAGAAGCCAGAGGGGCACTATTCATCAGGAACAGTAGTGACAAGACCAGGTGGAATGAGTTCCAACTGAAGTAGAGGAAATTTAGGTAAGGTATTGGGAAGAAATTCCTCCCTGTGAGGGTGGTTTGGCACTGGCACAGGTTGCCCAGAGAAGCTGTGACTGCCCCGTTCCTGGAAATGTTCAAGGTCAGGTTGGACAGGGCTTGGAGCACCCTGGTTTAGTGGAAGGTGTCTCTGCCTGTGGCAGGGGATCATAATGAGATGCTTCTAGAGGTCCCTCTCATTCCAAGACATTCTGGGATTAATTAATTTGATTAATGACTATATAGCTTCACTACAGAATGCCATTGTTTTTTTTAAGAGCACCACCTTCTGTTTTTTTCCCCTTTCAGAGCAGCAAAGCACCTCACAGCATCACATATCTTTAACCCTCTTAAAACACAAGGAAAAAAGAATAGCAGCCAAGCACCATTAGTCAGGCACCAGCAACATTGCAAAGTATTCCAGTGAGAAATCTCTGTCTGTTTTCTAATTCAGCATCTACAAGGTTGGGCACATAAACACACTGTGAGAGCTAATAGTGTCTTTGTGCTGGATGAATGGGAAAAGGAGAGGCTATGCAGTTGCAGGAGAAGGAAATTATTCAGACCTGACTGCTGAGCTTCAGGCTTCCTCCCAAATTTCACTTTGCCTTTCACCTTGAAGGAGGCTGTGCATCTGCTCTTGTGCAGAGAGCTTTGCCTGAAAGGAATCAGCATCACATGCTGATGGGCTGGAAACACAAGCAGGGATGTGAGACCTGACTGGTCCCATTCCCAGGCTGAGGCAGCAGTGGGGCTATTGGTTAGTTTATTGGATGAAACTTTAAAGGAAAATCTGCAGATGCCTTCAGGATGCCATTTCACTGCACAAGTGGCTCCTCTCCTTTCTCTCATCCATTTTGACTGTGTAATTCCATCACTGTGAGCCTCAGAAGAAAGTTGAAAGGACCCTGGGTATCTTGCAAACTCTTTTGCAGCCTGAGCCACGCTTCTTCCACCAGTGCATCAGAGCAGACTATCAGTGAAGTTCCTAAAACTAGGGATGGAATTAGCCGACAGGCCGGTTATTCTAGTGTGCTGGATTTGTGGACAGCGGCATGCTGGCTTGCAGATCGGAACTTTGAACATATTTTGTGCTTTTGTTATTTGGATATAAATGGATGTGAAGAAAATGTGACATGAGGGAAGAAAGGTGGGATTGAAAGTTGCCCAAGCAAGATCCTATGAAGGTACGAAAGCCCTGGATTGGGTTTGCCATGTCTGGGTCATAGCCCCCAGCCAGGTATCCTGTGCATCCAGGGGACAAAGGCACAGGTTTCTGTGCCAAGCAGCAGAGCTTTGTCACAGTGTCAGTCGGCAGCTATGGCAACTCACACAGAGGATTCCCAGACAGGGATGTGTTGGCAAGCAGCCCAGTGGAGGGAGGACACAAGAAAAACCCTGGGATGGGTTTTGGGAGCATCATCATGCAGAGAGCATTGACAGTTGCAGTGATCGAGCCTCCCTTGGTGGGTAAAAGCTTCTGACAGCACAGCAGCACTTGAACAAAGCTCAGAGCAGGATCACAGAATCACAGGGTGGTTTGGGTAGAAAGGGTCCTTTAGGCTCATCCAGTTCCACCTCATGCTATCTTCCATGCCAGGGCAGGGACACCTTCCACTAGACCAGGTTGCCTCAAGCCCCATCTAACCTGTCCTTGAACACTTCCAGGGATGGGGCAGCTACAACTTGCTTTAAGGGGAGAAGTGATTTCCTGGTGTCTCATAGTCTCTGTGTAACCCACAAGGCTGAGAGGGTCTGCAGCACTTGGCTAGTGTGAATTCTGGGATGACACAGGACAGGTTATTTCAGCCATTGACTATCTGTAGCATCTCCAGAAAGCCAGCCAATCTTCATAGGAGATACAAAGGTCCATTGCTTTATCCAGATCCCAAGAGCATGGGATGAATTGAATGTGTTCTTGAGATTCTCCCCAGCCACATTTCCCAAGATTTTCCTATATGGTTCCTCTAGGACTGCATACTAGTGTGGCATGCTGATGCCTGTACATGGAGGATTTCCATCCTCCCAAGAGAGACTTGTCTTTTATGACCAGTTGCAATTTGTCTCCCTGGCCACTCTGAAAATTGGAAATCCTCAGGAGAACACAAGTACATCTGTTGCCTTAGAGGATGGTTTTCTAGTTGGGTTTCTGCTGGTACCTCTAGTCAGTGAAGTCTTGGCAGTATTTTTGGTAAGTGTTTGCAAAGCCTAGCTCTTGGAGTTATATGGTTTGGGGAAGCCCTCAGCTTCCTCTAGAACAAAGATCTTGCAGGGTGGTGCGATGTCCAAAGCTGGCAGTGAATAACTGAAAGATGTTTCTTTAAATTCAGCACACTGTGGTTGTGAGTTGCAGCCAGATGTCCCTGTCCAGCCCTTCCTATCTCGATCTTTGATCTTCCAATGGGACTTGATATCTAGTAGTTCATCAGTGGTGACATACATATCATCGTCTTTCTCACACCCTCTTGGGCAGTAAAGGTGCTCCAAGGAGTTGGTGCTGGGATCTAGTAACCAGGCTTTGGACTATATCACACTGATGTTTGATATGGAAATTGGGTGGGAAGTCAAACTGGATGATTGTGTAAAATGGGTTTTTTCATGTCAGACTTAGAACATGATGTAAAATAGGAGGAAACAGAGGCTTGTCTTGTAATTATGGCCTGGGAAGAGTGAAGATGTGAAGGTGGTGCACTGCTGTACCCCACTTTCATACCCGTGTTGCTCTAATGAGGGGCGCTGTAAGCACTGAAATAGAGTATTTTGTTTAAAGGTCTCAAAACACTCGCAAACAGTTCTGATTTAACCTGGTCCCCAGTCTGGATTTCAGCAGACACTGCATTCCAGTCCATAGAAGTATTACTGGGTTCTAGAGCCTGGCAGTGTCCTCCAGGTTCAGGGCTATGACTTTGACATAGAAACTGCATGCATGTGCTATGCAGAAGGGGAAATGGGGGGAATCACCATGACTTCAATTGCTGTGCACACTGTAGCCTTCTTTGCTGTGTGTAGACATCCCCTGGGAAGCTGCACAAGTGCTGGAAATGTGTTCAAGCTTCCACAGGAACAAATCATCAAGCATATTCTACTTACGAAATATTATGGGAAATTACTGTATAATGTTCAGCGTAAGATCTTGTGGAAGGAAAAGATACTTACTTACAAAATACATAAAAAACTAGATTTTTCCTCTTTTTTTCCTTTGATTTCATTCATTTACACTCACCCCACTGGTAGAGAGATGTCCATGTTCAGGTGATCTGACAAGGTTCACTGGTGAACAGTGAGTCTGAGGGACACCAGCTTTAGAGTTCTCATGTGATTCCTTGGGTTTTTCTCAGCTGATGACTACGAACTCAGTTTTGCGCAGGTCTTTCATATCACTTCGGGGTTATTTATCTCAGATTCATCCTTGAATAGCCCATTTGTAGGACTCTCTGATACTGAACATGTCCAAGGATGGGGCAGCCACAGCTGCTCTGGGCAACCTGTGTATGGGACCATACAAGGAAAAATTTCTTCCCAGTATTCCATCTAACCCTGCCCTCTGGACGTGGGAAGCCACTCCCCTTTGTCCTGTTCCTCCAAACACTTGTCCAAAGTTGCTGTCCAGCTCTCTTGGAGCCTCTTCAGGTGTAGGATGCCTTAAATATCCCACAGGCAATTTACATTTACAGCACTATGTTCGCCCTGTAATTCTAACTGAGACTTTATTACAGGTAAGAGATTTATAAGGGCAGAATGTGGCATTAGGACCCTCCCCCTTGAGACCCTGTCCAGAGCTGTATTTCATCCATGTAATCTCGTGCTGAGTCCTTCACTTATGTTTGGCTAAATCATTTTGTATGAATTGGAATTCAAAGAGATCTTGATGTATTGAAGAAATAGCTTGAAACAAAGAAGCGGCAGTTTAGAAGAGGTAAGGGCAGGGAATGACAAAGAGGTAGGGATCAGCAGTGGTGCAGGTGCAGATGGGAACAGCTGGTGGAGGAACAATTCTGCAGGGAATCACAAATCACATGTCAGTAATTGTTACTTCATTTTTAAAAAACAATGAATTAACAACAAAAACAGTCCAAACTAAATACTTTTGGGCAAGTAATGTACTGAGATAGATGGAGACGGTGTGACATCTTTCCACATTAGTCAAGACACAGGTAGATTTTTTTTGTTCAGGTTTTGGTTTTGTACTTCAGCAGTCGTGGACCAGAGAAGGTTCTGAGGACACCCATTAGAGAGGCCAGGAGTGCAGTAGACATGGTCATTGCAGCAAGCTGGAAAGTATGGAATAGTTTTGGAAGAGAGAAATGGAGTATTATCTTTGCATCTATGAAATGTAAAAGTGGGTTAGGATGCTCAAACCTGCTGTTGTCGCAGCCAAGAGAAGGAAAACTTGGATGTCAAAAGTTAAAAATGTATTAAGTGTATTGCTGGACAAAGTCCAAGGGATATTGTGCATTTCTGGAGATGCCAGGAGGATATCTCTACAGTCCCTCTGTGTGAATCTAGGAGAAAAAGAAATCATTATAACTCATTCTCTGCATTAATTTTTTTTTGTCTGCAGTGACCTTGGTGCTGCTAGCTTTTCTTTATGCTTAGGGCACAGGTTGGATCAAGCAGTTAGAATTTTAAGAAAAGCTGTCTGGATGTATGTGTGGTGACATTTGATTTCCATTATTTTGATGGTTTCTGGTGATCATCAATCATTGTCCCGCTACCCTCTCTCCTCCCTGCCATGCTCTCAGTCTTCCATCCCATGTTGGGGTCCAACTGTTGGAGTCTTACCCCATGTTGGACCTTGTGTATCTTTGCAACCAAGACAAATAACCTGTTAGTGGGCTCACAGCCTCTGCATATTCATGTTGACTTGAAATCAAAAGCATCATTGCTTGACAGCAGAGCTTAATGTGGGACCACTGAACTTGCCCTGCCTGGCTGGAAAACACTTCACAGTGTTCAGAAAGTGCATGGATGTGGCACTTGGGGTCATGGGTTAATAGTGGGCTTGGCAGTACTGGGTTAATGGTTGAACTTGATGATCATACTGTTGCAGAGATCAATGGAAAACACCCTGTTCAGGGCAGGATCAGGATTTGACCAAAGAGGGCAGAGTACGGCCAAAAATGATCCCATTGAATTCCTTTAGCAATGACAGCTTCCAAGCAGTCATCTCACCATCCTCCTTTGGATTGATTTTTCTCTTGGCTAGCATGTTAGTTTGGGGGTTTTGCAATGCAAAATTGAATTTTTACTTAATATAAACATTTAATGAACTGCTACAGGAGGTGAATTATTTATGGGAAGGGAAGGAGTGCTTTTTCTGAGCCTTTCTGCTCCATCAGTTGCAGTAAGTATCAATTTAAGAGCGTGTTTAAAGCTTGCATGCTCTGTCTGGGAGACAAGAAGTCTGCCTTTTTCCATCATCTCTTCTCTCAGTTAAATACCTGCTTAATACACTTGTCCCTTGTAGCAGCCACAGGGCCTGTGATGCCTCCCTGGCAGTCAGTTGCCTGAGATAAAGAAATGCCTAGTCATGATGACTGGACCAAAGAAACCCCTCTTCTGCCTTCAGATCCCCGTTACCTCTCTGTAAGACCATAGGTCACATTTGCCTCGACCCTTACTATTGGACTGTTTCCCAAAACCCTCATACCCTGTGTAAACCCCACCTCTGCCCAATATAACAGGAGGGCTGTCACTGACCCCTTCGCAGAGACCCCTTCACAATAAAGGCAGATCTGCGGAACATTCACACATCTCTTCTCCTCTCTCCTTCCCGCCTCTGCCGAGGCACTTTGCAAACAAAGAACTGAAATTACCAGAGCTGATATCACTATAAAGCTGAGCTGCTTGCTAAGATAAGCCTGTGGCTGGGAGACTGCCTGCAGAACCTGGACAAGTGACCCCTCTCTCTGGGATACCTACAGCGGCCCTGGGTCAGACAGACCCAGAAACCCCCAGCCGTAATACACTCCCTAACATGTTTTATTTTTTGATTAAGTTTGGAACAACTCCAAAGGAAAAAATATTTGTATATCACCTCATTTTCAAATGAGATACATTTTTTACCCAGCAGGATACAAATAACTTGGAGAGGCTGTAAACATTTGCTGTGTGCACAAAAGTGCATTGTTACAACAAATCCTCCCTCCAGTTCTTCACAGAAGACTTATAAAAGTGGTTCTTCTATTTTTTAATTCCTAAATTTACTGCCTGGGAGCTTTTTTTTTTCTTTAAGAAAGGGATTGGTGTGCCCACGTTTGTGTGTTGGCAGTTGGGTTTGGCAGGTAGGTCTGGCATGGGTGATGCATGCATGCAGAGACTGTGCAGTGGAGGATTTTTATTCAATTCTATGTTAATGGCACCTTTCTTGGGAAGTGGGTTTCCATGATCCAGATATATTTTTAAGGCTATTTACATCCACATTATGATGGCACCATCCTCTAGTCCAGGTGTCTCTGGCCACACAGGCATCAGTTCAGCACTGTCTCTAAGCAAGTTGCCCATTTGCAACCTCCTCCAGATGTTTCAGGCTGAGCCTGGAGGTGCCAAAAGACCCCAGGACATCAGATCCCTGAACGGTAACATCCCATCAGCTTCTAAAATCATGACAATGCAACATGGTCCCCAAAATGGGAATAGGCTCTGAGTCTCTTGCGTGTTTCTGTGGTTTTCTCCCAGCCTGTGTAGCTCTCCAGGCTTTGATTGCTGCACACAATATTTCTAGAGCACCTTTGCTGGCACAGGCAGCTGTGCACATAGCCTAGGATTTTTTTTCTCATGTGTTTGTGAATGCTGTGTCTCCCTGATATTTTTAGTGTGCTCAGCATGATGCTTTTGATGGAGCACAGTGGGGCCCTCTGGACGTGAGCACCTTTGATATAAAAGACACAACCCATTTGGTCTGAGCTTTGTTTCAGAGCTTTACACTCCATGCAAACACTGGAGGATCCCATGAAAATAACCAATTAATTATTAAACAACCTTCTTCTACAACATGCTTTCTCACTGTTTTCCATATAAAGCTTTCCTACAGTCATCCTTACCCCTTTTTATTATACTGTGATGGCTTTGGTGTGGACAGCGTGGTACCTGCAGAGACCACTATTTGCTTCGTTCACTCATATTAGTCCTTGTTTTTAAGTGATTAGGAGGAGATTTCACAATAGAGCCATCTGTTCCAGTGCCTTCTGCTGTCTCTTCCCCATACTCCCCCAAGGCAGCTTTGTTAGTCCCAGTATTTACAGATTTGGTACCATGGGACTAATCAAGTTGTTACAGAGCTGGAGTCAGTGAGTCTTCCCCATTACATTATTGATGTTTAAGTGATCCTGGCAGTTTCCCAAGCTTGGGGTAGAAAAACGCAGAGCATTTTTTCATTTCCTGCAATTCATATAACTTTTTGTCTTCCTCTGGTAGGGATAGTTTCTAAAGAAAAATATGTTAACTGGAAGTGGAATGAACTGAGTATTACACTGGTAAAAGTGATAAACTTTAATAGCCCTTATTCTGCTCTCCACTACACCAACACAGTCCCAGTGACTTGTGCTGGTGTGTTGTATGGTTTCCTAAAAAGATGCATGAGTATCCTAAGCTTTGTCCCTTCCCAAAGAAGCTTTCCCAAATCCCAGTTCTCCCACACTGTCCCCTGAAACTGTCTGCTTATCCCACTTTAGTCACAGAGTCACAGAAGGGTTTGGGTTGGAAGGCACCTTAAAAGACCACTCAGTTCCACCCCCTCCCATGGACAGAGATATCTTCCACTAGACCAGGTTACTCCAAGCCCCATCCAGCTTGGTCTTGGACAATTCAGGGATGGGGCAGCAATAGCTGCTCTGGGCAACCTGTGCCAGGGTCTTACCATCCTCACAGGGAGGAATTTCTTCCCAATATCTAATCTAAATCACCCTTCTTTCAGTTTAAACCCTTTCTGCCTTGTCCTAAATTTTCATGGTGCTTTTTGGAACAACCTTCCTCACAGCACCCAGGACAATTTCACTGGAACAATCCACATTTCCTCTCCAGTAATTCCACATATGTTATGCAAACTCTGCACCTTAATGTCTACAGCACAAACCAATTTAATAACTGGATTTTGCAGCCTTTGCAATAACACAGTATTTAAGGGTAAAGATGGGAGGGGAAATCCAACTCAGCCTTTCTCTTAGCTCAGTAATCCTTTATTTTAAGATCTTTGCTCAAGCCTCAGCTCTCTTCTTTCATCTACTTAGCTCACACCCTATTACAGATCTGTTACGGTTTTTCTAGTTAAAAAGAATTACAGCATCTTAATTTCAACTACAGAAACATTCAATCGCGGCACTGTACAGGAAGGCATCGGTTGACAAGCAGAATTCAGTCAAAGCCAGTGACTGGCTTGTCACTTTTGAATGTTAAAAAATACTTTAGATTCATTCTATATAAAAAATTCTGTAAAAAAATAGGACAGCTTCAAATACACACATATAAGCATGGCAGAGGCAGATGATCAGTCCAAATGTAGGTTAATCTGCATTCATCCACATCTGTATTGCATTATTCAAGGCTGTGTTGTTGTCACACTACCTATGTTTGTAGCATGTCTCACTGTCCCTGACATGTGTTACAATCTTGGGACATGGTTGGAAATGGGGAAATGCAGCTCATCAAGCTGCAGAAATATTTGCTGTGGAATAGTCATCGTATTGGGCCTGGTACCCCAGTAGACAGATTCAAGGAATTTCTGCCAGAATAGTTCTTGCAAAAAATATCTGCAGCAATATTTTTATTACTATGCATTTTATATAGTATATGCAAATATTTATATAGTATATATAAAAATGTGTGTATTTTATTAGTATTATGGTTTTAAAATTATTATTTTATTTGTATAATAAATATAGACCATTACTTGATCTGAGCAAGTTAATCTAGTTGAAAATATCCCTGCTCATTTCAGGGAAGGTGGACTATATGATCTTTCCCTTCCAACCCAAACTATTCCATGATTTTATGATTTTAAAAATAAAAAAGTACTCCCTCTGCACAGTGGGAGTACCACTAGAATATATGCTTTGAGGATGGATAAAGCATCATGGATTTGAATTTTCCTTCTGTTTCTAAGAATAAGGTATTATGCACCCAAAGCATATATAAATACAAGAAGGTTGGATTATATGTATGTATTTGACTTTATACACTACGATGGGATAAAATTGGGTGTCTTTGGACCCTAAGCGTGTGTGTGTGATTTGCTTTCACAGGAGGTACTTTTGGCTTGGAGGCTGTGAGATGTTAAAACATAAGATCACTTACATGGTACCTGGTTGTTACAACGACCCCAAGTTCAGTGATGGAACAGAAAACCAGAGGTTATCCTGGCTGCTTGGTCTCTGAGCTGAGCTGCAGGCTTGCCTGTTCTGTAGGCATCCATTGTTGTGGGAGCTGTTAGAGCTGTGACCTCACATAAGTATCTGATAATGATAAATTTACCTGCCACAAGCAGTATGGACAGAAGAAGTAGGTGGTATTCAAAACTCTCTTTGCATTGGACTTTCAGCTGTGTGTCACTGCTCCACCCCAGTGCTAGGAAAAACTTAATTACCGCAGGCTCAAGGCTCTGGGGAGACATTAGAACCTCTTCTAGTACTTAAAAGTACTCCAAGGGTTCCAAGGGAGACAGAGAGGAGCATTGGACAAGGAGTGACAGGACTAGTGACAAGTGGGAATTGCTTTACACTGACAGAAGGCAGGGTTAGGTGGGATATTGGAAGGAAATTCCTCCCTGTGAGAGTGGTGAGGCCCTGGCACAGATTGCCCACAGAAGCTGTAGCTGCCCCATGCCTGGAAGTGTTCAAGGCCAGGTTGAATGGGGCCTGGAACAATCTGGTCTGGTTGAAGGTGTATCTGCCCATGGCAGGGGGCTGGAACAAAACAGTCTTTAATGTCCCTTCCAACCCAAGCCATTCTGCAATTCTATGATATTCTGGGTATTAACTTTGCCATAGGACTTGGTTTACTGCTTCTTTACTTAGTGGTCAAGTTCCTTGTTCCTCAGTGTCTCCTCCATGAATGTTCATGGGAATCTCCATTCATAACCTTCCTTTTCCTAGCATTTTCCTGTTCCCACCTTGGACATGTAAACTATTTGAAACCAGGTGACTAGTTCTTCTACGAAAGCCCACACTGCAATTGCTTTCATATAGTAACTGAAACTCAGATTTTGATGTCTCAATTTTGAGACAAATTTAGGAGAGGACACTCTTCTAATGAGTTGTCTCCTCTAAAAGGGTTCCAGCAATCCCTTTCCATCAATAGGAAATTAATATTAATGGATGAAAGTGAAAAAAATCCAAACCTAACAGTTTATTAACAAACAGAATGCCCACAAGGCAAGGGGGGAAAATGTAAATAACTGCTAAATATTAAACTGTCAGACCTTACCCACTCACACACACCGGAACAAAAACCCAAAATGCCAGGTAAAATACCCGCTCATAGTATGCAGTACAAAATGACGCCAGTTTTTCTGTCAGGAGAAAAAACTAAACAGGAGCTTCACACAACAGTTTGAGCGGCAGATGAAATTTGGTGACTCTCTGGTGTCAGCCTCCGCTCCATAGCAGATGAAGCAGCTGGGCTGGAGCCTCTTGGTGTGCTTTCTCTCCCCATCTCAGTTTCCCGAAGTCTGGGGGCTGGAACGGAGCAATGCATCTCCCGCTGCTGCCGGTTGCACTTCTCTGGTGTCAGATCAGCGGCTGTTCAGTTCACCTCAAAGGCAGCTGAAAGATTGCTGCTGCAGCTTCTCCAAGGCCAGGGAAGGGGAAATATTCTCACCTGGGCCAACAAAACCAAGCTAGCCAAGCAAAATCAAGCTGCATAGGGTCATGGAATGACTCGGTAGTAAGGCTTTGAAAAAAGAGCCCAAAGAGCTCAAAGCTTCTCCCCCTGCTGCCATGTGAGCAATTACACTGTCATGCAGACTACAAATGAAGTCTAAGAGCAACACTAAGGAAGAAGGGAAGTAATGAGTCCCTGCAGGGAGCAGCAAAATCAGCAAGTCGAATTATATTACTGTGACAGAAAGGCTACTTCTTGTCAACAGTGATGTCCTGACTTTTCTCCAGGAAGACCCATCCTTCTCTACCCATGATTTGGATAATAATTGAAGAAATTCAGACAAAGTCTTACTTGTGGTCCCAAGCACCACCCATCTCCATCTTTTGCCTCAAGGGCAAACCTCACAGTTCCCATGCAGTGGACTGCAGTATTGCCTATTGGAGAAGGGGCAGGATTTAGGAAACAAGAGCTGGTGATGGGCTCAAGCAGCTCCATAGCAGAGCTTCTCATAAAGTCTGGAAAGAAGGGTTTCCCCAGCAGCCCCTGCCCAGCACTATGAGAGTAATTGGACTTAATGAACTCCCCCCTAGCAGTGTGAATGGACACTGGTGCAGGTTTCATAGGGAAGCTGTGGCTATCCCATCCCTGAAAGTGTTCAAGGTCAGGCTGTGTGGGATTTGGGGCAAGCTGGTATAGTGGGAGGTGTCCCTCCCCATGGTAGCACAATAGGAGTGACATGAGTTTTAACGTCCCTTCTACTGTTCCAGTATTCTATGAATTTCGATTTGGACCAGAAGTGTTGTCAGCAGTGCTGGTTAGTGAGATGCACTTGTCCTTTATCTCCTTGGGCAGTAGCTCTTCAATTCTTTAACCAATCATCTGTCCTGTCCTTGCTGAAAGTTGATGCCTTTGGCTTCTCTTCTCATCAGGCTGCTGGATCTCCATCAAGGACTGATGACACTGAGTTTGTGAAATGCAATGGCTTCATTTGAGCTTAAAAATCTTCATTTTCCTAGGTGTTCATTAGCATATTTTGCAGATTCTCCTCTTACAAGTCACATCATGGATTCACATGGATTCATTCATAGCTTTTGCAGTATGAAGCTCTGATTCAGGAAGTTTTTTATTGTCCATATTTACATCTGTGGAGCAGCTAAGGGCCACTATGCATGTACTGAAGTTTTCTGATGAACTGAAATAATGCATTTTTAGTTCATCTGCAATTTGTGTCTTCAGACACTTTAAATGAGGTGCTGGAAACTAGAACCAAAGGCTTACAAGGCCATCAGATGAGGGTTGTTCAGCCTTGGCACAGGCTGCCCAGGGCAGTGGTAGAGTCCCTATCCTGGAGGGATTTGACACAGATTTAACAGGGACAGATGGATATAGCACTGAGAAAAGTGGGTTAGTGGTGGGCTTGGCAGTGCTGGAGGTCTGGTTGGACTCTATGATCTTGGAGGGCTTTTCCATTCTTAAAGATTCAGTGATTCATTGTGCCCTTTTTGCATGGGGATGAGCAGAGACAGGCAGCTGCCAGTTTCTCTGCATCCCATTAGATATTTGAATTACTTAACTGCATTCACCATGAATTACACTAAAAAAATCTTTGCAGTTAGAGAAGAATTTCCAATGCTTTGTTGTCTTTGCAATTTCTTCCACTTTTCCTAACATGAAAGTGTCTTTTCAAGGGTTTTTATACCTGGGACCCTAAGAGATGAGCCTGTCGGTGATGGAGAGAGACGGGGAGACTGAATGGTCATCAGAATCCGATTTTATTGGGAACTTACAAGACTTACATACTATTTCAGGAGACTAGCAGTGTTTACTACAAAGATTAGGTAAAATCAAATACACAAACTTATGCATATTACAACATTCCTTGCTTGCAGAAGTTTCCCGGAAAACCGTCTGATTGGATCTTCTTGCAATCTTGGTTCAATCTCAGAGTTCCATTTGCTTTTGCCAAGGTATTTAGTTTATCAAATCTTTTATGCTAATAAAGTCCAAGGTACTCTCTGTTTTGTGTATTCCCATATCTCCCCCTTCTCTTTCAAAAATATTCCTTTTATTAATAAATCTCTGCACACATTGAAGCAAGCAAGGTATCATGATTAATACAATTATTGTAAAAAAATTAACACATACATACCTATCTTAAAAAAGAATCTTTTAGCTAAAAACTCCAGCCACTAAAGGCTCAGGCCATCAGGCTTGATCTTTATAAACTAAAAACATTCCTCATAGCAGCTGCAGTGGGGTAAGTACTGGATTTAGAGGGGCTGCCACAAGTGTAGTTGCATCAAAAGGTTTGATTCTTATACACAGGGTGATAGGGAGAAACATTTTAAAAATTTTAGACTGATTCTTTCCTGTATATTTAAAATTAGCACAAAAATCTATTTTTACAGAACTCAGGGCTTTAATTCTTGGGGTTCCAAGGTTGTTTGAGGAACGTGAGGGGTCAAATTTGGTATGATTTGATTTGCTTTCAAAATTTCTAGTGTAAGTATTAGTGTAAGGAACTATATTTCCCCTGCCCCCCCTTTTTTTTTTTTTAGCAACATGTGTTTCTCATTATGAATATGAAAGCAACATAAAAGCATAACAATATGTAACAAAACAATAAACTCATGCTAAGTAAGATCAAATCCGGTAATACATACAATCAGTAGCACGTGAAACATAGAGTGGTGATTTAAACAAATGCATTATCAGTTTCTTAAATATTGTACTATTACTTAGAGTCTGTAGCAATTGGCAGGCTTTATTTTTAGAGTGAGGGTTTGGAAAATCATTCCTGGGTATGATTCCCAAATTCACTTCAAAAGGAGATTTAGCTATTATAGGTCTAACTTTGGCAAGTCAGAATGACCCGCGTACAGTTTTGGTGCAGAAAACACCTGGTTTTGGCATACTTCTCAACTAGGTAAGACCAGACTTGGCCAGAGTCTGGGTCTTAACTGGAAGAGTCTCCTTAATGTATTTTAGAAACCTCTTAGTAATAGTAGTTAGAAAAGTTCTTTAAAACAATACATGCCTTATAAGTAGAACAATATGTGAAGGTTTGTAAATCAGCTAGCTTTGTCATTTATCATTAGTTAAACAGTCAAATAGCAAACAAATAAAGTAATGCCTGTTATAGAAAGTCAGTGAATTCACATCATAAAATTAACAACATAGTCAGGATTATTAATATATCAGTAGAAACTGTCTGCAGAAAGTGAGGTTATATTTTCCTAGACATTTATGCATATATGACATTAAAAAATAAAAAAGAAAACATTATAACTAATATTAACTTATAATATTGACTAATATTAACTAGTATTAACCTATTAACTAATTATAACTTATAACTAATAACAGTCATAGTATAGAATTGTTACTCATTCTTCAGCACTACTTATAAAAAATAAAATAGCAAAAAATGTTTTTATTTCTATAACAAAATAGCTGTATCTTGTAATTTAAATGAGCAAATTTTAACAAAAATTCGCTTATGCCATTCACTTGTATAGTAAAAGAATTATAATTAAAACAGGTATACTTCAGCAAAACTTAAAATCAACTTCACTAAAACTTCAGTAAAACATAACAAAAAATATACTTAAAAGAACTTGAAGTTAACATTACTGAGACTAAACAAAAATTAATCTAAACAGGAATTAACTTATTTAAACTCTATTATTACAAAAAGGTTACTGAAAATTTGTCATATAACAATTAAACATCAAGGTAAAGAATAACTGTTCTGAAAAATCTACAATTAAATCACCTTGCCAAAACTGGAGCAAAAAGCAAGCACGTAATAAAGCTGACAGTGGAGTTTAGTTTCCAAAAAACTACTACAAATATAGTTCAAAGTTTTTCTTGAATGTAAGCTAAAGTCTTGACTTTACAACTTACCTAATACGTTCAGTCAATATATAGTTTTGCTGTGGTACCAATATGTAAGAAGACACCACATCTATAAAAACACTTGAATTTCTCTAGTAACAATCTTATTAAAAATTACAATTCACAAGTTACTAAGATTAGAAGGTGAATTTTAACACTCATTGACACCAGGCAAGGAGGCTGCCCCCCACCCCCCCGCAGCAGCTTTTAAAGATCGCTTGTAGGATAGATTTAAGTTTGGCTTAATAAAAATAATGGAATATAAACAGTGAAGGCTGAAGCAATAAAAATTTAGTTATATGATACTAAATAGCTGTACTGAAAGATTTTCAACAAAACACATTGTTAAAACTGGAGTAAAAAGGCAAGTGATTTGACTAAGGTGAGATATCCCTCAGGGCTTAAGATTTGTATCAAGTGTCTCTTTGGTCGCTGGGCTGCTCCTTCCAATGCTTGGAAGTGCCTGAAGCGGTTCAGCCAGGGACCACTGAAGTGTCCCAATGGCCAATTACCGGGCCATTGGCCTTTTGAGATAACACTCCCATTGGCTCTTGTGAGTTTCATTAGGAGTGTCTCTGCCTTTCAGAGTCACTTTGCATTGGCATGTGGGACGCTGAGATGTAATATATTGTCCAAAAAATCTGCGATACCTGTAAAAACCAAAACCCCCCTTCCTCTGTTCAGCTATTGAGGGTGCAGACAGGGATGCTGTAGGAAAAGTATGAGCTGGGCTATCTCCCAGCCGGGACTACACAGGTCGGCTGGTCTATGCTACAATCTATTTCTGCAAAGGAATCTCAGAGTTTACAGCTCCAGGGAGAACAAACAATTCTGTCATCGAGGTGGACAATCTGCCTGTAATGAAAGCCTGCATACCCTGTTCCAGGGGTCTGAAAGCTCCTGTTGGAAGCAAATGAAAGATTAATCAAGTAACGTTACTGTGATACTGTTTGATATGTCCAGTCCTGCGCTTCCCGGTGTGGATGCTCGTAGGTCAGGGACAGTCCGGCAGGCAGGGGCTGCTTGTGGTCCGGTGGCCGGGCTGAGGCTTGCAGAGGTCCCTCTGGGTCATCGGCTGGGGCGTCTGTGTCTATCTTCTGCTAGAAAACCTGGAAGCATAAAATGTGAATGAATGTGCATTATGAAGTAAGGTTCCTGCTGAATAGAAATAAAGAAGATTAATTTCTTGAACAAACCATAAAACTGGTCACTGGAAACTTCTTTTGGCAGAGACTTTTCTGCTCTCTCCACTACACCCTTTGT
>VWZP01008298.1:101879-118205 GCA_013396995.1 Dicaeum eximium | reverse complement strand
AGGTCGGAGGGGTCAGTCAGGTCGGAGGGGTCAGTCGGGTCGGAGGGGTCAGTCAGGTCGGAGGGGTCAGTCAGGCCAGAGGGGTCAGTCAGGCTGAGCCCCCCGGCCCCACCGTGCCCACCCCACTCCCCGGAGGAACCGGCCCCGGGCTCCGCCACGGGCCCAGGCAGGGATTGGGGTCAGCAACACCAGCGGGCCCCAAAACGAGCCTGGGGACAGCGACCCCGCCGGCACCGAGCTCCCGACACCACAGGCGGATTCCCGGTGGATTCCTGATGGATTCCCGATGGATTCCCCATGGATTTCCCCATGGATTCCCCGTGGATTCCCGATAGATTTCCCGATGGATTCCCGATGGATTCCCCGTGGATTCCTGATNATGGATTTCCCCATGGATTCCCCATGGATTCCCGATAGATTTCCCGATGGATTCCCCGTGGATTCCCGATGGATTCCCGACTGATTCCCCATGGATTTCCCCATGGATTTCCTGTGGATTCCCGGTAGATTCCCGATGGATTCCCCATAAATCTCCTTATGGATCAGGCTCAGCGCTGCCAGGTGAGCTCCCCAGCCCGGTCCCCACTCCACAGCAGCACCGCTCACCCCAAACCCTGGAAATCAGAGGAAATTCCCCGGAAATTCCCCGCACAGCCCGGGGCTCACCTTGTTCTTGAAGTAGGGGTAGTTGTCCATGATCCACTGGTAGATATCGGAGAGCAGCAGCTTCTTCTCGGGGGACGAGAGGATGGCGGTGGAGATGAGGGCGATGTAGGACTGCGCCGGTTTGTCGCCGGGCTCGGGCGGGGGCCGGGCCGGGCTGCGGCCGGGGGGCTCCGGGCTGGGGGCGGCCCCTGGCCCCCGCCCCCACAGCCGGTACTCGATGCTGAACGGGGCTCCGGGCGGGCGGGGGGGCGCGGCTGCCGTGTCCCCGCTCATCCCCGTGTCCCCCGTGTCCCCCGCGCTGCCGCCGAGTGCCGGCGCTCATGGCCCGGTAATTAGTGCAGATTACAGGGTTTGCTAATTGTGTTTTCACAAACGCGCTGCCCCCAAAGCGGGCTGTTTATCTGGCAAAGCCCCGGCTTTAACGGGATTTGGGCCCTTAAGCCTCATAAATAAAATGATTAATCCGCTGGAGGTGGAGGAATTCAAAGTGGCACCGAGGAGGTGCCCGGGGGTCCGGCTGCCCCCAAATTGGGGGGAAAAGGAGAACCTGAGGGGTCGGGCTGGGCCCAGAACCCGCCAGGCTCTGCTTGGGGGGATCCTGGGGGTGCCCCAAGTCCCTCCTGCCACGCAGGAAAATCCCCTGGTCTGGTTTTGGGGTGAGCTGGGAGGGACCCTGGGAGATCCTGGGGAACCCCAGCAAGTTCCTGGGGATCCCGGTGAGATCTTGAGGAGCTCAGGGAGATCCTGGTGACCCCAGGAAGGTTGGGGAGGCCCTATGGGAAGATTTTCCCTGGAAAGATCCTGGGGATGTTGAGTGAGATCCTTGGGATCCCCCAGGAGATGATCCTGGAGACCCTGGGGTCAGAAATCCCAACAAGCCAACACAGAATTAAATGTAAATCTTTCATTTTATTTAACAAACACTATAATTTGAAGAATGTGTACTGAGGGAAAGAAAAATAATTTTCTTTTTTTTTGTTTTGTTTTTTTTTTCTCTTCTCTTTACAAAACAAAGAAGAAAAAAAAACAGGATATAAGAAAAAAAAAAAAAACAACATATGTACAGGAAGAGCTGGCCAACTCCAACAGAAAGCACTAAAACAAGCATGGTGTTTCCAAACAGTTGCTTGGCCTGGAAAATTTAAAAGCAATTAAATTAGAATAAAAATATTAGGAAAACAACTGGACTCTAAAGCTACTGTGCAGCCAGGGCCGCGAGCACAGAACTTTGTACAGTAAAATTAAATTGGGAGCTCTACCCGGGTTTTTGTCAGTTGTTTTCATCCCCCTTTTCCCACCCCCACCCCCGTTTCAACCTGAAAACATATTGCTTACAGCCAGGAAAGAGAAGGAAAAGCAAAGCCTGGGGCCAACAAGTGCAGGTGTCCCTGTGGGGTTGGGACCAGGAGCTGGGGGGAACGGGGGGCTCTGATCCCCACCCCCCTCACAGTCCAGCTCTGGAGACAAAACCCAGCCAGGCAGGGAGGGGAGGGAGAATCCCCCTCCCACAGGGCTCAGGGACCCCCACCCCATCTGGGAGATTGGGGAGAGGAGCCCCCGAGCTGGCAGGGGATCCCCCCTCACTGTGGAGAGGGGTCTGTGCCTTTGGGCCAGCGAGGATTTAGGGCAGCTCTGGCTGGGCCTCGGGGGCTTCTCCCTCCAGGTGGGATTTTCTGGAGTGAGGGGGAAATGCTGGGAAAGGAACCAACACCCCCTGTCTGTGCCCCCCTGGCTGCTGGGGTGAGGGACGGGGGGAGGAGGGAGAGTTTGGGGTGTCCAGAGCAGAGATAAAGGGAGGATGGAGGGTTTGGGGTGCCCAGAGCAGGGATAAAGGGAGGATGGAGGGTTTGGGGTGCCCAGAGCAGGGCTGAAGGGAGGATGGAGGGTTTGGGGTGCCCAGAGCAGGGATAAAGGGAGGATGGAAGATTTGGGGTGCCCTGAGGGGAGGGATAAAGGAAGGATGGAAGGTTTGGGGTCTGGCAGTGCCCAGCAACACCAAGACCCTCGGGGGTCTCAGGCCAGCACCGGGCACAGGGACAGCCCCTGCTCCTCACCCAGCCCGGGGACAGGCCCAGCTCCCCCCCGGGGCTGTCCTGAGCTCCAGAGGGAAAAGCCAGCGAGGTCCAGAGCAAAGCAGAGCCGGGAGGAGCCGGCGGGAACAGCAGAGCTGACGCAGAGGCCGGGACAGAAACTCTCCAAGACAAAGTGAAAAAGGTGACGCTTTGCAAACTCAAAAGCAACAACGTTTTGCCACCAAAGAGCACAGGAGGAGCTTTGGCTCTGGGGCCAAAGGCTGGGACAGAGAAGTGGAGGGGCCGGGGCGGCAGCACCCGGGCCCTGCCCTCGCACCCGCCCGGGGCGGGCTCGGGACTCAAAGAAACCTGAATTGGAGTTACCGAGGTAGTTGGCTAAAAACTGAGATTCCCCCACCCGGCATTTTCTGGAAGGACCCCCCTGCCCTGCTCCTGCTCATGTGCCAGGTGTGCCCAGGTGTGGGGGTGTCCTGCAGGTCACTGTGCCCATCCCTGGGTGTGGGGGTGTCCTGCAGGTCACTGTCCCCAAGCCTGGGTGTGAGACCAGCAGGTCACTGTCCCCACCCCTGGGTGTGGGANCCGGACTCACACGTCCAGCAAAACCTTTAGATTAATTAAGGAATGGTTAATTAACAAGAGGATCAAACTGCACACGGCTTTGGAGATGCAGGGTGGGTGTCCTGGAGGTGTGCAGGGGAGCTCCCCCGATCCCGGGATCCAGGTGAGGGAGGATCCTGCCTGGCTTAAGACACTTTCTTTACTTCAGGCTCCAGTTCAGGGTCAGGCTCTGAGTGGGGTCGTTTTCCAACCAAGAAGCAGCTCAATGGTTTTGTTTGTTTGTTTTGTTTGTGTAGTTTTGTTTTTTTTTTTCTTTTTTTCTTTTGTTTTAATGAGTAATTTGGAATAGGAAAGACCAANTCACTGTGCCCATCCCTGGGTGTGGGGGTGTCCTGCAGGTCACTGTCCCCAAGCCTGGGTGTGAGACCAGCAGGTCACTGTCCCCACCCCTGGGTGTGGGAGTGTCCTGCAGGTCACTGTCCCCATCCTTGGGGGTGGGGGGTGTCCTGCAGGTCACTGTCCCCAGGCCTGGGGTGTCCTGTAGGTCACTGTGCCCATCCCTGGGGGTGTCCTGCAGGTCACTGTCCCCAGGCCTGGGGTGTCCTGCAGGTCACGGCCGCCGCCTCCAGAACCAACCTCAACGAAAAGGGAATGCGCAGCCCTTGTCAGTCTTCAAAAACACCAAAGTTATTGCACTTCAAAAATACAACAGATCTGTGGTTNTTTGTTTTTTTTTTTCTTTTTTTCTCTTGTTTTAATGAGTAATTTGGAATAGGAAAGTCACAGGAGATGAGGGAGGGAAGGAGATGAGGTGGGAGAGGACCTTCTCCCCCTCCTCCAGTTTAATAAGCACCAGAGTATTCAAGTCTGTCCGTTGGGAATTGCGAGCCAGTGGCTGCAGTCAGCAGGCAGAGACTAAACCTTTCTCGTAAGAGCAGCGTCGTTTGGGCTGGGGTCCCTCATCATCATCATCCTCCTCCTCATCCTCCTCCTCGTCCTCCTCCGAGGAGGAGCTGTCCAGTGTTAAATCCACCACGTCTGCCGGGGCTTTGCCGTTCTCGGCGGCGCCGTTGGGCATGGCCAGGAGCCCGTTCACCTCCGAGGAACCTGCGGGGAGAGGAGGAGCTGGAACCTCTCCTGTCAGCTCAGGGAAGGGTCCAGCACTCCTGGCTGGCCAGCCTGGACAGGACAAGGCTCCAGGCAGAGCTCAGAGCCACTTCCAGAGCCTAAAGGGGCTCCAGGAGAGCTGGAGAGGGACTGGGGACAAGGCATGGAGGGACATGACACAGGGAATGGCTCCCACTGTCAGAGGGAATTCTGGGGAGAAATTCTTCCTTGTGAGGGTGGCACAGGGTGCCCAGAGCAGCTGGGGCTGCCCCTGGATCCTGGCAGTGCCCAAGGCCAGGCTGGACAGGGCTGGGAGCAGCCTGGGATGGTGGGAGGTGTCCCTGCCATGGCAGGGGTGGCACTGGATGATCCTGCAGGTCCCTTCCAAGCCAAGCCATTCTGGAATTCTGTGATTTCCCCCAGGGAGACTCACCTAGAACCAGGATTGGGCACTGAGGGCTGCAGCTCCGCTCCTTCTCGGCTCGGATGGGGCACCAGGAGCCATCCACCAGGTACTCAATCTCATCTGCATCTTCACATTCTGTCAGGATCTTGGACAGGAGCCTGCAGAGGGGACAGGAGGAGCTGTCACACCCCTGGCAATCAGCAGGGCGTGTGCAGTGACCCTGGATCCAAACGGAATCTGGTGCTGGCTCCTGAGCTCAGAGCCCTTGGAGTCCTGGACTTTATTCCCCATAAAACCAGCGCAGGTTCTGACAGTGCAAATCCATCCCAGCCCTGCCTGCCCATGCACCCAAACCATCAACTACCAGCTTAATTAGCTGCAATTAAAGACAGTTTTGACTCTTCACCCAGTTTCCCAGGCCCTGCTTCCAGGCAGGTGGCTGCTGCCCCATCCCATGGGACATTCCCAGGGACATTCCCAGCGAGGCTTTAGCAGAAGGTGAGATATCCTTTGGCATTAGGAACTCAGCAATCCAAGAAGCACAACTTCCCTTCCCTCCTAGTTTTATTTCCCAAATCTCCACAGCACAACCAGAACAACATTCCTGCAGCAGGAACACCATGAACCCATGAAAATGCACCTGGAATGAGGCCCTGACTCCAGAGAAGTGGGGACTTGCTTTATTCCTCGTGTCCCACCGTTTGCCTGGGATGTTTATTTGGAAATGCTGCTCTGCCAGGCCTCACTCCCTCCTGGACTTGAGCATTTTCCTTCAGGAGGAAGGAGAACTCTTAGTGGAAAGACTTCCAGGCTCAGGAAAACTTTGTGGCACCCCAGTGGGAGAGTTTCAGCTTTCCCCAGCTCCTGTAGGAATTGTTCCCACAGTCAATCCCATCACCAGCACAGCAACCACCACGCTGCAGCTCCCAAAAAGCTGACAAGGCCCTGAGGATCCCAGACCTGACCAACCACCTCCCTCCCTGCTCGGGAGCCTCCGGCTCTTTGTTGACTCCCAGCACCCAGCTGAGTGCCAGCTTCCCTCCCTCACTTCCAGGGAATCTGGGAAGGGCTTCACCCAACAGAACTGGCATCAAACCCAGCCCTGAGCAGGGACAAAAGTCTGCTGAGCCTTCCCCAGGGACACCCTGCTCCTCCTCGTGCAGGACACAGGCATGGCTGATCCGTGGGGATTCCACAATCCAACCCCTCGCAGCCTCCCCTTCATCTCCCCCTGTCAGAGATCTCCAAGGAACTGGATTTTCCTGTCAGGGCTGGCGTGGGGACAAAGCAAACAGGTTATCTATGCTGAGGCTGCTCCAGGCTGCCTGGAAAGCCTCAGCTCCTGGATCTGCCAGGGCCCACAAAGGCAGCTCGGTGAGGCTGGGACAGACTGGTCTGCTCACTTCCCCGTGCCAGGGGAGCTGCAGACACCCCAAACATCGCTCCAAACCCTCCCTGCTCTTGAGGGAACCTGCAGAGGAGGCCACTCACACAGCCACGAGGGTGGAGATCCTTCCCAGCAGGCAGGAACCACGTGTGCTGTTCCACCAGCCCCTGGCCAGCACCACCAGGATGTTCCACAGAAGGCTCCCAGCATTTGGGGGCACAAAGCTGCTTCCAAACTCACCCCAAAAATGCTGCACCACAAGCCTGCTCCCTCCCAGCACACTCCCACTTGCTCTAACACACCAAAACACTGAAACCAGAACATCATGCACCAGCAGGATAAACTTTCAATAGTTTCAAAGTGAACTTCAACCAAGAGCTGGATGCTGCCCGCAGCAGGGAAGGGGAAAGCACAGAGAGGTGCAAAACTCACCCATCAATGATGAGCTGGTCGTAGGGGGCAGGTTTGTCACACACAGGGCACATCCAGGTGGGCTTTTTCTCATTCATCTGTAGGTAGAAGACGGCATCAAAGCACTGCAGGTGTGCGCAGGTCTCGGCGCGGCACGGCACCGACAGGCGCATCTTCACCAGCTGTGGGAGAGAGCAGAGCATCAGCCAGGACACCTGGCAGGGACCCCCATCCCTCAGCAGGAAAAACATCCCTGAGTCTGCAAAGCTGGCCTGGGAGTATGGGTTGGGTTCCTGACAAAACCAGACTGAAACAAAGCTGGAGCAGCATTTCCCCCTCACTCCAGAAAATTCCACGCGTGGCCAACCCCATTTGGAGGGGAAAGGCCCTGAGGTCCAGCCAGAGCTGCCCTAAATCCTCACTGGCCACTGGCCCAAAAGTGGTGTCCAGCTCAGGGAAGGATCCAGCACTCCTGGCTGGCCAGCCTGGACAGGGAAGGCTTCAGGGAGAGCTCAGAGCCTGAAGGGGATCCAGGAGAGCTGGAGAGGGACTGAGGACAAGGGATGGAGGGGCAGCACACAGGGAATGGCTCCCAGTGCCAGAGGGAATATTGGGAAGGAATTCCTGGCTGTGAGGGTGGGCAGGCCCTGGCACAGGGTGCCCAGAGCAGCTGTGGCTGCCCCATGACCCCTGGCAGTGCCCAAGGCCGGGCTGCAGCAGCCTGGGACAGTGGGAGGTGTCCCTGCCATGGCAGGGGTGGCACTGGGGGGTTTGAAGCTCCCTTCCAAGCCAAAGCCCAGCTCCAGGCCAGGCCTGCAGGACTCACAGGACAGATGAGGGACACTCGGACCCCGGTGGTGGCGATTTCACTGTCTGGGTCCAGGCGTAGCTTCTCTTTCACTGCAGGGAGAGCAGAGGACACAACGTTTAACAAAACTCAGCCCTTGGCAACGCTGTGCAGCGCAGGGGAAGCAGCTGAGCCAGCCCTGGGGAGTGCATGGATCATTTTCTCTGCCAGGGAGGGAGGGAGCACACGGATTCAGCTGCAGCCTGGCACGGGGGGTTTTGTTCTCTCCTGAGCCCTGTGGCAGCAGGATGGGGGAAATGTCCCCCCCTGGCACTTCCAGTCCAAGTGAGAGGGAAAACCCATCCCAGCCTTTTTCCATCAGGTTATCAAGCCCCTCTCAGCACTGCTGGGCAGCCACTCCTCGGCCTCTACGTTGGCCACCTCCTTTATTCCAGAACGTTCCACAGGAAGCACAGCCAGGCCCAGGTACCCAGGCAGACAGCTCAGAGCAAGGCAGCCATGCAAAACCAGGCACAGCAGCCATCCAGCACAGATCTGGGAAGAATCAGATGTTAGGAAAGGAGGAATCCTGCCCCTGCTGCTGCAGCCTGAAAGGAAAACCCAGAGGAGCAGCAGGGAAATCAAAGGAAGCAGCAGATGGGCAGGTCCCACGTGTGCAGGTCCCACACCAAGGTGCAAAAACCAACAAAACGAGCTTTGAACTGCTCCCCAAGTCCTGAGGAGGAGCTGCTGCTCCCACTGCTGTCTGCAACTGCCTCTGACACGTCCATCACTGTTTTTCTTTGGAGCAAGTCAAGCATTTCTTTTGACCTTTTCAGATCATAACAAGATGTCTCCAGACAATGAGGCTACATGCAGCTCTGCAACACCCAGCTTTAATTAGAGAGTGACTTCTCAGATGTGAAATTCCCAGGAGATTACAAGATTTGGGCTTGTTTTCCTCACATTAGGAGCCTTTTCATCCAAGCTTAATTTTTTATGAAGTTCTTTGTAGGAGTCTTCTCTGTTCATCAATTACTGGGAGACATGGGAAGGAGAATTTTCTAGGATCTCCTGATCAGGATTTTGGATCCAAAGCCATAATCTGTTCTCAGACAATGTTCCTGTATTCACTTCTGCAGAATTTTATGCAAAGGAAGATGAGTCAGCAGTGAGATATGACTGAAGCCAAAGGGCAGCTTCAGTGACAGGGAATTATTTGCAGAGCAGACCAGAGCTAGAAAAGCAAAGTTTAGGAGCTCCTCAGGTTGGCCAGTTCTGGATATCCAAACAATTTCCAAGCATGAAAACACAAAGGAGCGGAACTGAGACACTGCTCTTATTTGGTTTTATTTAAAGTCACTAAATAGAACTGATCCCTGCCTGAAATCCAGGTGTCTCCAGGCTGGATACACCTGGAATCACCTTCCCTGTGAACTACAACCCACCTCCAAGACTGACAGGCTGAGGAAGTTCAGCCTGGAGAAGAGAAGGTTGAGTGGAGACCTCCCAGCAGCATTCCAGGCCCTGAAGGGGCTCCAGGGATGCTGGAAAGTGGCTCCTTATCAGGAACTGCAGTGACAGGGTAAGGGGGAATGGCTTGAAGAGGGGAAGTTGAGGCTAAGATGTGCAGGAGAAATTCCTCCCTGTGGGGAGGGTGGGCACAGGTGCCCAGAGCAGCTGGGGCTGTCCCTGGATCCCTGGCAGTGCCCAAGGCCAGGCTGGACAGGGCTTGGAGCAGCCTGGGACAGTGGAAGTGTCCCTGCCATGGCAGGGGTGGCACTGGGTGGGATTTAAGGTCCTTCCAACCCAGACCAGTCTGGGATTCCCTGACAGTTTCTTATCCTTGGGAAGAGTTTGCCAGGATCTGGACAGTTTTAAAGGATCACATCAGGATCACAGGGTGAGTTCTCCCCCACAGAACTAAACACGGAGAAGGTTTTGTCCAGCAACATGAAAAATTGGGAATCTTCCACACTCATGAGCTCCAAGTCAGATTCCACCTTGGAAAGGTAAATTCCCCTCATTTCCAGTAATGTTTTACATGAGCCTCACACCAGGAGGATTTACCTGAGTGGTTTGGGACAAGCATCTCTGGGGACCATCTCTTCTCTGAAGCTCTCAAGGCATATCAAAGTGCTGCTGGTGACATCCCACTGCCACCCCAAGGACTCCCAAGGACTGGGGCAGCAGGACATTGTCACCAGGATCCTTTGGAAATCCCGAGGGTCAGTGCTGCTCATACTGACTCAGCTGAAGGCATGAAGCCCTTCCAGTCACAACGACACCGGCACGACACGACCTGGCACAAATCCTAAATCCAACTACAGAGCTGCAGAGCCTCGGCTTTGGGGTGACCTCCCACGGCTCCCACACAGCTCAGCAAGTCTGTTCAGATAAAAAGTGGGGTTTATACAGCTGGAGGGAAGCAGGTGTGAATGGTGGTGGTTATTCCCCAGCAGGCTGCAGACAGGCCCTTCCTGAGCCACTCACCGAGCGCTTTGCAGAGCTCCGGGTGTTTGATGCCGATGGTTTTCAACCTCTGCAGCAGCTCTGCTGAGGTCATCTGCCGCACCAGGTACAGCCCCACCGAGTAGCTCTGGGGAGAGAGGGAGGAGAGGATGAGGAGGCTGCCCTGCAGGGCTACCTGGGCAGCTCTGGGGGCTCGCTGGGCTCTCACCTTGCCGTAGTTGCCCCAGGTGACCGTGATGCGGTTGGTGGCCGCTGACAGGTACATGAGGTGGGTGAGGTTGATGGGCCTGCAGGGCCTCTTGGGTTCCACCCCGGGTTTGTTTGAGGGGTAGTAGCCCTAGAGCAGGAAGATCAAACACAGATGTTTAGTTTTTACTCAAGGTACATCTATTGATCAGCTCCATTCAATTCCACTCAGCCCCAGGTCTCGGGGATGGCGAGAGGGAGCTGAACACAGCTGGAGCACAAAGTAAACAGAACAGTTCATTAACAACATGGCTAATCCATCAAAACACCAGCTTTAAACTAAGCAGTGCACTCCTACAGCCTGGTATCCATCAGGAAAGCAATTTCCTTCCAAACTGCACAGATTCCCCCCAGATTTTGCTGCCCAGTGCCCCAGTCCTTACCGGCACGGAGCAGTAGCTGTGGTTCACCTTGACGGCGATGTTGGGAGGGTACTGATCCTCCTGAGGGGAACTGGTGTCTGTGTAGCAGATTCTGGGCAGAAACAACACATCCCATAATACCCCAACACTCTGCACACCCCCAGCTCCCATCCCAATCCCCATCCCAATCCCTGCTCCCTCAGCAGAGCCCATCCAGGTGAGACTCGGCTGTTTCTGCTCCAGGTTCAAAAGTGGAGTTTAAGATGCTCCTGTGAGGCCCAGGAACAAAAAGTTCGCTGGAAATTCTCTCTGGAGCCATGAAATCCACGTTGGAATTTGCTGGAACATTCCCTCCTCCCCTGCTCTGCCCCTGATGTTCAATGAAGCCAGCCCAGACCTACCTGAGCACCACCTGAACCGATTTCACACCGGGTTGCAACTCCCTGGTAAATGAAAGAACAGAAACTTCAAATTAATTATGTAAAAAAAAAAATCCCTACCCCCCAAAAAATCACCCAAACCAGCTGTAAGACTCAAGAACTTTAGTTGTTCCTAATTTTTTTAATAGACCTTTAAAAAATTACCTCACAGAACTTTATTTAAATTGTACAATTCCCCATGCAAATATCAGTGGTCCTGTAATTATTTTTTTTTCCTGATGCACCAACCTACAGCTTTTCTCTGTGTTTTTCAAACTGTTCAGGTGCCTTCTGGTGATTTGTGAGAATTTATAAAAACTGGGTTTTAAGGTCAGGTTTACCTGACAGTGTTCAAGACTCTCTGTGTTTAATTATTCAGCTGAAGCTGTTCATGCAAACCAAGGGACTGAATATGAAAGCCCCCCTGTGAATATTGCAACCTCCACCAGGCTATTCCTGACAGGATTTTAACTGGAATCAGGAAAGAAATGGAAGACACAACAAGGGCATTTTACCAGGAGGCAAAATAACCAAAATATTCTTTCTCCAGCTCTTTATTTAATGATAAATAGAAATATTTCAAGGTTTTATGTTTAATTTTTGGAGGAATTTTTCTGCATGAAGGGAGCTGGTCAGCCAAGGGGAAACCTCCCTGCCTGCACTGCCAGCTCTGAGGAGAGCCCTTGTTTGACTCAGAAGTTGCATCTGACAGAGGTCAGGGTAAATCCTAATCCAGAGCTGTTTCCTCAGATATTTCCTGCAGCCTCCTCCCCACCAAGGAAGTTTCCTTTCAGATGCAAACTCTGCCTTTTGAACCTGGCAGGCAGAGCAGAGGCTGCAGACACTCACACCAGGGCTCAGCAGAGAATTTAGGTCATTGATGATTTCATCCCCATTTTCCTGCCCAAATGCACCATCCCAGAGGGAGCTTAGAGCAGCACAAGTCAAACTTAAGGACCTGGGGGGGTGAAATTGCAGCTCCCACTCCCCCCAAAGCTTTTTGCTGTACATGAGGAGCAGCCTGATGTCCTCACACAAATCCTGGTTCCTTGCATATGTAAAAAGCTTCCACAGGCAGGGAACACAGAGGAATTATGGAATTATGGAATGATGCAGCTGCATTTTCTTGAACTGTTAATGCCCAGTAAGGAGTACCTGGAATTTCTGATCAGCTCCACTTGTCTTGGTGTTAATGCAAAAATGCATGGGCTTTCCTGAAGCTTCTCATTATTCTGTGGAACTGAGGAGGGAAGAAAAGAGTGTCCATCAAACTGAGAGCAGCAGCTCTGAGCACGAGGTGATTGTCATGCTCTGTTTGTCCCCAAGTCTTGTTTTCTCCCACACCCCAGAGCTGCAGTTTTCACCTGTTTTGGTAATTCTGCTTTGATTAGAGCTTTTATTTATTGCTCACTCTTCAGTACAACCAGCGCATGCTGTGGATTTGGGTTGAGTTTTGGATTTTTCTCTTTTTTTTAAAATAATTTTTCCTCCCCTCAAATAATTCAAGAGACATCAGTGGTGTCACAGTGTGACCACATCCTCAAGAAGCCCAAGAGGAGACCTGAGCCTGACACAAAAGCCCAAAACCAACCAGACTGAGCAGGCCAGTTCTGGAAAAGAAAGAAAACAACCCCAGCAACAAAAAAGATTAGCTCAGATAATAAAAAAGCAACACAAAAAGCAGCTGGAAGAGACAAAACACAACTTCAAACCCCCTGACCTTGAGGGTGGGACAGCAGCTCACCCTCAGAGAGGCTTAGCCAGGACCCAGCTTTAACTGTTGGCCTTCTGCACACTGATAATTTTAAGATCAAGTGCGTTTCATGTGGGGAAAATAAAGCTGGAGAAGTGGGAAACTTTTGTTGCAACCTGTACTTCAAACAGGTTTTATTTTCAGTTTTGTGTCTCTAAGCAAAGTTCAGACCCTGAGCTGCTGAAAATCACGGGAGGAGCACAAAGAGGAAGTGTTAAAACAGCTTTTTAAAAATTATTTAGCAAGAATTGGGTGTTTTGCTTTGCCTCATTTCCATTGCATGGTTATTCAAAGCCAAGAGGATTTCAGAAGTAGGAAAGTGCAATTTTGTGTAAGAAAGAGGAGATGAAGGAAGGATAAAACCTCAGCAACTCTTGGAAGACCTGGTGACAACTTGAGTCACCCCAGGTGCTTCCTTTTGGTCCCTTTTCTGCTTTAAGAATGCAAATGGAGCATGCAAAATAAATTTTAAATGTAAGAATGAAGATATCTTTATGGAACTTTTTGTTTAATTCCAGTTTCCGTCCAAATATCTCCTGACAAAAACAACCAGCAGAAAATAAAACATTTCATGAGATACTTTTAGCAAGTGATGATTGACAAGGACAATAACAAAAAGTAATTTTAATATTTCTGATTAAGAAATTGCCCATAAACAGAGTCCTGCTGATTGTTCAGCCACACAAAGACAAAGCAAACCTGATTAGGAAAAGTGAGAAGCTGTTCATGGTTTATTTTGCATTTCTATCTGCTCACTCTTCATTTATACAAAAACGAAATTGCTGCTGGAATAGAAACCCAGAATCTGGGGGTACCTGATCAGGTGTGAGCCCTGAGGATGTGCAGCCCCACAGGAACCTCTGCAGCAGCAGGAGAAGCAGCAGGACCCTCAGGGACCCTGCTCAGGTGTCACCTACCAGGGCAGGGGCGGATTTAACGAGCCCTCAGGGAGATTTCGTGGCAACTCTGAACAAAATCTGGTAATCCCAGGGAGTGAATCCAGCCTCTTCTGGCTCTGGATGTTTCCACCTCTTGGAAATTTGTTTTCCTTCAAAATCCCATCTTGGAATTGCTGACTAACGCACATTTAATACTGAACAAACCATTCCCCACACAATTATAATGTTTCAGCTTGACTCTGTCACCACTCAGCTGTTTTGTCACAGCATTAATTCCTCCAAATGAAGAAGAAATTACACAAAATCTGACTAATTAGTATTTTTTTTTTTGTTTCTGCACAATCAAGTCTTTATCTATTTTTTTCCTCCAAGCCACAACAAATATCTTTTCAGCAAAGCCAGACCAGCTCGAGTTGTAGAATCATTTGGTAGAGAATTCTGACATTACCACTAAATTTATGAGACACTCAGCAGAGCACAGCTTCTCTGGACACGCTGAACTTGCTACCAGAACATTCTATTTAACATCAGTTAACAATATTCTTTGTTTCTCCAAACTAAAATAATGAAAAATCAACCTCAACACCCCAGGGAAAAAGCTCTTCTTCCAGTTTTACTGGTTACCCCTCAAAACACACAGCACCACACACAAATAACTGTGACAAGCACAAAAAAATACTCAAAAATACAGTTTGAGGTGTTGCCACCCTCTTTTATCCACAGGATGCTTCAGGTCAGGGATTTTTAGTGCTGAAAACCAGCACTAGTGTGGAACATGGCTCCATAATCCACAGGAACAATCAAGGTGGGCTTCCAAATGACATCCCCAAGTGAGCACACTCCAGGTCTGAGGGAAACCACAGCAGCTCAGGGTTTGGAATGGGAGGGACCTGAAGGATCAGGGACACCTTCCACTGTCCCAGGCTGCTCCAACCTGGCCTTGGACACTTCCAGGGCAGCCACAGCCTCCCCTTCCCTGTGCCAGGGCCTCCCCATCCTCACAGGGAAGGATTGCTCTCCAATATCCATCTAAATCTCTCCTTTTAGTTTAAAACCATTCCCCCTTTCCCTCTGTGTAAAAAGATGCTCTCCCTCTTTTGTCAGCCACCTTTAAGCATTGACAAGCCCAGAGATAAATATTCCTCTGTAAATTATGAGCATGAGGGGAGAGGGAAGGGACAGAGAGGGAGAAGGGACAGAGAGGGAGAAGGGACAGAGAGAGGGAGAAGGGACAGAGAGAGGGAGAAGGGNGGAGAAGGGACAGAGAGGGAGAAGGGACAGAGAGAGGGAGAAGGGACAGAGAGAGGGAGAAGGGACAGAGAGAGGGAGAAGGGACAGAGAGAGGGAGAAGGGACAGAGAGAGGGAAGGGACAGAGAGAAGAGCGAGAGGGAAGGGAGAGAGGGACAGAAAGAAGGGATAGAGGAAAGGGGTCTCACCACCCCATCCATCAGCCTCTCCTACCACACCACTCCAGAATTCCTTGAGAACACAGCTTTTCTTTACCAACACAAACTCACCTAACTCTGTGGGCTTCAACAACTCGTCCAGCGTGGTATAAAAGGGCAACTTGACCAAGCGAACCTCGGGCTTGGCCACTTTGGGGGGCAACCTGCCCAGTCCGTTCAGGTATTTGCCGTAGAGGGCAGGGTAGTCGATATTGGAGGCGGGCAGGGTCCGGGGCACGGCGCTGCCGCGGTCGTAGGACGAGTGCAGGGGCAGGGCCTCGGCTCGGGGCGGCGCCGGCGGCTGCGCCACGTCCGAGCCCTTCTTGTTGTAGCGAGTCTCGTAGAGCTCCTTGATCTTCTTGAACACCTCGGGGCTGCAGTCAAACTGGACCAGCTGCAAAGCTCGGGTCACTAGTTCGTGTTTTAGTCCGCTTTTACTCCTGCCAACAAAACCCAGCAACATCTGAAGATCTGAGACTCGGAAACTCATCACCATGTTCTGGGGGATAAAAAATTAAAAGATGTTCTCATAGTTATAAAAGGCAAAGGTTCAGTTCTCACTTTATAACTACAAGGCATGATATCAAAAATTCCCCCTCAAAGAAAGACCCCAAAGCTGTCCAAACCCGCTGCTGTCACCTGATTTTGGTTCCCATTTCTTGTTGGAGCAACACAAACACAGAGATCGCCCACTGAAATTTCACCTGAACGACAAAACCACCGGCACGGCCTCAAACGACTCAGAAATCACTTGGACAGATGCCAAGCATCCTCCAGACAGCTCAGCTGGAAGCAGGAGAGACCTCAGAGATCTAAACCAAGAGACCTCACTTGTGAAAGAGCTCATGAACTCAGCCTGAGGCATGCAGAATTCCCAGGGAAACGTGGAAAATTTCATCCCAAATAGGGTCAGTGCCAGGCACAGGGAATCATCAAAATGTTGAGGTGAAGTGGGGCCACCAGTCCTGCATTTCTGGATGGGAAAACCCCTCCAGAATCCTCCCTATATCCACAGGATCTTTAAAAAACCACATATTTTAGAGGATGGAAGGATATTCAGATTAATACAGAGAGCACTGTGTTCCCAGAGAACAATGCCAAGCCCTTCCCTGTGATCCCAGCCAGGAGCTGCCTTGGTGTCACACTGGAATTATCAATCTCAGGGCCTGATAAGCAGCAAAACCCAGCTCAGCCTTCCAAAATTCCCTCTCTGTAGCAATTCAGGCCTGTAACTGTCAGCAGAGTCAAAGGCCACAAGGCAACTTGCCATCAGAAACCAGGAATTCTTCCTGTTGAACCCACAGCTCCAGGCTGGCATTTCAGCTCCCTAAACACCAAACAGCCTTCAAATTGCAAAAAAAAAAAAAAAAAAAA
>VWZP01008298.1:59978-97510 GCA_013396995.1 Dicaeum eximium | reverse complement strand
GGCGGGGGCGTGGGCGGCGGGGCGGGGCCGCGGCTGCGGGGAGAGGGGGGGGGGCGGCGGGAGGAGGCCGGTCCGGGCGGCCGTGACACCCCGGGAGCCGCCGGTGTCGGTGCCGGGGCTGCCGTTGTGGCGCTGATGTGGCAGCGGGGCCGGGGCGCTGCGGGGCCGGCCGTGCCTTATGTAACGCTGCGGGCCGGGCTGGCACCGGCACCGGCCCGGGCTCGGTTTTGGAGGCGTTTTGCGCCCCGCAGCCGCTGCCAGCGGGGCAGGGAGGGGTCGGTGCCGCAGCCCCGCTGCCGTGCCCTCGCTGCGGTTGTGCTGTCACCGCGCAGAGCCGCTGTCACCGCACCGATGGCCGCTGCTCCCGGGGGATTTACGTTCCTTGGAGTCGCCCGAGTTGGTTTTGGCAGCGCTGAGTTCCCTTCTCTCCTCCCTCAAGGTGAACTTCACAGTAGACCAGATCCGGGCCATCATGGACAAAAAGGCCAATATCAGGAACATGTCGGTGATCGCCCACGTGGACCACGGCAAGTCCACGCTGACGGATTCGCTGGTGTGCAAGGCCGGGATCATCGCCTCGGCGCGCGCCGGCGAGACGCGCTTCACCGACACCCGCAAGGACGAGCAGGAGCGCTGCATCACCATCAAATCCACGTGAGTGCCTCCCTCGGCCTCCTGCTGCTCCCCGTGCCTCCCTCCGGGGGCTGGGCTCCTCCACGAGGTGGGGGAACATGGTGGCACTCCTTCAGGAGGTGGGAGAAGATGGTGGGGCTCCTCCAGGAGGTGGCAGAAGATGCTCTTGGGCTTTGGTCTGGTCTAGAAGCTCTCCTGAGCAGGTTGAGTGATGGAGCGAGTGTTGGTTGGTTTCTGCTCAGTCCTTGAGCAGTTCCTTGCTGGGTGCTGGGGAAGGAGGAGCTTCACCCTCCCAGTTGAGCACCAGGGTGTCCCTTGGGTGCAGTGTGGAGACTCTGGGGGGCATTTCTGGGGGTGTACCTGGTGGCTGTGCTGCCACAGGGAGGGTGGGGACTCGGAGGGGCCTCAAAGCGGGTGGAGAACATGGTTGGGATTGGTTGGAAAAGCCTAAATCCATGGTTTGGGAATAAAGCCCTTTGTGGGTGCTGCAGAGCTGCAGGGAGGTGGAGGAGGCTCCTGTTTTCTCCCACACTGGCCTCACAGCAATACCTCAGGAAATCCTGGAGCCAGCATTTGGAAAAGATCTCCAAGGTCACCAACTCCAACCAAAGCTGAGCACTGGGTGCCACCTCCAGTGGTGGCAGCTGTTTGTGTGGGGCAAAACGTTTCTGAGCTTTAGGGAAAAACAACACAGATCTGAATGGTTTGTCCTTTCTTTCAGAGCCATTTCTCTGTTTTATGAGCTCTCTGAGAACGACTTGGCCTTCATCAAGCAGAGCAAGGATGGTTCTGGTTTCTTGATCAACCTCATTGACTCCCCTGGGCACGTGGACTTCTCCTCAGAGGTCACTGCAGCTCTGCGAGTCACTGACGGTGCCCTGGTGGTCGTGGACTGTGTCTCTGGTGAGGTTCTGTGCAGCTGGAGCAGATTTTGGGGCGTTTGGAGAGGGGCAGAGCTCCTTGCTGACTGCTGGTGTGCTTGGCAGGGGTGTGTGTGCAGACAGAGACCGTGCTGCGCCAGGCCATCGCCGAGAGGATCAAGCCAGTGCTGATGATGAACAAGATGGACAGAGCGCTGCTGGAGCTGCAGCTGGATCCAGAGGAGCTGTACCAGACCTTCCAGCGCATCGTGGAGAACGTCAACGTCATCATCTCCACCTACGGAGAGGGGGAGAGCGGCCCCATGGGCAACATCATGGTGAGAGAGGCCTGAGCTGTGCTGGGCTTGCACTGAGCAGCTCCCTTCTCTCTGGGAATTCCCTACCCCAGGTGGAGGAGAGAGGGGTCTTGAGGGTGCTGAACTCCCAGGTTTGGGCTGGCTTGGGGCTCTTGCTGGCTCCCCTCCCAAATTCCGTGTCCAAGGCCTGAGCAAATAAACGCTGGGATCGTTGCCCAGAGCAGCTGTGGCTGCCCAGTCCCTGGGAGTGTCCAAGGCCAGGCTGGATGGGCTTGGAGCACCCTGGGATGGTGGAAGGTGTCCCACCAATGGGATGGGCTTTAAGGTCCTTCCCACCTGCTCTGCTCCTGCTGGGTTCCTGGGAAGGGAGCAGGGCTGTGGGCCCAGGTTCTGAGGAGAAGCTTGTGCTGGACCCCTTCATGCTGGAGGTGTCCATTCCTTCCTCATCCTCCTGGGAAGGATGGGAGTCCTTACCTGGGTGTGAACCTGAGCACACACCTGGTGGGAGTGGAGGAAAACCAACCCAGTTCTGTGGTGCAGAGCTAAAATGGTGCCTGCCCCCAGACCTCAGAGGTGGTCAGTGGGACAGAACTGTGTCAGAATCTGTGTCCTGAAGCTCCATTTTGTACTGGGGTGTTTTTGGAAAGGGCTGGGCTGAGGGCTGTGCCCCTGAGGCAGCTCTGCTGTTCCCTCTCAGATTGACCCGGTGCTCGGGACCGTGGGCTTTGGCTCGGGCCTGCACGGCTGGGCCTTCACCCTGAAGCAGTTTGCTGAGATGTACGTGGCAAAGTTTGCTGCCAAGGGAGATGCCCAGCTCAGCCCGGCCGAGCGTGCCAAGAAAGTCGAGGACATGATGAAGAAGCTGTGGGGAGACAGGTGAGGAGAGAATGGTGGGGTTGGAATTCCAGATCAGCCCTGCGTGGCTGCAGCCTGAATCTGCAGAGGGTGGGTAAAGGGAGGCAGGGTGTGGTTGTGGCTGATTTAACAGGAGTTAATTAGGTTTTGCTGACTGCTGGAGAGCTGGATGAGGGGGAAAGCAGGAAATGGCTCTTCCTCAGCAGCCCGGAGCAGGCAGAACAAGCTGTGTGTCTGTAGCTGACCTGAGCACGGACATTTGTCTGATTTCCTTCTCTCTGCAGATACTTTGACCCTGCTACTGGCAAATTCAGCAAATCTGCCACCAGTCCTGATGGAAAGAAACTGCCCAGGACCTTCTGCCAGCTCATCCTTGACCCCATCTTCAAGGTGAGTTCCTCAGGGTTCCTCCTTGGCTGTCACCTCCTGCTCTGTGCTTCTGTTCCGTGCGTGATGATGGAAAATTTCTTCACTTTGACCTGACGTGTTTGATTGAAGAAATGCAGCTGTCTGACACATCTGGTTGCTCTGGGCTGTGTCTCCTGGAGGGAGGCTGGGTGCTGGGGAGGAGCAGGAATTCTCTGCAGGTGCAGCTGCTCCAAACTGGGTCACGGCAGCGCTGCCAACGCCGCTCTTGTCACAGGTTTTCGATGCAATCATGAACTTCAAGAAAGAAGAGACGGCTAAACTGATTGAGAAACTGGACATCAAGCTGGACAGTGAGGACAAGGACAAGGAGGGCAAACCCCTACTGAAGGTGAGGCTGGTCTGAGCCCTCTGGGGAGCAGCTGAGCAGTTGTGCTGCTCCAGCTGTGTCAACATCAACCCACCTGGGAGGTGGGGAAGGACGGGGAGGTGAATCCATCCCTGTTGTGAACGCTCTGACTGGGTCCTGCTGCTCTGCCCAGGCCGTGATGAGGCGGTGGCTGCCAGCTGGAGATGCCCTGCTGCAGATGATCACCATCCACCTGCCTTCCCCCGTCACAGCCCAGAAGTATCGCTGCGAGCTGCTCTACGAGGGCCCCCCTGACGATGAGGCTGCCATAGGTAGGACCAGCTGCTGCTTTGCTGCCAGGCCTCAGCTCCAGCACGCCTCTGTCCGCTTTGTTCTCCACGTGCATGGCTCAGGAGTGTCTGGAATTGAGTCTGGAGCTTTTCTAGCATGGATCAAACCGCTTTAGTGGCTCACAGCTCTGTTCTGGAGCACCGAGCTGGCTGAGGAACCTCAGAGTAGCCAAAGGGTGCATCTGAGCCTGGATTTGTTGAAAATACTTCTTAGTGATGTGGTCTTCCATGGAATCACAGAATAGATTGGGTTGGAAGGGATCTTGAAAGTCACCCAGCCCCATCCAGCCTGGCCTTGGATGCTTCCAGGGGCAGCCACTGCTTCTCTGGGCACCCTGTGCCAGGGCCTCCCCTCCCTCCCAGGGTCCAATCCCTTCCAATATCCCATCTATTCTTTTCCTCTGGTAGTGGGAAGCCATTCTCCATTTCCTCTTGTCCAGGCAGAAGCCCTTTGGCTGGGACAGTGGAGGTTTTGAGTTGGGGTTTTGGGGTGGCTGCCATCAATAACTCTGGGTTAAGCTGGTCTCTCTCCCCCTCCCAGCCATTAAGAACTGTGACCCCAAAGGCCCCCTGATGATGTACATCTCCAAAATGGTGCCAACCTCTGACAAGGGACGTTTCTACGCTTTCGGCCGTGTCTTCTCTGGTCTCGTCTCCACTGGCTTGAAAGTCAGAATCATGGGACCAAACTACACACCAGGCAAGAAGGAGGATCTGTACCTGAAACCAATTCAAAGGTGTGTCCTGGCTGGGGTGTTGAGAGGTTCTGCTGCTGTCTGAGGCCTGTTAAAGTCCTTGGTTATGGGCTGAGTGGGACCCACTCCCCTTTCCCAGCTCACTAACCCAACTCTCCCTTCAGGACCATTCTCATGATGGGTCGCTACGTGGAGCCCATCGAGGACGTGCCTTGTGGGAACATCGTGGGGCTGGTCGGCGTGGACCAGTTCCTTGTGAAGACTGGAACCATCACCACCTTCGAGCACGCCCACAACATGAGGGTGATGAAGTTCAGCGTCAGCCCCGTGGTGCGCGTGGCCGTGGAGGCCAAGAACCCGGCCGACCTGCCCAAGCTGGTGGAGGGGCTGAAGCGCCTGGCCAAGTCTGACCCCATGGTGCAGGTGGGTGGCCACAATGGGTCCAGGGCTGCTGCCTCCAGTCCTGGGAAAGTCTTGAGTTGGGTGTTGGTCCCTGCCTCGCACCCTGGTTTGCTCCCCACATTTATGGGGAGAACATCTACAAGTAGCTCTGTGGGTCAAACACAGAAAACACAGAGAGTTGCTGGTGTTTGTGGCTGTGGCTCGTTCTGAAGGCTCACCTGCTGTTCCTGCTGTTCCCAGTGCATCATTGAGGAGTCTGGGGAGCACATCATCGCTGGTGCTGGGGAGCTGCACCTGGAGATCTGCCTGAAGGACCTGGAGGAGGACCACGCCTGCATCCCCATCAAGGTAGGGTGATAGGGTTCTCCTCGAGCCAGGTCTTAGAGCTCTCTGAGATCCTGTTACACCTGAGATAGTCCAGCTACCCCAAATGGCATAGAAGTAGCAGGATGGCTTCTGTGGCAGTGTTTGAAACAGAAAAAGGTTTAATAAAAGACAAAATAAGAAAGCTCTTCACAGAGAAAAACCAATGCCAGGTGCAAGAGGTCCTTGTCCTGCTAAGAAACACCACAAAAGTGATTAATTCCTTTGTTCTCTTCTTTTTCTACCCAATGATTAAGTGGGGACATCTTGGCCTCTGTCCAGTTGGACAGCCTCAGGTTTAAGGTGAAGTCCAAAAGGTCCTATGAGGTGTCTTTGTACCAAATTCATAGAGAACCTTCTGGGGTCTTTGCCTTATTTAGCAGACAAAGAATATTTGAAAATTCTCTTGTAATTCGGTCACCCCATCAATAAGAGGCACACCTACAGTAGGGAGGCTGAGTGCTGGCTGGCTCAGGGTGGGGGTTTGGCCAGGTTTGGTGCCTCACACCCTGCTCTGTGCACAGAAATCGGACCCCATGGGAGGCTGAGGGTGGGGGTTTGGCCAGGTTTGGTGCCTCACACCCTGCCTTGTTTGTCCCACAGAAATCAGACCCTGTAGGGAGGATGAGTGTTGGCTGGCTCAGGACTAGTTTGGTGCCTGACACCCTGCTCTGTCCCACAGAAATCAGACCCCATGGGAGGTTGAGCGCTGGCTCAGGGTGGGGCTCTGGCCAGGTTTGGTTGGTGCCTCACACCCTGCCCTGTCTGTCCCTCAGAAATCAGACCCTGTAGGAAGGCTGAGGGCTGGCTGTCTCAGGACTGGTTTGGTGCCTCACCCCCTGCCCTGTGTGTCCCTCAGAAATCCGACCCCGTGGTGTCCTACCGCGAGACGGTGAGCGCCGAGTCCAGCGTGATGTGCCTTTCCAAGTCCCCCAACAAACACAACCGGCTGTACATGAAGGCGCGGCCCTTCCCCGACGGGCTGGCCGAGGACATCGACAAGGGCGAGGTGTCGGCGCGGCAGGAGCTGAAGCAGCGCGCGCGGTACCTGGCCGAGACCTACGAGTGGGACGTCACCGAGGCCAGGAAGATCTGGTGCTTCGGGCCCGACGGCACCGGCCCCAACATCCTCACCGACATCACCAAGGGAGTGCAGTACCTCAACGAGATCAAGGACAGCGTGGTGGCCGGCTTCCAGTGGGCCACCAAGGAGGTGAGCGCGGTGTCTTGGTCTGGGTGGCGTCCGTGGCTCTACACGTCCTTACTTTTGTTGTGCTTCTCGTGGTGACACCATGGACTCAACAGTCCGGGTGAATAACACAAGTGGCGTCAGGAGGAAAGGTGCTCTGAGGGTCTTGACAGGGATCTGGCCTTAGCTGCCAGTTATTTTCAGGATTAGATAGGAGAGGATTGCAGGGTAAGTTGACAGATAGACTGGGAACAGCAACAGCAAGGATGAATTTTCCTGTATACCACTTAGTTTCGGTCTGAAGGATATTCCAAGCCAACAACTTCTGTGACATTACTGGGACGACAAAAAAAAAAATTTCCCTTGGCCAAATCCTTGGGTTTCAGCACCGTAAATGTGTGACAGCTCCTGTGGCTTGAACCTCAGAGCTGATCACGAGGATGCTGCAGGGGTGGGAGCTGGTGCTCCACAGACCCTTTAGGTTGGGAAGGACCTCCCAGAGTCCTCCCTTGGGAGCTTTGAGGGTTCATCCCTCAGCAGGGAGGTCTAGTGGCCAAGTACCTCCTGGGGGTGCCCTTGCTGCTCCAGGAGCCGCTTCCACAGAGCTCCTGTGAGCCCGGGGAGCAGCCCCCCTGTGTGGGGACCCCGAGCACCCCGGGGTGCTGCTGCTGAGCCCCTGTGCCCTGGCAGGGCGTGCTGTGCGAGGAGAACATGCGCGCCGTGCGCTTCGACGTGCACGACGTGACCCTGCACGCTGACGCCATCCACCGCGGCGGCGGCCAGATCATCCCCACGGCGCGGCGCTGCCTCTACGCCTGCGTGCTCACGGCCAAGCCCTGCCTCATGGAGCCCATCTACCTGGTGGAGATCCAGGTGAGGAGTCCTGGCAGCCCCCAGGGAGGGGAGGGAGGGGCAGGCAGGCCCAGGGGTGCAGTCCTGACCCCGGTCCTGACCGGTCTCTCCCGCAGTGCCCCGAGCAGGTGGTGGGAGGCATCTACAGCGTGCTGAACAAGAAGCGTGGCCACGTGTTTGAGGAGGCCCAGGTGGCCGGGACCCCCATGTTCGTGGTCAAGGCCTACCTGCCTGTCAACGAGTCCTTTGGTGAGTCCTGGAGCCATCCTGGGAGGGAGGGACCTCAAAAGATCCTTGAGTTGGGCTGTTCAGCCAGCACTGAGGTGTGTCCCCAAGTGTCACATCCACACAGCTCTGAAAGCCCCCAAGGGATGGGGATTCCAGCACTGCCCTGGGCAGCTGTGCCAGTGCTTGACCATTCTTCTGGAGAAGAAACTTTTCCTGATCTCCAGGCCTCTCCTTATACAACTTAAGGGTGTTCCCTCTCATCCTGTCATGTGTTGCCTGGGAGAGGAGACCAAGGTTGCAGAACATTTTGGGTTGGGACTTCTCAGGGTCTTCCAGTGCCACCTCTGCCATGGGCAGGGACATCTTCCACCATCCCAGGCTGCTTCAACCTGGCCTTGGACACTTCCAGGGATCCAGGGGCAGCCCCAGCTGCTCTGGGAATTCCATCCCAGCCCCTCCCCGCCCTCCCAGCCAGGAATTCCTTCCCAAAATCCCACCCAACCCCATGCTTGGGCAGTGGGAGCCATTCCCTGTGTCCTGTCCTTCCATGTGCTTGTCCTAAGTCCCTCTCCAGTTTTAGGCACTAGAAGGAGCTCTAAGTTCTCCCTGGAGCCTTTTTCCCTTCCCGCCTCCCACTGGTCAGGATCTCAGGAGGCTTTTGAGACCTGCTCTGGGTTCCTCTGCTCTGTCCATGGACACGACATGGAACTGCACCTGCTCCTGTCCCCCCTCACCCTCTGTCTTGTTCCTGCCAGGTTTCACAGCGGATCTGAGGTCCAACACGGGGGGCCAGGCCTTCCCCCAGTGCGTCTTTGACCACTGGCAGATCCTGAACGGGGACCCCTTCGACAGCACCAGCCGGCCCTGCCAGGTGGTGGCCGAGACCCGCAAGCGCAAAGGGCTCAAGGAAGGAATCCCTGCCCTCGACAACTTCCTGGACAAACTCTAATGAAACTCATGGAACTCTGGGAGAGCAGGAAAAATTTAATTAATTAGCGTTATCGCCCATGCTGCCGGGGGGTAGACGCCTGTGACCACCATCTTGTTAATTAAATGGGTTTCATAGCGATTTTGAGAACTTCAAATGAGGAAAACAAACAAAAAGAAAAAAAAAAAAAGCCTTATAGGTTTCTGTGTTGCACATGACTCATCTTTGCCATTGTAACTAAAACATTTCCACTAGATCTGCCCGATTCTGTATTTATTTGATTCAAAAAGAAAAAAAAATACTGCTGCAGAATGGCCCGGAAGGGGGTGGGGCGTGCTTAAATCGAAAAGGAGGACAAGGAAAATGGGGGGGAAAGAGAGAGGGGGTGAGGATGCCTTATCTGCAGCCTGACTGTCCGTCGTGCCCATCGCCGCCTGTATTAGTGCCACTGGAATTAATAAAATTGGATAAATGGTGACGAAAAAGTGAAATTTTTTGGGTTTTTAAGGGTGACGGTGGCGCCCTCTGGTGGGCGTAAAGGGGTTGGCGCCACCAGCCCCCTTTTGGCTCCGCCCACCCCCGAACGGCGGGGCGGGGCCTCTGCTTGGGTGGGCGGGGCCTGTGCTTGGGTGGGCGGGGCTTCGCAGCACGGGGCGATGCTGGGNCCTATCTTGATATTCACACAATGGTTGAGGTCAAAGGCACCTTAGAGATTGACCAGCACAACATCTACTCAGGGAAGGGTCAGCTGGAACAGATTATCCAGGATGGTGTCCCTCTGAAATTGAGTAGCTACAATGACAAGGGACTCCACAACCTCTGTAGGCAAGCTGGTCCTTCTTTTGTCCACCCTGGCCATAACAGATTTCTTTCCTCTGTTTGGAATTTCCTCTGTTTCAGTTTGTGAACCTTGCCTTTTGTCTTGTCAGTGAGCACTTGGAGAAGAGTCTGCCTCCATCTTTAGCACCCTTCCCTTCCCTTCCCTTCCCTTCCCTTCCCTTCCCTTCCCTTCCCTTCCCTGTCCCTGTCCCTGTCCCTGTCCCTGTCCCTGTCCCTGTCCCTGGGATTTGGGGTGCGGTGACACCGGGGGATCCCCGGGACTGAGCCGTGCCCGGGGCTGTGCATCCCGGGGGACTCGGGCTCCCAGTGCTGGCTGTCGCTGTGAGCTCCGGGCCTCAGCCGCCCCTTTTCCCGGTGCCGCAGGTGCTGATCCCCGGCTGCTCCCCGCTCCTGCCCTCCCGCAGCCATGTCCACCTTCCGCCAGGAGAGCGTGGAGGATTTCTACGAGATGGGGGAGGAGCTGGGCAGGTGAGGGACATCCCGCTGCCTTCGGGGGTTCCATGGCTGCACCCCACGCCCGGAGCTTCGCTGGGTCCGCCTGAACTGCTGGGTCCCCTGAGGTGTCCCTGTGCCCCTCTGTAGGGAGCAGGGCCGGGGCTGTGCAGAGTCGGGCACCTCTGGCAGATAGAAATTTTAAAAAAGCGTTAATTAACGTTTCTCCCGGTGGAGCTCCCGTCCGGGGCTGGCGGCTTCCGCCCTTCCCGGCCTGGCCCCGCGCCTGTGGGAGGGATCCAGGGTGACTCAGGGCCTGCGGATGGGATTTAATCAGCCGGGATTAAAGCAGAGGCGGCGCTGGGGGAGCTGCCTCGGGATCCTCCGCCGCTGCCTCGCCGTGAATCCTCCTCGGGCAGCAAAAGCGTTTTAGGTCACTGAAGTGGGTTTTTTTTTAAAGCAGAGGAACTTGCAGGCGTTGCTGCCGGTTCTCTTGCCCCTCCGTGGCTGTGCTTGGTTGTGGGCCATGGGGAAGGATGTGGTGCCCATGGCTGGAGCCCACTCTGCCCCTCAGGGCTGTGCGTGTCCCTGGCCACGATCCAGGGATGTATAAAGGTATAGAGCAGTCTCGGGTGCAGGTGCAGCCGCTGGGATTTCAGGCATTTCCCCTCCACCTGCCTTCTCCAGCAGGGCTTTTTTAGACCCTAAAGCACCACCGGGCTCTGGGATTTGCTCCTGGGGGCTCCTGGCTGGGAAGGGGAGGGCGATGGGTGGATCCCAGCAGCACCTGCACAGCCCAGAGAGGAATTTCCTTCCTCACTCTGGGTGATCCCAGCAGCACCTGCACAGCCCAGGGAGGGTTGGCAGCCGCCACATTCCTGGCAGGAATTTCCTTCCTCCCCCCGGGCGGTGCCAGAGCAGGAGCGGGCGGGCAGCGCCGGGTCCCAGTTCGTGGCATTCCCGGGGGGACGCTGCTGCTGCAGTGCCCATCCTGGAGCCGCTCCCACCGGCTCATCCTGCCCTCCCCTCTCTCCCCTCACCCCCAGCGGCCAGTTCGCCATCGTGCGCAAGTGCCGGGAGAGGAAGACGGGGCTGGAGTACGCGGCCAAGTTCATCAAGAAGCGGCGGCTCTCGTCCAGCCGCAGGGGCGTGAGCCGCGAGGAGATCGAGCGCGAGGTGGACATCCTGCGTGAGATCCAGCACCCCAACATCATCACCCTGCACGACATCTTCGAGAACAAGACCGACGTGGTGCTCATCCTGGAGCTGGTGTCCGGCGGGGAGCTCTTCGATTTCCTGGCCGAGAAGGAATCCCTGACGGAGGAGGAGGCCACGCAGTTCCTCAAGCAGATCCTGGACGGGGTGCACTACCTGCACTCCAAGCACATCGCCCACTTCGACCTGAAGGTGAGCTCTGGGAGCTGCTGACAGCTCTGGGAGCTGCAGAAAGCCCGTGCTCAGCTCTGAGAGCTGCAGAGAGCCCGTGCTCAGCTCTGGGAGCTGCAGAGAGCCCGTGCTCAGCTCTGAGAGCTGCAGAGAGCCCGTGCTCAGCTCTGGGAGCTGCTGACTGCCCGTGCTCAGCTCTGGGAGCTGCTGACTTCCCGTGCTCAGCTCTGGGAACAGAGATGAACTCCCAGGTGGAGTCTGGAAATGAGCACTGAGGAGTGGGGCTCAGTGCACTCCTGCACTGCTGGTGTTTGGGATCTCTCACAGCTTGAGGCACTCATCTCCTCTGGAATGAGGAGCCCAGGGCAGCTCCCAAGGCTGGGGTGCAGGGACAGACCCAGCTCCTCTCCCCCCACAGCCAGAGAACATCATGCTGCTGGACAAGAACGTGCCAAACCCTCGCATCAAACTCATCGACTTCGGGATCGCCCACAAGATCGAGGCTGGGAATGAGTTCAAGAATATCTTTGGGACCCCAGAGTTTGTAGGTGAGCTTTCCTGAGGGCTGAAAGCTTTGGATTAATCCTGGAGAGACACCCAGCACCCCGGTGCTGCTGCCAGGGTGTGTCCATGGGGCCAGGCTTCCTTCCCCCACAATCAGCCCATTTTGTCTCCTTTCCTCCTTAAGCCCCAGAAATTGTGAACTACGAGCCCCTGGGGCTGGAGGCTGACATGTGGTGAGTGATTCCCCTCCTGAGCCCTTCCCATGGCTCCAGCAGCCAATCCCCTCGTGCTGCTGGATCTGCCCTCGTGCCAAAAGCTCTGTGTGACTTCAGCCTCCTCCTCCTCCTCTCTCCTCCAGGAGCATCGGGGTCATCACCTACATCCTGTGAGTACAAGGCAGCTCTGCAGGGGACAGGGCTGCAGGATGAGCCCCCACCTCAGGCTGGAGCCTTTTTGGGGTGTCCCAACCCTCTCTCTCCTCAGGCTGAGCGGGGCCTCCCCGTTCCTGGGGGAGACAAAGCAGGAGACCCTGACCAACATCTCTGCTGTCAACTACGACTTCGATGAGGAATATTTCAGCAACACCAGCGAGCTGGCCAAGGACTTCATCCGCCGCCTGCTCGTCAAGGACCCCAAGTGAGGGACAGGGAGCAGGGCTGGGGGTTCCTCTGGGACAGGGGGCAGTGGGACAGTCCCCCCTGCCCAGCCTGCTGTGTACAGGCACCTCCCTCTCTCCTGCCTGTGCTGGGGTGAATTCTGGGATCCCCCTGAGGGTGCATTGGCTCTGCTGGGGTTTGGGAGCGTTTGAGCTGGGCCCCCAGAGCTCAGGGACTGGGAAGGAGCAGTGGGGTCAGGAGGTTCCCATGGGATCCTCTGCCTGTGTTTCTCTTGGGAGGCAGTTTGAGGGGCTGGGGACTGGATGCAGCTCCTGCCTGGGTGGGCCCTGAGTTTGTCCAGGCTCAGCCAGACTCCAAAGGTGATCACAGGATCCAAGCTGCTTTTCCAGGGCTTTAACAGGGAAGGAGGAGCAAAGCCTCTGCCCTGATCCCAGCCTTGCTGTGTTTGCAGGAAGCGCATGACCATCGCCCAGAGCCTGGAGCACCCTTGGATTAAGGTGAGAAGTTCAAGAATCGGCACTTTTGGGGTGTCTGAGCCCCCGAGGCTGGGGCTCTGCTGCTCCCCCGCCCCTGTGGGGGCCGGTTTGGTGTCACTGCGTGTGGGTGGGGGCTGCAGCCACAACTGTCCCTGCCACAGGTGATCAAGAGGAGGAACGTGCGCAATGAGGACAGCTGCAAGAAGCCCGAGCGGCGCCGGCTGAAGACCACGCGCCTGAAGGAGTACACCATCAAATCCCACTCCAGCATGCCCCCCAACAACACCTACATCAACTTTGAGCGCTTCTCCAAGGTCATGGAGGAGGTGGCTGCGGCCGAGGAGAGCCTCCGAGAGCTGGAGAGGAACAAGAAATCCTTCCAGGAGGACATCGAGGCGCTGCTGTCCATCTACGAGGAGAAGGAGTCGTGGTACAAAGAGGAGAACGAGAGCATCAGCCAGGACCTGCGGCAGATCCGGCAGGAGCTGCAGAAGACGGAGGCGCTGAAGAAGCAGGCGCAGGAGGAGACCAAGAGCGTGGTGCAGGCGGCCAACGGGCTCAAGCGGCGCTACCGCAAGCTGGAGAACCACTACGAGGCCCTGGCCAAGCAGGTGGCCTCGGAGATGAAGTTTGTGCAGGAGCTGGTGTGGTCCATCGAGCGGGAGAAGCTGCAGAGCAGCGAGGGCGACGGCAGCATCCGCTAACGCCGCCGGCCCCGGGGCTCCGCTGCCCCCGCTGCCCCCGCCCACCCCCGGGCAGCTCCCCCGGTCTGGGGGTGCTCGTGCCTCCCTGGAGCCCCCAGCTCGGGGGTTTGGGCTGTGCCACCCCCAGGTTTGGCTTCCTGCCTGCAGCTCCCGCCTGGCTCCTGTCCCCGCGCTCCTGTCACGGCCGCCGTGCTCCGGGACCTTTGTCCCCCCCAGCCAGGTCCCCGAGCTGCCCCAGCACCCCGGGGGGTTGGTGGGCAGAGCCCCCCTCCACACTACAGCAGCAGCCACGCGTGGGCTGGCACCAAGGACTGAGCCCTGCGTGGCCTCACCCTCTGCAGCCCCCCGGGTGGCCCCTGTGCCCCCTGTCCTCCCAGGGTGCTGCACCCCTTGTCCCCTTGTCCCAGCCCTGGCTCCCCCTTTTCCCAGAATAAAGGTTTTGTGTAGTGGGGCAGCTGCCTCAGCTCCTGCCGTGGTGGGTCAGGGGTTGGGAAGGGGATGTGTCCCGAGGTGACAATGGTGACAACTCCCCCACTGAGCTCCCCATCCCAGAGGGAGTTCCTTCATTTGGGGGGAAATGCTCTTTTTTCCTTGTGAGACCCAGTGCTGGTGGGTGAGGTTGCTGTGGGCATGCAGGGGGGTCTAGAGATGGTTTGTGGGGTGTCCCCAGCCCCTTTGCCCGAGATCCCTCACTCCTGGGGACAGAGGAGCCAGGTCCCAGAGTGCCACATTCTAGAGGACACCAGAGCAGGGAGCAGGGTTCCCCTGGGAGCACCGAGGGCTTTCCAACGCCTGCGGCTCCGTGGAGCCAAGATCCAGCTGAATTTGATCCGGGGGGAAGCACCAGCCAAATCCCCGTGGCTGCCCAGGGGGGTTCACTCCAGCTCAGCTGCAAGCCCAGGGGCTTTGCTCCATTTAGGATTTATCTGTGGCTCTGCTGTGGCTCCCTGGGGATCAGGGGGGCCGTGGCCCATGTCCCTGTCCCTGCTGACGCTCCAGCAGGTGCAGGTTTCATCCCCATGCGTGGGACACGTGGCCCTGCTGATCATTTAATCTGCCCTGGTGCTCCCTGCCAGGGCACTTGGCTCCCACGGGAGGTGACGGGCCTGGGGCTGGCCCCGTGTCCAGCACAGCCACGGGGTCTGGCCGGGGTGAGGGGACACCTTGGGGCCCTCAGCGTGCCCCACCCAGCACTGGGGGCTGGGGGCTTTGGGGTGCAGATTTGGGGGGAGCCCCAGCCCCGTTGGCAGAGGCAGAGGGTGAAAGGATGTATGGAAATCCTATAGGCCCAGCTCTTCCCAAGCTGGGCAAAGTTCACATAGTGAGAAACATTCCTGGATTCTCTTCGTGCCCAGGGTTTGGGTTTCACACTCCCAAAAGGCTCCTGGAAGTCACTGGTCATTCACCCCAGGGGAGAGCAGCAGGGGATCTCACCCGTGTGGATCCACAAAATGACACCAATAGCTCTAGAAAAGCAGAATTTGGGGTGTGCTACCCCAGGAGGATTCTTCTGCTCCAGTCCCCTTTGCAGCTGGAGCTGCCACCACCCTGTGACATTTCCTTCACCAAAATGCCTTTTTTAGGCTCCAGCTTCAGCTTCCCAGAGTTTGGCAGGAGGTGGGAGCGAGGGCTTTTCCCTTATAAGTCTTCCCAAAACCCAAACGCTTTTGCAGGGCTCAAACCAAGGCCTGAAGACGCAGGGAACCCCCTGGGGTGCTCTGCTCCCGCTGAGCTGAGCTGTAGGGAATGAACCAGGGTGACAGGTCACAGCAGGGTGTCCCCAGAGTGGGCTCGGTGTCCCCAGGCACGCTGGGTGCTGCACACCAGGAATTCTCCCTTTTTATAGCCTGGGGAAGCCAGGGCTCCTGCTGGCTGTGGCATCCCTGCCCAGGACAACTGGGAAATCATGGGAGTAAGATGAGGACAAAGAGATGGATGTGGCTCCCCCCTGCCTGCTGCAAGCCCCCCTCGGTGGGACTGTGGGTGACTCCTCATTCACGTGTGGCAGCTGCTGTCCCTGTTTCTAATTCAGGCCCCAAAATCTTGGGAAGGGACCCCCCAGGCAATTGATTTCAGTGCCTGAGAGCTCCCAGGGCTCATCCCCAGCTTTGGTAGGGACAGGCACCGCCCTCCCCCAGGCTGAAATCTGGAGGGTGTTTTAACTGAAATGGTTCCTAGGGAAAAACACCTTTCATTTCTCATTCCCTGAGAAATCCTCCCCACTTCACCTCATGGAGTTAAATTCCTAAACTGAGCCATTCCCATCTGGCTGGGGCCTGTGTGAGCACCCAAACCCAAGCAGTGACACGTGGAAGGAGCTTTGAAGCCACCCAGGGCTGGAATTCCAAACAGCCAGGAAAAAGGGGCTGTTGTTGTGTTTTGGATGAGCTTCATACTCATTTTTATTGCAATAAAGCTGAGTGATGAATTAAATGAGGACCTCAAAAGGAGACTGAAGTGGATTTTGACTGAATTGATGATGTTACAAACAAGCTTTGCACGAAGCCGTCCTGTCTGCAGGAGCTCTCTCGTTTTTCCCAGCACAGCTCTACTTGCTCTGCTATAAAAATGCTGTTTCCAACTTCTCCGTAAGCCATTGGAATATAAAATAATTACAAAAAAAAACCCCAAACCCCACCGAGGCAATCCTGTCCTTGTGGTGGGAATAAGTTATCCTCAGTTTTCAATTATATACAGAAAGGACTTGCCAAAGGGCACTGGGAGAGGGGATCACACAAACAACCCCCATTCCCACTTCCAAGTATTTACATCGCGCTGTACACGGCTCTTCCCAGACCCTGGAAAGCAGGAAGGGAAAGAGGGTGAGATCCAAACTGTTCCCAGCACAACCCCTCACCTTCCACCCTTCTGGATTTGAGTTACCTATGAGCAATTTAAGAGCTGGTTGTGAATGTCTTCAAAGACTTGGTTGTAGAGTTCATCCCTGGACTTGAGGCCATCTAAATAAACTGGGAGAAAAAAGGGAGAGTCAGGCTGGGGCTTCTCACCAGAACAAGATTTTGGGAGATTAGTTTTTAACTATTTCATATTTTATTGACCCAAAGGACAACTTGTTTTTCTACTGGAAAAACAGAGCCATCCTCAAAACGCAATGGCCTGTGAAATCCTTATTCCATTAGAAATCCCTTCTTTTTTTTCTTAATTTTTTTATCCCCTCTAAGTCCTTTAAGAGTAAAAAGCAAAGGCAGTAAGTTCTTAGCTCTAAAACTGCCTGTATTTATCCAAAGTAGGCCAGGATTACAACTTGGGATTAAAAACAGCTCCCTGCATCATCACAGTGGAAGTTTCCTCGAATGAAATCACCCAATCCCTTGAATTCCAAGCCCAAGGCTGAAGGGTTTGTGTTTTGGGGAAGACTTACCCACTTCCACGCCACAGTCCTCCATCTCCTTCCTGTGTTTGAGGTACATGGGCCAGACGTGGCCATCAAAGAGGCCCGGGGGGTCGGGGACGGTGTAACTCCGTGTGCTGGGAACAGCAGCAGGGAAAGGAACGTCATGGAGAGGGAAAATGTCATGGAGAGGGAAGATTGTAAAGGATCAGCACAAGCTGCCCAGGGCAGTGGTGGAGTCCCCGTGCCCATGTTTGGACATGGATGTGGCACCAGGGGATGTGGGCAATGGTGAAGGGCTCAATCTCAGAGATCCTCTCCAACCCCAAACTGTGATTCCAGGTTGAATCAAACTCCCTTCCTCCACTTCTAGCCACATTTCCCACTCTAATCCAATTCGTGACAGCAACACATCCCAGAAACCGTCAATGTCCATCCCTGGAAGTGTCCAAGGCCAGGCTGGAGCAGTGGATGCCCTTTAAGGTCCTCCCAAGCCCAACCACTCCACGATTCCATGACTGAGAGCCATGTAAGGGGCTGGAGGGAAGGCCTGGGGCACCCCGGGGTGTTCTCACCTCCTCCTCCTCTTGCACTCGTCGTAGGGCACTGCCAGGTAGTAGCGAAGGTTGAACAGCTCCACCAGAGGCCTGGGGAGGGACAAGGACAGAACGTGAATCTCACTTTTATTGACAGCAAAAAGCGTGAAATCACCCCAGACAGCACAAAAATATCTCTGGCTCTATGGGATTCGTGTCTGCTGAAGACAACCCAAGGGTAAGTGCTTCCCTTGCGGGTTTGTTAACTCCAAATCACAGAAAATTTCCTTCTGAAGGTCAGAATGGCCCAAGTAGGGGCTTTTCCCACCCAAACACCTGCCAGTGGTCCTGAGGGGGATCAGGGGGGATCCTGTGGAGGATCAGGGGCTGGGCTGGGAACCTGGCTCTTCCTGGATCATTCCAAAATCAGTTTGCAGCAAAACCTGGGACAGGGCAACTCCTCACTCGTTCATGGGAGTGTCCAAGGCCAGGCTGGATGGGGCTTGGAACATTCTGGTCTTGTGGAAGGTGTCCCAGGGGGCTTGGAGCTGGATGGACTTTAAGGTCCCTTCCAAACCATTCTGGGATTCCATGGTGCTCCACAAAAATCCAGGGAGTTGTCTCTGCCACAGCTTGCTCCTCTCACTGAGCTCAGTGTAGTGTAAGCAAGCACAGGAGAGAACTCTTCCTGAATTCCAGGAGATTCCAGGCAGTGAATGGATTCTGGCCTTGTTCTCACCAAGGTGGGGGGATGAGGGGAAGCCTGCACCCCCCTGCCAGCAAAAATCCTGCTCTGAAACTCCCCTGGAGCTCAAGGCTGTGCCCTAAATCAGAACCTTACATCCACCTCACTTCTACATTTAGGAGTTAATTTTACATTTTATGGCAGAAAACCCTCCGGGGTGAGAATTCAGAACAAGGCAGGAAGGGGAAATTAGTAAAAAGGAGTTTTTGGCTCTGGTACGAGGGATTTAAGGATCTTCCCTGGCAAACCACGAAGAGTTCTCCAAACCTTACTTGTAATTATAAAGCAGGAAGCCTTCAATGACCAATATATGGATATCTTGGGAGGTTGGCTCTCTAGAGCCAGGTGTGACATTCACCCCGTGGGAACGGGCAAACTTCACTGGGTTCTCAATCCAGGCCCGCACTGTGCTCACCATTGCCTCCATATCCAAGGAATCCAACACTAGTCAGGAGAAAGGGGGTGGGTGGGAAAAAGGGACACCATCAAACACCATCAAACTGCTCCAAAGCATAAAACAGATTGAGCTTGGTAAAGTTACAATTATGGAAATTTACTGTTAAAGCTTTTAATAACGAAAAAAAAAAAGAAATACTTAGGAAAAGAATATACATTACTGCATCCTATAGGGAACACTGCTCTTACCATCCCATTGTTTAAAGCCGTCTTCCCCGACTTCTATTTGATCTTGTGGCTGAAATATAGTGAGCAATAAAACATTGCTGCAACCCCAGCGGGATCAGTTCCCTCCGATGCCATCAGCTCCTGGCCACTACTGCAACACACAACCACCCCTGGGGCTGCAGGAACAGCCACATTCCCAGCTCTCCCCAACCCCAAGAGCTCTGCAAAGTTCTCTTTGGCTCACTGGATAGAGACTTTCACTTTAATCACTCGATACGTTGTTTGTTAGTTGGCAAAATGCTACAGGGTGTTGTTTACAAATCAACAGATAAGAATTTTAAAGTGCAAATACAGGTAAATAAGTGTACATTTTTTAAAATGTACATTTCTTTAAAATAATAGGTATTTGAGCTCTTCTAAGAAAAATGCAGGTGGGCACAGCAGCACTTTTGTTGCTCAGTTTCTGCTTTCCTCATGCTGGCATTCGCTCAAAAGAGAAGTTACAGGTTTTTATGGAAAATCAAACAGAATTCCTCCTCCAAGGACTCCTAAGTGATCAAATCTGTGCAGCCCAGACTGAGCACATGATGCTGGGGCTGGAGCACTTCATGTTTTCGGGATGACCCACAAATGCTCCAAGTCCATTCCTGCATCTCTTGGACTTCCACAAGTGGTGGGGTCCAGGGATATCATCATCCCCACGAAATGGTGCAGGTTTAGGAACATTCTGCACTTCCAGGCAGAAGGCAGTGAAGGTCTTCTGCATTAATCTCTGCAATATTTTAATTGGGTTCTGACACAGATCTATCAAAGCTCCCCCAAAAAACCCCCTTTCCATATTTAAACCAGCATAGAGGTGCTTAAATCCTAAAGCATCGTTTAGCAGTCTCATTCTTAATTAAATAAAATAAGGTGAGAAATCCCAATATGGAGACAATAATTCATGCAGAGCACAGTAAATAACCTCTGCCTGAAATCAGTACTAAGTTTAAATCTGTTGTTAACACTTAAAAGGTGGTTTTGCTGTGACCGCTCTGAGCTGGGTCATGCCAAGCTCCTGTGGCATTTGTAAAGGTCAGGAACTCCCCACCTGTCCAGTCATTTAAAAATTCAATATATAAATATATTTAAAAAACCCCACAAAAGCAGAAAGCTTGTGGCTCCTAAGCTGTCAAAACTGACTTGCCCTGCACGTACAATTAACGGTGCAAGGAAGAGGGGTCTCAGCTTACCTTGAAGAAATCGTCCTGATGGACCACGCAGCAGTTGGGCAGTGCCTTGACGAGCCTGTTGGTCAAGGTGGTTTTGCCACCATTGGTGACCCTGCACAGAGCGGGGCGAGACAGAGGTGCAAGAATCGCATTAGAACCATTTGGGAGCCACTGGGACCCCCGGCGGGACAGACACTGCTAAAGGAGCCGAGCCCTGAGGGATCTGAATCCCGGGAGCCCCTGAGGGGAGCCGAGCACTGAGGGATCCAAACCCCGGGAGCCCGTGAGGGGAGCCGAGCCCGTGAGGGATCCAAACGCCGGGAGCCCGTGAGGGGAGCCGGGCACTGAGGCATCCGAACCCCGGGAGCCCCTGAGGGATCCAAACCCCGGGAGCCCCTGAGGGGAGCCGAGCCCCTGAGGGATCCAAACTCCGGGAGCCCGTGAGGGAGCCGGGCACTGAGGCATCCGACCCCCGGGAGCCCCTGAGGGGACCCGAGCCCCTGAGGGGAGCCGGGCACTGACCCTGAGGGATCCCAACCCCGCTCGCGCCCCACGTTTGAATTTCCCGCCCCTCCAGCGCTGGCCGCCGATTGGCTGCGAACACCCCCAGTCCCGTCTTCTCCCCGGCTGCCGATTGGCTGTGACCGCATCTGCCGGTCCCGCACTTTCCAGCGCCGCGCGCCCGCGCTCCGCCGCGTGTAACGGCCGCGCCGGTTCCCGCGCGCGCGCAACGGCGGCGCTGAGGGGAGCGCGCGGGGCCGCCATGGCCGGTCCTTCACAGCCGGAGGCTCCTGAGGGGAGCATTGGGCCGCCATGGCCGGTCCTTCACAGCCCCGGGCTCCTGAGGGGAGCATTGGGCCGCCATGGCCGGTCCCTCACAGCCCCGCTCTCCTGAGGGGAGCACTGAGCCGCCATGGCCGGTCCCTCACAGCTCCGGTCTCCTGAGGGGAGCATTGGGCCGCCATGGCCGGTCCCTCACGGCCCCGAGCCCGCCATGGCCGGTCCCTCACAGCCGCGGTCCCGCTCCCTCATACACCTCCTAACCCATTTAAAGTAAAAGCCCTGAATAACTTTACTCTCTCCTGTCTTGTCCCTCCACTTTTTCTTCATCCCTAGGCTGTAGAAATCCCTCGGTCGCATATTATTAATGCATTATAATTCTAATAACCCATATTGCCCTTTACTGTTCCATTTCCGGAACCCTCCCGCCGCGCTCTCACCCCGTCCCAGGTCAAACACACTTTAAATCCTGCTTTTTCCAATGAAAATCAATGCCCTTTATACACCACCACCCTATTTTATTAGAAACGGGATTCCCCCCCTCTTCGTCCTTCAGAGAAATTTTTTTTAAAAGATTTTTTTGGTCTATCTGGCCTCTAAATTTACTTGATTGCCATCTCAGCATCCCTCCTGTTAACTCTAAAAAAGGATATATAAAACTATGGATAAAAGTATCTCTAAAAATATATAAGCGTAAGTATAAATTTGTATGTATAAATATGTATATAACACAAATATATATTAAGTGTATATAGCTAAGTCTGTATGAAAGGATGTGCTGCCCCGCAAAACTCGGTTGAAGCGGCATCCATCCTTTAAATCCTCTAAAATACATTAAAGGATATATAAAACAAAACTACATCTAAAAGTGTATGTTTATATATATATTAAAGGAGATATAAAAGCGTATGTCAGCCTGCGGAGCGTTCTGTATTTAAGCATCACCATTAATTAACACTCCAAAAGTCGCATCATCTCCCAAATCCTGTATCCCGAATATTATAAATAACCCCCATCTTCCGTACAAAAATTAAACCGGGAAAAACATAAACCACCCCAGATTTTAGCAGGGACTCACCCTCCGATGCCTACAATATATTTCATTTTGCCGAGTCGCCTCTGGAGCCGGAATGTGGCGAGATGTGGGGAAGAAAAAAAAACAAAAAAAAATCAAATTGGGAAGGCTGAAAGAACTTGGAGCGGAACAAAAACCCCGCTGTGGCTGCTCCTTTCTCCTCCCCGAGCCTTTCATTGAGGAAAAGGCGATTTTGGGGCGGATTTATAGGGCCGTGTCCCCGCCCCGGAGCAGCCCTGTGACCGTCATGAGCCGCGATGTCACCGCGATGTCACCGCGGCTCCGGCCAAGCCTCAATGTCACATCCGGCCAAGCCTCAATGTCACATTTTTGGAGAGATTCAGCCAAACCCTCCGGTGGCACATCCTGGGGAGGGGTCCGACCCCTTAATTGTGCTTTTTTAGGGTGGGTTTAACCCCCCAGTGTCACATTTTAGAGGGGTTTAACCCCACAGTGTCGCTTTTTGGGGAGGTACAACCCCCTCAATGTCACTTTTTGGGGAGGTTCAACCCCCCAGTGTCACATTTTAAGGGATTTTCAACCCCACAGTGTCACATTTTAGAGGGGTTCAACCCCACAGTGTCGCTTTTTGGGGAGGTTCAACCCCCCAGTGTCACATTTTAGAAAGGTTAACCCCCCTCAATGTCACTTTTTGGGGAAGTTCATCCCCCCCCAGTGTCACATTTTGCGGGGGTTCAACCCCTAGTGTCGCTTTTTGGGGAGGTTCAACCCCCTCAATGTCACTTTTTGGGGAAGTTCATCCCCCCCCAGTGTCACATTTTGCGGGGGTTCAACCCCTCAGTGTCACATTTTAGAGGGGTTCAACCCCACAGTGTCGCTTTTTGGGGAGGTTCAACCCCCCAGTGTCACATTTTAGAAAGGTTAACCCCCCTCAATGTCACTTTTTGGGGACATTCATTCTCCCCAGTGTCACATTTTGGGGGGGTTCAACCCCCTCAATGTCACTTTTTGGGGAGGTTCATTCCCCCCAGTGTCACATTTTGGGCAGTTTCAACCCCCCAGTGTCACTTTTTTTGGGCAGTTTCAACCTGACCATGTCATATTTTAGAGGATTTTCAACCCCCCAATATTCCATTTTTGGGGGAATTTCAACCCCCCAATATCACATTTCAGGGCAGTTTCAACACCCCAATATCCCATTTTTGGTGGAATTTCATCCCCACAATGCCACATTTTGGGGGAATTTCAACCCCCCAGTGTTACATTTTAGAGGATTTTCAACCCCACAGTATCATATTTTTGGGGGAATTTCAACCCCCCAGTACCACATTTTTGGTGGAATTTCATCCCCACAATGTCACATTTTGGGGGAATTTCAACCCCCCAGTGTTACATTTTTGGGGGAATTTCATCCCCTCAATGTCACATTTTGGGGGAATTTCAATCCTCCAGTATCCCATTTTTGGGGGAATTTCATCCCCACAATGTCACATTTTGGGGGAATTTCAGCCCACCCTCCACTATCCCATTTTTGGGGCTCATCCCACCCCCGTGTCACACTCTGGCCCTGCACCTGTCCCTCTCCCTCGCCGGCCCCGTGCGCTGCTGTGGCCAAAAATAACTTTTTGGCCAGCTTTTCCTTTTCCTAAATTAGTCATGGGGCAGGTGGAAATGTCAGCCCCGCCACCATCCCCAGAGGTGTGCAGGATATAATTAAGTCAGGATTTTTCCCTTGCTGTCTCCCCTTCTTTATTCCCCAATTCCCATCTGATTATTTGAAACTCATCCAGGAGTGGCACGGGAAGGAATTTTTCTCTAAACTCCTGGAAAAAAAAGGGGAAATTAAAATTTTAATTTTTAAACTTTTTTTTGTTTGTTCCTTTTCAGTCAAGCTGTTCAGAGGAAGGAATGTGGAGTGAATCTTCCCGGAATGTCTCTTTACAAGGAATTTTGTGAACAGTTTGTTTTTTGTAAGTAGACACAAATTCCTAAGCTATTATCTCTCCAGAGAGCCTCCTCCTCCCCAGTTAACTCACATAAAATAAAGCTTTTTAAGGTAAGTTAACTCCACACCTTGTGGAACCTGTGCTTTAATTTGAATTATTCCAGATGTTTCTTAATTGGGCTTCTCTGAGCAATGTCAGGCTTTTCCAGCAATATCTTTTGAAGTTTATAATGTGGATTTTTAAATAAGATCTTGCCTTGTTCTTGCTTTTTATAAAACCACACCGTGGCAGGATTAGAAGGTCACTGTTAACAGTATTAAAATCCAGAGCAGTGTCCCACTATCTCCATGAGGAATGTCAACATTTCTGCTTCTTGGGAAGGTTGGAGCACACGGGGCCCGGTGCTTGTTGCTGTTGGGGTTTTTTTTTTTTTTTGAAGCTCACAGCTGCAAACCCCATTCCTGTCAGTGTAAAACTCATTTAAAAATCTCCTTTTCCTCGGTGTAAAAGCTCTTTTCTCCTTGGTGTAAAAGCTCATTTTTCCTCTGTGTAAAAGCTCATTTCTCCTCATTTAAAAGCTCTCTTCTCCTCAGTCTAAAAGCTCATTTCTCCTCAGTGTAAAAGCTCATTTTTCCTCTGTGTAAAAGCTCATTTCTCCTTGGTATAAAAGGTCAATTCTCCTCGATGTAAAATCTCACTTCTCGGTGTAAAAGTTTCTTTTCCTCAGTAGAAAATCTCATTTTTAAACCTTTTTCCCAGCCCCTCAGTGCTCCCCAGTTTGTTTTTGGGCTCCTCGGGGTGGTTTTTCTCTCTCCCCTACTCCTGCTCACGCACCAGCCACGCTGGGAGCTGGAATTCACCCACATAATTCAAATTCCCAGATTCCTGCCTGTATTTGGAGATCCCATTCCAGCTGTCTCCTTCCCTCCCAGCAAAACCCACCTCAGCCCAGCTCCAGCAAACTTCACCCAAACCATAAAAACATCAGTTATGCAAATGGCAAATGTTCAGAAAGGCTTTTTTTAGCCCCGTTTCTGGGCGAGCCGCGCATTGGCCGTCTGTAATTTCCTTTTTTTGGGGTTTGTTTGTGGCACAGCTACATTATCTGCCCGGCACTTTGCTCATCCAAATGCCATTCACCGGGGAGCCTGAATCAAAGACAGGCAGTGCTCCTTCTGGAAATGTTATTTTTAGAATACTAATGTTTACTAAAAGTTCACGTTAAATATTCTTTGTTTGAGCTCAGCTCCATTTAGCAGGAGGCAGTTGAATTTTCCTGGCGCCATCGGGGTTTTCTTCCCCTGGGATTGTTCAGTTCCTGGGTGCCCTGTGACCTTTCTGCTGCAGAATGTGACTCATTTCTTCTGCAGCTTTAATTCAGAATTTTAATCCTGCACTAAACATGAGACATTGTTTATGGGATGAGCAAGGTTATGCCAAGGTTCCTCTGCCTGGCACAGGGAAGAAACAAGAGTTGTTTCCACTTGGGATCATTGAAATTTGGGGTTTTTTATTCCTACCTGTATTATTTCTGGGTTTGTTTGGGGTTATTTATTCTTCCTTTCTTATTATTCTTCGGGGAGCTGCGTGTTTGGAGGAGAAGAGGGAAACAGAACCATCAAAGAGAGGAGAATTCACCCTGAACCTCGGCGAGTGCAGCAGCTCAGAGAGAGGAAAACGAGGGCAGTGGAATAGAATTAATTAGTGAGAGGTTTGAGTGGCTGGCAGGCAGGAGCTGCCACCAGCAGGGTGACATTCAGGGCCCGTGGGAGGTGTCACACGCAGAGTCTGGACAAGGCAGGGCTGGGCAGGAGCAGCTGTGCCCACCAGGGAAAGACAGAGGAGAAAAAAGAGAATTAACTGGGAAATCACTGCTGTGGGAAGTGGGATCAGCCTGGTTGTTTTTCTGTGTGTTTGGGTTTAAAATTCAATTTCCAGTCATGGTATTAATTGGATTATAAAAATGATGTCAAAATAATATGAGATGAAACAACTTGAGATGAGCAGGTTGATAAAAACCCAAGGAAAGGAAATTTTTCCATGGCTCTTTCTTAAAGTTGAGGGAAACCAGGAAAGAATCCTCCAGAACAGGAGTTATTTTAGCAAAAACACTTGGAATTTTGCAGTGTCACAATTTCCAGGGAGGTCTTTCAATGCCTTTCTTCAAGGGAACAACATCCAAACAAAAAAAAATTTCCTCATATTTTCCACGTGAAGCCAAATCCTAAATAAAATCTACTGACAGAAGGAAGAGTTGGCTGAAGGATTAGTCTCATTTTAATTGAATATCCACAGATTTGATGGAATAATACAAAGCAAAACTCAGGGTACAGATGAAGAGTCCGCTAGCACAAACCACCTAATTACAACCACTGCAGAAAATGACATTTCACACGTTTGTACAGGTGGGGTTGGGCTGGAAAGGAACAAAAAAAAACCCCAAAAAAACCTCAGTGATTGTGGTTTATTGTCATGGTGAGTCCTCAACTCCACTTTACCAAAACCTTTCTGGAAGGGAGGAAAGAAGGAAATAGAAAAGAGAAAAATGTGCTTTTTTGTGTTCAGAGCAAGTTTTTTGTCCCTTTCTCCTGCTCCAGGCCAACCCCAGCTCATCACCACCAGCCTCTCCTTGACTCCTGGGTTTTGAAATCCTCTTAAAAAAAAAAATAATGAGGATTTGTTGCCTTTAAAACCTTTTCTGGGGAAAAAAAGAGATGGAAAAATTCCCATGAGGGAAGCTCGAAATATCCACTCACATTTACACAGCACTGCCAGAAAGAAGTGGGATGGATTTGGTTCCTGTGCCTTGAACCACAATAAAAATTAATGGTCAGCCCCAAATCTGGACGATTCCGAGTGGAAAAACCAGAAAAGTTGGAGCTGAGGAGGGCCTGGGATAAATCCTCAAAGAGAGGGGAAGGGAATTCCTGCTCTGGAATGAGTTGTACAGGAAGAAATTGGATTTTTCAGGCTGATGTGGAGCGAGTTGAGGTCCGGCATTAAATACACAACGAGTAAAAACATCAGGATTTCTGTGAATATGGGCATAAAGGAACTTTTTCTGCAGCTAAAATGTGACTTCTCACGGATTCATGGAAGGGAAAAATCTCAGGAAAAGTCAAATCAAACCAGAAACTGCTCAATGTAATCCAGGGAATTCAGAAATGAAAATCTTGATCCTCCAGGGATGGTTTTCTGGGCCTGGTGCACATCTGGGACACTGAGCAGTATTGCTAAAGGGATGAAGTTTATTTCATTTTATTCTTTAAACATATTTATATATTTATATACTGGTCAAAGTTCTATTGGAAATGCATTTTTACCAGCAGCAGTGCAGATTTCTCCCCATCCAGCTGAGATTTGTCACTCCACCTTTGGGACAGGGACAATTTTTTTTTTTTGTGTTTCTGTCCAAAAATCTGTAGCTTTTTGAATTATTCCAAGAAATAAAAATCAATGGTTGAAATAAGTTAATGATAATGAATTTTTTTCCCTTTGCTGCTATAAAATGCACTTCTGACATTTCTAATTTCTCTTTGATGGGGCTGCAGGTTCTTCTCTGTGTTAAAAGACATAAAAACATTATCCACGTATCCATCCATCCATCCACGAACATAAACTTTACACACTCGTAAAACTCTGTGGAAAATTAAAATCCAGTGCACACCACTTGGAGTGCTCCATCACAAAGTGCACTTTTTGAAACAAAACAAAAAAAAAACCCCAAAAAAATCGTTTCCAAGAAGTTAAAAATTGATTTTTCTATGGAAACAACTGAGGGAAATTGGGGATCTGTCCTTTTCCCAGCTGAAATTCCCTTGCTCTGAGGGAATTACTTGGAAAAATGTGAAGTTTCATTGTCAGATCTGCTCATTCTGTGTTTGTTTTGTTGGTTTTTCTTTTCCTGAAAGTGCAGACAGAGTGGTTTTGGGAAGGAATTAAACAACCAAAAAGCAAATTACATTCTGGCGTGGAGACTGCTGAGGATCCAGAGCCCCCACATGAGAGGAGATTGGGATTCCTTATCTCCCACATCCAGGTTTTCCATGACAGAAGTGTTTCTGAACGTTTTTCTGATGCACAAAATCTTTCTAGAGTTGGATTTTGAACCCATCACCCAACATTTTACCCACTTTATTCGCTGTATAATTGCAAACTCCCCTTGCAGTGGGTCATGCTCTGGGTAGAAAGCTGAAGGTTTTTCTTTAAATCCGTAAAAAAAAAGGAGAAAAAAAAAAAAACAAAGAAAATCTACTGGAAGTGCTGTCAGTGAGGTCCCAGGCTCTGGGATTGTTCACAGTCTGAAATTTTCATCAGCAAAGTCCTTCCTCCAGCCCTGGGACAGGGAGGGATCCCAGCTCTGCCCTGGAAATTTGGGAATTCCTGGCAGCTCAGGATATCAGGGAGGTGTCACCTGGAATAAACCCGAGCTCCATAAAGACCTGGGGGGGCTCTTCTTCCCTCGAAATACAGAATTCCTGGTAAAATTCCAGTAAAATTCTGGTTTGGGTTGGAAAAGACCAGAAATCCCATCCAGTGCCACCTCCTGTGAGCCCAGGGTGCTCCAAGCCCCTTCCAGCTTGGAATATTTTGTCAATAATTGGTTTATAATGAGCTTGTTTGGTGCTTTTTTCAGATGGAATTTTTGTTTAGGGCTGTGGGTGCAGTGCTCTGCTTTCCATGCAAAGATGTGGGCAGGAAATCCATCCGTGGCTGGAGTGGGTGAGGAGAACATCTCAAATGAGAATTAAGGTGAGAAAGGAATTGTGGTGCTTCCTTGGAGCACCCAGGGGAAGCAGGGTCTCACCCAGAGTGTTTTTGTTCACCAAAAGGAGCAGAAAAGCAGATTTTGTGTCCAGAGGAGCCGTCCCCACCTGCAGGAAAAATCTCGCTTTGCCAGAGTTCTCCTTGAAGTGATGAAATGGGCAGGGAATTCTTCATCTGTAGGTGTTTGAGAGGGGTTTCACCTGATCATGGGCTCAGGGAATCCTGGAATGATTTGGAGGGAACTTAAATCCCATCCAGTCCCACCTTCCACTGTGCCAGGCTGCTCCAAGCCTCGTCCAACCTGGCCTTGGACACTTCCAGGGATCCAGCCCGAGGCCATGCAAGCTGCCTCTGGCTCTGAAATCAGGAGTTTCCAAAGAATTTTGGCCAGAATTTTGTTCCTTAATTTCTTTCCTCCCCCTTCTTTGCTCACAGAATCCTCACGAGTCCAAAATCCGAATTCCAAGAGCCAACATCACGCCTGCTCCAGAGCCCAGCCATGGTCCTGCACTCTCCATGGGGTATTCCAGCCAGGAATGCTGATGGATGAGACCCCCCCGAGGGAAAAATCCCAACTTTTTAGCAGCTCCAGGAGGTATCAGCAGTGATTGTCCAGTGGTGAGACGAGCCAAGCTGTGGGAATCCTCCGTGTCCCTCAGGCTCCTGCCAACCCCGGATCCTTTGGTGTGTGCGGTCAGAGAAGGTTCTGTGGGGCAGCCCTTCCATGGGGATCCCTTCAGAGTCCCGGGATGGGACAAACCAGGGGGAAAAACGTGGAAAAACCGTGGGGTTTGCTCAGGGGATGAGTTAGAGAGGAGCTGGTGGGAGCTGGCAGTGCTGCCCAGGCCGTGGGCACTCGGTGTCTTCAGGAAGAAACTCCCAGTGGCTGTGAGAAGGAGGGAAAAGCTCTTCCCTTCACATGGAGTTGTTATTCCTGGGGGTGGCAGCTTTTGGGATGTCCTGCAGGAACCTGGGGGTGCAGCTCAAAGCTGGCCAGCAGCGAGCCAAGGGAAGGGTTTATCATTTAAACCAAAAATAAATTCTCTTTCTGGGCTGGGGGTTCAAGGACTGGAGGATGCTCTTGACTTACTCCGAGGATCCACAGTGAGTATTTGCACAATTCCCTGCACCATTCCTGAATCATGCCAGGGCCTGTCCTGTAAAGTGCTGCTCTTGCTTCGTTTGCTGGGGGCTTTGTTTGGTTTTTGTTCTTTTTTTTTTTTTTTTCTTTTTTTTTTAAAAAGGAAAGCGATTCCCAAAAGGTGAAAGGATTTTGCATCTTGGAGGCAGAGGAGGCAGGCTCCAGGATTTACAGGACTTGGAAGAGGGTGGTGGCAAGGTCTTGTCCCCAGAGGTGGTTGAGGTGGGTGACTGCCAGGCTGCTCCTTCTCCTACTCCATTCCTCCGTGCTGCTCCCTCTCAGGACATGCTGGGCAGAGAAAAAGAGACAGGAGGGATTTTCAGGCAGCAAACTGAGGTAAAAAATGTTATTATTGCCACCACGTCAATAAAAAACCGAGTGAATTTGGGTGAAATGGTTCACAAATCTGTGCTGGGGACAAGGAGGGTGCCAGTCACGGTTTCCATGGGCAGAGGGGACAATGCCTTGGGTGACACCAAGCTGGGGGATCCTGGGCCTAACCCAGGCTTGGCTTTCCTGGTCATGGATGACAAACACCATGGAAAGTGCCCCAGACACACAAAGAGCTCCAACCTGGTTTCCTGATCCTCTGCTGGGGGCACGGGCCTGCTGCAAAGAGAGGAGAAAAGAAGGGAATCTCCAGCACAAACCAATCCCCTCTCCCTGAGCTCCTGGCTATTTCTGGGAATGATTCAGCCTCATCCAGTGGATCTTTCCCTGTTCCCCCTCAGGAATCAGAATAAGAGGAGAGGCTGTGTCACTCTGATCAGGCCACGTTGTCCTGGCGAAGGATTTTGTCTTCCAAACCCCTCCAGAATTTGGAATTTCCCTTCCCTACAGTTCCAGCCTTTATCAGCTCCTGGGAATGTCCTGTTGGATCCCAGGGGTGCTACCCAAAGATTGTCCAAGGGGAGGATAAATCCAAGGGTCCTTACCTTTCCCTCTCAGCCATGTCTTGTTTCTCCTCTGCCCTGTAAACACAAATCCCGTTGGGAATCCATCCCCCAGTGGGAGGGAGGGAGACTCCAGTGCCCTCCTGGGGTGATGGACGGGCCTTGGAGCCCCTCCCCATCCCATCCCTCCCCAAATTCATCTCACCTTTCTTTCCTGGCCTTGATCCTCTCTTCTTCATACCTGCAGCAAAGATAAAACGTCCTTTCAATGCTGCTGCTCACTCTCAGTCACATTCAGTGTTTGCTGAGGGGGCAGAAGCTCCAGGCTGGCACAGCCTGAGGCTCCTCCCTGGCTCAGACCAGGCTTGCCCAGGCTCTGCCTGCCCAGTCCATGGATTTGGGCTCAGCCCAGCTTTGCCCCAGGCTCTGCCTGCCCAGTCCATGGATTTGGGCTCAGCTCAGGGTCCCCCAGGCTCTGCCTGCCCAGTCCATGGATTTGGGCTCAGCTCAGGGTCCCCCAGGCTCTGCCTGCCCAGTCCATGGATTTGGGCTTAGCCCAGCTTTGCCCCAGGCTCTGCCTGCCCAGTCCATGGATTTGGGCTCAGCTCAGGGTCCCCCAGGCTCTGCCTGCCCAGTCCATGGATTTGGGCTCAGCTCAGGGTCCCCCAGGCTCTGCCTGCCCAGTCCATGGATTTGGGCTCAGCTCAGGGTCCCCCAGGCTCTGCCTGCCCAGTCCATGGATTTGGGCTCAGCCCAGCTTTGCCCCAGGCTCTGCCTGCCCAGTCCATGGATTTGGGCTCAGCTCAGGGTCCCCCAGGCTCTGCCTGCCCAGTCCATGGATTTGGGCTCAGCTCAGGGTCCCCCAGGCTCTGCCTGCCCAGTCCATGGATTTGGGCTCAGCCCAGCTTTGCCCCAGGCTCTGCCTGCCCAGTCCATGGATTTGGGCTCAGCTCAGGGTCCCCCAGGCTCTGCCTGCCCAGTCCATGGATTTGGGCTCAGCTCAGGGTCCCCCAGGCTCTGCCTGCCCAGTCCATGGATTTGGGCTCAGCCCAGCTTTGCCCCAGGCTCTGCCTGCCCAGTCCATGGATTTGGGCTCAGCTCAGGGTCCCCCAGGCTCTGCCTGCCCAGTCCATGGATTTGGGCTCAGCTCAGGGTCCCCCAGGCTCTGCCTGCCCAGTCCATGGATTTGGGCTTAGCCCAGCTTTGCCCCAGGCTCTGCCTGCCCAGTCCATGGATTTGGGCTCAGCCCAGCAGGATTCTGGGCTGCCCCTCCCCGGGGTCCCTCTGGCACTCACTGGAGGACACAGTCTGGGATCTGCACGTGCTCCATGGGGATGAGCTGCTCCAGTTCCTCCAGGCTGTGCACGTACTGGATCTTATTGATGAACTTCACACTGGAGAGAGAGAGAGAGAGGCAGTGCCACCCCAGGGGCTCCTAAAAACGCCTCTGGAGGTGTCACTGGAAGTGTCTGAGGGATGTAGGACAAGTGACAGCTTCACCTTGGCCACCCCTGGCTAAGGGTGAGCTTAAAATCTGATTTGTGAGATTAAACCCCAGGGAATGGCTGGAGCTGTGCCAGGGGGTTGGGCTGGAGATCAGGGAAAGGTTCAGGGGAATTTGGGCTGGAGATCAGGGAAAGGTTCAGGGGAATTTGGGATGGAGATCAGGGAAAGGTTCAGGGAATTTGGGATGGAGATCAGGGAAAGACTCAGGGGAATTTGGGCTGGAGATCAGGGAAAGGTTCTTCCCCCCAGGGGGCTGAGGAATGGGCACAGCCCCAGGGAATGGGAACAGCCCCAGGGAATGGGAACAACCCCAGGGAATGGGAACAGCCTCAGGGAATGGGAACACCCCAGGGACTGGGAACAGCCCCAGGGAATGGGAACAGCCCCAGGGAATGGGAACAGCCCAGGGAATGGGAACAGCCCCAGGGAATGGGAACACCCCAGGGAATGGGAACACCCCAGGGAATGGGAACAGCCCCAGGGAATGGGAACAGCCCCAGGGAATGGGCACAGCCCCAGGACTGCCAGAGCTGCAGGAGCCTTTGGAAAATGCTCTGGGGCAGGGTGGGGTTGTTGGGGTGTCTGTGCAGGGCCAGGGGCTGCACTGGATGATCCCCCCGTGGATCCCTCTGAACTGAGGACTCTGTGATTCCAAACTTCCAGCCCCAACCCTGCTGAGCCCTGCTTGCCCACCTGATGAAGGGTCTGGAGATGGCCAGCACGGTGCGGATGAACCACGATGGGTGCACGATGATCAGAGCCTTGAGGTTCTTCCTCAGCCTGGGGACAATCAGGGGACAGTGTCACACTGTCACATTCCAAGGGCGTTTCCTGAACTCCCCTGGGCTGGGCAGGCTCTGACAGGCGCTGCCCAGCCTCAGCTGGGTGTGGCCAGGTAAAACCCCTCGGGAAGCTCATCCCAGCTCTGCTCGGCTCCCTGGAGATATCACCATAAACCAAAATATTCCAAGGCCAGCTTGGACAGGGCTTGGAGCAACCTGGGATAGGGCAAGGTGTCCCTGCCATGGCAGGGGAGTGGAATGAGGTGATTTTTGAGGTCCATTGTGGCACCTGGTGGGTGTAAGGAATGTGGGACTGGGTCAGACTCATTCCTGTTGAACAGCATCTGATTTTCCTTTGAATTCTGGGATGGGAAGGGGCCTGGGGACGATGAAGAGGCCCCACCAGCAGGATTCTTACCTCCTGTCAATCATCTGGTAGCATTTCTTCAGCCAGCCCAGGCCTGGCATCCTCCTGCGGGGCGTGGCCCCGTTCAGGTACACGATCATGTAGTCCTCAGCCACCAGCAGCTCCAGGCTGCTGATCACGTACCTGCCAGGGGTGACCAAAAAGGACCCAAATGAGACACAAAAAACATCCTCTGCATTTCTTTGAGTGCCCGTGTGTCACCCTGAGACAGCTCCAGGCCCTTTCTTTGCAGGTTTGGTGTCCCAAGTGTCCCTCAGGGATCAGCAGTTTGTGCCCTGATGGACACCCCAGCTCCATTCCCTGCCCAGCAGCAGCATCTCCCAGCTGGGGAGGGTCCCAGCCTGGATGTGAGCCCACCCCAGGCACAATTAACTGGAATATTTGAGTGCTTGGGCTTGTTGGGCTGGGATCTGGGCCCGGTGTCCCACCAGTGCCAGCGGCTGCAGCCAACTGGGAGAGCTGGGCTGGGATCCAGACTGCTCCCAGCTGGGATTCCCCATGCCAGCAGGGCAGGGAGGCTGCTGTCCCTCGCAGGGCACTCACAGGAAGAGGTTCTCCATGATGTAGTGGTAATCAGCCAGGTTGCTGTCCGGCAGGTAGCAGGCAGCAAAGACGATGATGGCGTTGAGCCCTTCCCCGTAGTACCCTGGCAAAGAGACACAGGTGACACTTCCAGGGAAAGATGGGAGGGAAAAACAGCACTGAAAAACAGCACTGGAAAACAGCACTGGAAAACAGCACTGAAAAACAGCACTGAAAAACAGCACTGGAAAACAGCACTGGAAAAATGCACTGGAAAACAGCACTGGAAAACAGCACTGAAAAACAGCACTGGAAAAAGCCTGGCCTGGCTTTTGTGTCCCTGCTCAGCTCCAGGGGAGCGTTTCTCTCTTCAGACCTCTGTCACTGCGAGATTTCCTCCCTGGTTATGGTTATAATGCGGGTTTGGGGTTCAGAGAAGGGATTTGGGGGTTTTAAAGCTGGGCTGTTCCTTGGCTTTGCCTGGATTTTGGAAATAGTTCTGACTGCACATCTGTGGACCCTGCAGCACCTCAGGGACTGGCACAGTCCCTCCAGATGTTAATTCTACAATCACTAATCATTTTTAGCACTGTCTGAGCACTTTTGTGCTTCTCTGCCACGCCGAGGGAGCGAACAAAGAGAGATTTTCCCCCTGAGCAGGGTCCAGCCAGCCTTGGTGTCCCCTGCAGGGTGACACAGGGGGACAAAGCCATGCAGGGAGCCGGGCTGTGGCCTCACCTCCGTGTGTCACCACTCTCATGTAGGGTTTGATCATCTGCAGGTCGATCCTGTGCTCCTGCTCGCCGATGATGACGGTTCTCCAGAGCCGGCCGTTGGTGGCACTGCCATCCTCTGTCCCCCCGTCCCCAAAGAGGTCAGCGCTGTCCCCAGGCATGTTCTTGGCCGTGGCCACCGGGGTGTCATCTGGGAAAGGGACACAGAGCTGTGCCTTGAGGGGGGTGTGGGGAGAGCTTTGGTCACCCCAGGTGCTCTGGTTGTGTTTCACCCCCAGCCTCGAGCTGTGAGAATTTATGGGTTTTAATCTTGCTCTGTCACCCAAATATTATAGAAATAACATTAAAATCTCCCTCTGCTTATCAGTCCTCAGCTGCTGGTGGTGAATTGTGTCCAAAGTCTTTAAAATGAGGTTAAAAACCACCCCAAGCCCTGGGAATGTTCACCCAGAAGCAGATTTTTACCTTCCCATTCCAGCTCGTTCCCGTTCCCCAGGAATTCAAGAGAATCTGTCTCGTCAGGAGTTTCAATATCATCCACATTGATGTCCAGGTCGTCTGGTGTGTCCAGGAAGTCGTCAGAGAGGATGGAGCCCTCGCTCTGGTCCAGGGAAATGTTGATCTCAGGTGCAACAAGCGTCTTCCTCTTCCGATGGGCCCCGTTAAAGTTCAAAGTGTTGGGGGGAGCTGGAGTCAGAAGGAAAACAACTGACAGGGGATGCACAGAGCACACATCACCTGGATAATTCCACGGTGGAACACGGCTCTGGAACCCTCAGGGTGCTGGATCAGGACTGGGGGGCACTGGCAGGGAAGTGCCCACGCCCCTGAGACCCCAAATTGAGACCCCAATTTCCTCCCCCAGCTTCTCAGGAAAGATGAACAACTTCAAATCCCTGCTGGTTTCCTCTCCCACATGAGAATTTTTGGGTTTTTTTGGGTGGAGAAGCCAAGGTTTGTCCCTGCCTGCCAGCTGCCCTTTGCCTGGGGCTCCTCGGGGCTCTGGAGGAGTTTGGTACTTACAGGACGTGGTCTCGTCTTCTGTGGGGCTCCCCAGGGACTCCATCCCCGTCTCTTCTGGGAGAGGCCTGCAGGACACCAGGGAAAAACACAGCAGAGAGCAGGGGATCTTGAGGGGAAGTCATTCCGAGGGAAAAAACACAACCCCACCCGTGCTCTGCCCTCTCCCTTTTCCCAGAGAAGGATTCCCTCAGGGAATTTGCCCAGGATCTGCTCTTCCCTCCTGGCTAATCCTCACTAACCCCCAAACTACCCCAAGGGATGAAAACCCAGCCAGGGAACAAATCCTGACCCCAGACCACCTTGGCAACATTCTCCTCCTCGGAATTATCCTCATTTTTTTTCTCTGTGGGAACTCTGAGGGGCAGTGCCAGCTCCTGGGGCTCCTCACTGGGGCACCAGAGAACCCCCCCGTGCTTCACCCCTGTTCCCTGGCACTGCTCTGGGGTGGCCACAACCCACAGGGAGGGATGCTTTGAACCCAATCCCTCTCAGCTTTATCCAAAGTCCTGCCACAACCACCTTTCCCCACCTTTGCTCCTCGGTGCTGCCTCTGCTTGGGACCTGTGACCCCAAATTGTCACCTCAGCCCCCCCTGGGTGACTCCCAGCCCCTGCTGAGGTTTGGAATTGGGTTCATTCCGTGCTAAATCCCCGTTTTGGAGCCACCTCTCCTTTCCTGGGGTTTGCAGCCTCTCGTGCTCAGCTCCTGCACCCTCCTGGTTCAAATCACGGCCCCTTCAGTGGAGGCATCGGCGGATTTAAAAAGTTTTCCTTGCTCAAATCAATCCCCAGGGCGTGGCTGTCACCCTCGGGGAGCTTCTGGGGCTGCTCCTGACCCACACTGGGGTGAGAGAAGTGGGAATTTGGGTCTGGGCTGTGCAAGGAGCCTGTGCTGAGGCTGAGCCTCACTCCCCTCTGCCCACCCCGGGCACTCCCGGCTGCTTTTCCCCTTTATCAGAGCTGGGCTTGCTCTGTCCCCGGAATTATCTGCGTTTGACATTCCCTGACCAAACCCCGCCAACCCTGCAAGTTCACGTGGTCAAATCTCTGTTTAAAACACCTCTCCTGGCCCAGCTGTAAAATCCGGGATGGAACCGGGACAAATCCAGGGATTTTAAGGGTGGGGATGGGCCTGTGCAGAGGTCGCTGTCCAGGCAGGGAGGCGACAACGGGGACAGCCAGAATCCAGCCCAGCCACCGGGGCCACCAGCCAAATTAAACCCTATAAATATGTAGATTAAGGGATAATCCTCTGCTGCTGGTCACTGCATATTTATGAGGGCTGAGGAGCCGATCAAAGGCAGCGCTCACACCCCGGAGCAGCCGGAAAAAAATCCCTGAGCCCCCTCCAGCTCCTCCTGCCCCGTGCCCGGCGGGGCCTGGCGCTGGTTCATCCTCCCGGAGCTGCCGCTGTCACCGGGATTTGGGGACACAGCAGCGAAAAGAGGAGGGGAGGGAGGGCAGGGAGGGGAGGGGGAGCCCCGCAGCCGCTCCTCACCCCGCATCCATCCGGGGCCAGCGCCCGGCGGCCGAGGGCAAGAAAAAGCCTCGCTCACCTTCCCCGAGGCTGCTGCAGTCGCCGCCGCTCGCCGGATCCTCCTGGCCCAGCGCTCAGCCCGGCTCGGGGGGCGCAGCGCTGGTCCTGAGGGCCGGGGGGGTCCGGATTGCTCCGTGCCCGGCCCCGCTGCCCGGGATGGAGAGGGAACGGCGGGATGGAGGGAGGGATGGGGGGATGGATGCAGGGATGGATGGAAGGTTGGATGCAGCAATAGAGGCAGCGATGGATGCAGGGCTGGATACAGCGATGGATGCAGCAATAGAGGCAGCGATGGATGCAGGGCTGGATGCAGGGATGGATTCGGGGATGGATGCAGGGCTGGATACAGCGATGGATGCAGCAATAGAGGCAGCGATGGATGCAGGGCTGGATGCAGGGATGGATGCAGGGATGGATGCAGGGATGGATGCAGGAGTGAGCATGCTCCCGCCCCGCGCCGCCCGCGCCTCCGTTACGGCATCCCCGCCCCGGGCCGGCCGAGCCGGGCCCGAGCTCAAGCCCCGGGCGGCGGCAGCGGCAGCAGCGAGGATCCGCCCGCTCCGCTCCCCCGGCTCCTCCTCGGCTTCCCGGGAAATGCTGGGAATGTCCTCAAGGAGCGGCTGGG
>VWZP01008298.1:41371-52711 GCA_013396995.1 Dicaeum eximium | reverse complement strand
AACTTTGTGCCACCAGTGCTACAGAAAATGGAGCTGAAGAGGGACAAGAAGGAAGAAGGGACAACACCCAAATTCCTCCATCTCGTGTCCTATTCACTCTCATATTAAAATCCTAAAACCCTGAATTCTTCACCCTGTGATGAACTACCACTACTACATATCACTGCCTGTGTGCTCTAACTCATCCCAAAGTTTTGGCAATTTTTCCCAGGGACGAAAGTTAAAAGCAGAGTTCTGCTGAAGGTCAGAGTTTCTTGAAACAGGCAGAGAGACATTCCCTGGATGCCCTGGATCCCAACAGGTGCAGATGCAGATTTTGGAAGCTCCTGTTGTTTCTCTAGGATGTCTCCAGCTCCTGAGGTCTTGGTGCTGCTCCCAGCTCCTGCCTGGAGCACCCAGAGGTGTGCAGAGGGTGGGGGGTGGATGTGATCCCACCTGGGCCCACAGGGAATTCTCTGAGGGAAAAACACCCGTGGGCAGAGCTGGAGCTTGTTCTGGATCTGTCAGAGGAGCCTGGGGGGTTAAAGCTGGTTTGGGTTCAGAGAGACCACGGAGGGGAAATTGCTTGGGGTGACCGAGGGCGTTTGGCTCAGGAATCCCTTCCAGCTGGAGACAGGGAGAGGATCCAGGATTTCGGGATGTCAGATCCCTCTGTCCTGCTCCTGGGTGTCTCTGGAGCTTGTCATGGTCACTGCTGAAGAGAAGCACTGAGGGATCCTGTGTGAGGCTCATTTCTGGGGTCATTTCCTGCTGCTTTGGCGCTGGTTTCCCCTCCAGGGAGCTGATCCTGGCCTCGAGGCAGCCAGCTCAGCCCTGCTCGTGGATGATCTGGAAGCCCAAACTTCCATCTGTCCCTTGAGGAGATGCCCCAGCTCCTCCTGGATGCTGACAGAGCCCAGACAGGCGGTGCTTTTGCTCTTGTTCTGCTCATGAACATTTATTCCTGCTCCTCCCGAGGCACAGGGAGCCTGCCCGTGGTGACAAATCCTGCTGCCAGCCCCTGCCCCGAGCAGGGAAGGACATTCCTGGCTTTGGGATTTCCAGGCTGCCCTGCTGACCTTGGCATTGATGTGGGAAGGGTTAATTGGGGCTCTGCTCTGCCTCCCTGCTCCCTGATTAATTCCAGCCAGGTGTCCACGGTTCAGGTCTTAAAACAACAACGGCTCCAGAGTCTGGGAACACTTAGCCAGGCCTCACGCTGCAATTCCAAGTATGGATAAATATTTGCACCTCCGTGGCTGTGGGACACCTCGCAGATCCGAGGGCGATTGCTGGGGGGTTCTTTCCGAGGGGAAAGATGGATTTCCTGGGGAGCAGCGGTGCTCCAGCAGCAGGCAGGGCTCCTGGGCTCCTTTGGCAGCTCTGCCTGGGTGGTCCTGGGGAAGATCCCGGGGTTTTGGGGGCTGCAGGGGGGGTCTCATCCCACGGCACCTCCCAGGCAATCCAAACGTGCTCCCTCGCAGCTCCCGTGGTCGTCCTCAGTGATGGATTTCCATGGGAGAATGAGGAGCAGAAATGCAGAATCCAGGGAATGTGCAAAGCCCCTTTCTTGGGATACCCTGAGGAAAGGCTCAGCCAGCCCAGAAAATCCATTTAATTCTGAGAGTTCCCGTTTCCCTCTCGGTGTGGTTTGAGGGCTGTCAGGTTCTCTCTTTCCCTAAAATACTCCAGAGGCTTCCAGCTCTGACTTTCACCCCTGAGAGGGAATTTCTGCCTTTCAGCAGCGTGTGATGAGCACCAGGATGGCAGAAAAATCCTGTTTGCTTTCAGAGCAGGGCAATCCAGGTTTTCCAGGCCTCCCTCATACCTGGGAAATCCAAGGAATTCAGTTACCTGCTCTTCTACACCTTTTATCATAGAATCAGGTTGGAAAAGGCCTCTAAGATCACCCAATCCAACAATCCAATGGCCCTGCTGCAGCTCCCCTGACCATTCTTTATTTTTAAAATATTTTTTAGCCTTTTTTGGTTTTTTTTACTGTGTTTAGGTCTGAAAATCTCATGGGGACCTGCAGACCTGACCCTCACCTGGCTCTGGCCAGCGACAGCAAAACTAAAACCCAGCCCAGGGTTGGATTGACAGGATTCAGGGATGTCTGGGCTGCAGAATCCTAATTATTTGGGCAAATAAAGAGCCTCACAAGAGGGCTCTTCCCTCTGGAGTGTGATGGAGTTGTTCTGCCCCTCTGGGGAGTCTGTGCTGTATTAAAACTCTCGTAATAACTTCACAGGCGTTTCCACATTCAAGTGATCATAATAATGCTCATAAAGCACACTCCAGAGTGAAGTATTTATGAATTATTTGACTTAAAGTAGGGGGAAATAAAAAAAAATTAAAAAGTTTAAAAAAAAAAAAAAAGAAGAAGAAGAAAAGACCTGGGCTGAATTAATAGCTCTGGGAGAACCATAAATTGAGAGGAATCATATTGCAGAGGGTAATTTTGTGCGTGCAATAAAAGCAACGTTTATGGCTCTGCTGCTTAAATTCGGTTTGGATGTTTTTGAAGCAAAGAGCTTTGAAATAACTTATAATTTTTCTCCTTTCATTTTTATATTGCCTGGAAGAGAAACACCAGGCACGGCTGTGTCAGGAGTGGAGTCAGGGACCAGGTGGGAGCGCCGGGAATTCGGCTGGAGCAGGTGAGGAGGGAGAGCAGGAGGAAGCTCCAGGGCTCCCTCTGAGCCCATCCCGGGGTTTGGTAGCCACGTGGCTCCCATGGAGAAGAATTTCCAGCCCCGAGGAAGAGGAGAAGGGAGAGTGGAGCCAGTTTAGGATGTGGCTCTGAGGATGTCAGGGATGAGCTGCTGCCACTGCTGCACCTTCCCCGAGTCCCTGCAGCTGGGGAGGGCCTGGATCTGCCAGGAATCCGGGCTGATTCAGGCAGCAGGAATGCAGACACCATCCCTCCTTGTTTTGGGGGGTGTTTTTCTGCTCCTTTCCTACATACCAGCATCAGGCCGAGCAGCCCAAAGCGAAGCCCCAGCTCGTAAATCCTCGCCAGGACCCGCAGGGATTTCTTCCCTCCGTCAAAGGCAGTCATCAAATCCCTCCTGACACGTTTTTAATGGGGGAACTGGAGGCTCTGAGGTTCCCTCTGGGCCATCTGCTCGCAGGGAGGCTCTGGCTCCCATCCCTGGCCCAGCAGCAGCCGGGGCTGTCCCGCTGGAAGCGCTCAGGGCTCGCGGTTGTGGCACCCACATGGAGCCAGCTGGGAGCTCCTGGGCTGGGATCTGCTCCCTCAGGGTGCTGGGGGTGTTGTCTCATTCCCCATGGAAGTGTGACAGCCAGGGAGTGAGTAACAGCTGAGGAGAAACCATGGGAATTCCCAGAAAACCACTGGAATAAATCAGCTTGGGGTGGAGGCGCGTTCGTCTCTTCGCTTTGAAATTTTCAGGTTACAAATTCAACACCTCAGGTGGTGATCTCCTCATGGGCTGTAGGATTCCCAGAAATGTCACTGCTGGAGACAAGGACAAGAGCGTCACCATCATCATCATCATCATCATCATCATCATGGAATCTCCTGAGCTGGAAGGGACCCAGAGGGGTCCACGTGGCACTTCACGTTTAGTGGGAGTGGGGACACTCGGTCACAGGCTGGATTTGATCTTGCAGATCTTTTCCAACCCTGATGATCCCATGATTCTGTGATTTTCAATCCTCTCCGGCTCTGGTTCCAGAAAACAGATTAAACATGAAAACAAATTAAACATGAAAACAGATTCAACATGAAAACAGATTCAACATGAAAACAGATGAAACCTTGCACTGAAGATGTGAAGTTGGGATAACACAAAGCTGGAACCCCAGGCTGGGATCCTCCATGGCTTCATTAATGAGAGGAACCAAAAATTAACGCAGGGCAAGTTGAGTTCTCATGTCTGCTGCTGGATGAAGTTCAGCTTGGGGGACTTTTTTAACCTTAAACCAGACATTTTCAGGTCTGGGTTAAATTACTCCTCCACAGGCTGTCATTAGAGAATAAAAGGAGCAGGTAATTTGAACATTTTTGAACAATTGCCCAGATGAAATTTTTTTCAAGAAGAACCCTCTGTGAGCATTCATGGGCGCAGAGAGGAAGCCGTGAGGGGCTGGAATGCTTTGATTTATGAGTGGGGCTGGGGATGCCCGGCAAGGAGCAGGTCCTTGGACAGCGGCCACACCAGCGAGGGGGGCTTGAAAGCCCTGCCGAAATCTTTGTGGTCAGGGGCTTCCACTGCTGCTCTGATCCCTCTCTGATTATCAAACAGAGCCCAGATTCCTTCCTGATGACATGGAGGAGGGAGAGCTTTACCAGCTGATGGATTCAGGGTGAGAGGGATACGGCTCCTTCGGTTTTTGGGGGAGGAATTCCGTGCCGAGGTGACTCATGGAGGTTCCTGCAGAGCTCAGGATGTTGTCTTATTCTCGCTGCAGACGTGGCCATTGAACCACAGAATCCCAGAATGGCTTGGGAGGGATCTTAAATTTCATCTGATTCCACCCCCTGCCATGGGCAGGGACACCTTCCCCTAGCCCAGGTTGCTCCAGGCTCCATCCAGCCTGGCCTTGAAGGCATTTTTAAGGGGTAAAACAACTTCCTCATCCATGACACATTGAGCAGAGTAGCTGCATCCCCCAGACTGGAAGAGAAAACCCCAAACAGCAGCACAGTGTGAAGCCAGGGCTGTTTGGACCTCTCTCTTTTCCATTTTCCAGGGGGGAATGAGGCGGGAAATGAGGCACATCACGTGCTGTGCTCGAGTCTCTGAGCTCCCAAACCTTTACAAAGCAGGAAAACCTGACCCTGGAGGGGCTGAGCAGAGGGGGAGGCAGCAGCAGGAGCATCTTGACCCCATTTGGGGAGTGAAGGGCAGCAGGATCAGTGCTGGGAGCTCGCTGTGCTGGCTGCAGACACCCCTGGCTGGTGTGAACCAGGCTGGAGGAGGGTCCTGGGGGAAAGGGGGGGTTCTGAGCCACCCCCACCACATGTGCAGGGAGGTTGTGGCTGCCTCTGAGCGAGTGCAGCTGACGAGCCCAAAATACATTTCCCCCTCCAAGGAGGTTTTGTTCTCCCGGCTCTGCCCTGAGCACCAGGGTGGGATGTGCTGGAGAGGGTCTGGCCTCGGCAGCTTCTCCCAGGAATGGTGCAGAGCAGGCTCCAGCAGCTCCAGCAAGGGCTTGACAGAGTCAGAACCATCAAATCATGGCCTGGTTTGGGTTGAAAGGAGCTTAGATCCAGTCCCACGCTGTGCCACGGGCAGGGAAACCTTCCACCAGGGCAGGCTCTGGTGTCTGCTCTCATTTCTGCTGAGTCCCTTTCCAAACAGCCAGGCTGAGATCTGGAGGTTGGGGCTGTGCCAGGAGCTGCCCTGAATCAAATCCCTGGGCAGACAGACTCTGGTGGGGTTTGTAAAACACTGAGCACCTTCTTGGCAGAGCTGCAGTAAATAAGAGTGAGTAAAAAAAAAAAAAAAATTTAAAAAAAAAATTTGGCCTGGTCTCCTGGGACAGGGGGAGCTCCTGGTCCAGCTCATTCCCAGCCCTGTGGAAAAGGGCTTACAGCTGGACTGAAGGGGGGAAAAAAACCTCAATTTGCTGAAGTTAGATGGATGAAGTAAGGGGAAAACGGCTCAGAGAGGAGGATGGGCCCAGAGGGTGTTTGTGTGCGCTGGGGGATGACCTGGATGTGTCACATCCCACGGCAGGGACACCTTCCACTGCTCCAGCCTGGCCCTGGGCACTGCCAGGGATCCAGAACAGCCCCAGCTGCTCTGGGCACCTGTGCCAGGCCTGCCCACCCTCACAGGGAGGAATTCCTTCCCAAAATCCCATCCAGCCCTGCCCTGTGGCGTTGGGAGCCATTCCCCGTGTCCTGTCCCTCCAGGCCCTCGCCAAACTGGCCAAGAGCTCCTGGTCCAGCCTGGGAAGTGCAGGATGCTCTCCTGGCAAAGCCCAGCCCGGAGCTGGCCAGCATCTGATGCCTCCCAGAGGGGGTGCTGGTGCATCCAGATGTTTCCACAGCTCAGACCCAACACAGGCACCAAAAATAAGATAAGACAAAAATAATTCCCAATAAAGCTCGCCTCCTAAAGGCAATAAATAACCCCGAGCAGATGCTGGCTGCTCTCAATCCAATTACCCATCAGCAGGGCTGGGAGGGAAAACACACCAACCTCATCTGCTGGGACTTGGGGCTTCAGCCTCTGGCAGTTTTTGGCCTCCCACCCTGCCCCAAAACAGCAGAGCTCTCCTGGAGCAGGACACCCATGGGCAGCTCTGCGGCCTCAGGGCTCTGCTGCTGTGGGAATGTCACTCTGCAATACCCAACCCTGCGTCCCTTGTCCCCAGGCAGGGCCTTCAGGAGCTCTGGGGTGTGGGAGAAGCCTCCTGCAGCCCAGCAGGGAATCAGGGAATGGTTTGGGTTGGAATGGAAGGGAGATTAAATCCCACCCAGTGCCACCCCTGCCATGGCAGGGACACCTCCCACTGTCCCCAGGGTGCTCCAAGCCCTGCCCAGCCTGGCCTGGGACATTCCAGGGGTCCAGGGGCAGCCCCAGCTGGGCCAGTCCACCCTCAGGATGGGACTCAGAGCCTTTGGGGTACCCCAGAGCCGGCTGGACCCTGTGTGGAGCACAAAGCTGTGGGAAGGTGTCTGAGCAGGGCAGGCTCTCCCTGGGACACTCTGGACACTCCCTGTCCCACTGGGACACTCTGGGAGCTCCCCCAGGAGCCAGTGGCCACCCTTGGCAGCCTGCAGCCCTGGCTGGGGGTGCTGGGGAGCTGCTGGGAGGGGGCTCCACGTGACAGCACGAAAAGTGTTCCTGGAGGGGTGCCCTCGGCAGAGCGAATCCTTGGCAGCTCCTTCCCTTCCCGTAAACAAAGCGAGGCAGGGAAAAGCAGCGACAGCCTCAGCTGCCTCCTCCTTCCCCCCCAGAGCAGCCCCTGCTCTCCCACCCCCCATCTGGAGCTCATTGGGGGCAGCTGCTGCAGGGACGGGGCTGGGATCCAGCTGAGCCGCGGAAATGGGCCCAGTTTGGGCTGGGAGCGGGGTCACAGGGGCAGATGGAGTCACAGGGGACAGGAGCTGCACCCCATGGTCCTTGGGGGTCCCTTCCAGCTTGGGGGGTTCCATGGGGCAGAAAAGAGAGGGGACACCTCGGGTTTTTAGGGCTGCTGGAGGGGAGTTCTGCCTCAGCCACTGCTCACCCCCACCGGAGCCACAGCTGAGCTCAGCCCTTCAAACCCCAAGGCCAGCTGTGCTTTTATCTCCTGAATGCTTTTCAGCCCTTGGCCACTTTTTGGTTGGTGATTTTTTGGTGGGTTTTTTTTTGGTTTGTTTTCCTTTTTTTTTTTTTTTTTTGGTGAAGACCCAGGGCAGACAACTGACAAATCACCCTTAATACACCTGAGCTGTTCAATCTCCTGGTAATCCCTCCCCAGCGCTGCTCCCCTCCACCAGCCCCTCTCGGATCCATCAATCAGCTCCTGGGTGTCCATCTCCCCTTTGGAAAACCCAGGGGCCTCCCACAGCTTCCCTGTGAACCCAGACAGGGGTCAGGGCACGGAGTAAACTGGTGGGGAGGGCAGGTCCTCATATTTATATGGAAACCCATTAGCTGGGAATATTTTATCTCCCTGCAGGCTGCAAGAGGAGGCTGGGGGCGATGGGAGGGCTCTGGGCACTGCTGGAGCTGCCTCTGAACTGCCCTGGTTTGCCCTCCATGCCCGTGGCTGGGTTATCCAGCGTGTTCTTGGTGCCACAGAGGGAGAAAAGTGGGTGCTGAAGGTGTTCAGGGAGGAAGAAAAGAGCTGAGAGCCTTCTCTGCTGGATTTTAAAGCCAGACAAAAGCTTCCAAACCCATCTGGATCCCTCCTGGCCGGTGTGTTTTAAGGCAGCTGGTCCCTCTGTGGGTGATGTCCTCCTCCAGGCCCTGGATGGATTTTGGAGGTGTTGGTATTTTCAACCCAGCCCTGACAGCGTCACATGGCGATTACTAAATCCTGAGAAATGTGGGATCTTGGCTCCTGAGCTGGGAATTCAATGATTTCAAGGAATGGGCAGGACAGAGAGAGCTGGGGGAGCAGTGCTGGGCTGCACTGTCCAGGGAACACAGCTTTTTGTTGGATTTACAGATGGATTTGGGCACGCTGGAGACACGCAGCCTCCCTGAATCCCCAAAAAAATGATGTGGTTCCTCCCTGGGAGAGCTCCATGAGGAGCTGAGATCCTGGGAATTGCACAGGGTGTAATAAAGCCAGAGCAAAGCCACGGGGCAGGGACAGTGGGGATGAGGTCTGGGCTACTCCAGGAGCCCGAGGGGATGAGGATTTTGGGGCATTGCTGGTGCTCAGGGCTGGCTGCCAGCCCCAGGCTCCCATCCCATCTCCCTGCTGACATCAAAGGGCTCCAGATCAGGCATTGATAAATTTGTTCTTGATGGTTTCTTCTTTTTGATCTGCTGCTCACGAGCTGTGCCATGAGCCTGGAAGACCAGGAATCATCTCTGGATGCCAACCAGGGCTTGGGACCTGTTGATGTTGTGGGGTTGGGCCCCTGATCCCTTGCACACCCGAAATTCAGCAGGGTGAGAGCTCCCAGTGACATTTATTTTCTGCCTGCAGGGAGGAAGGCTGAGGGTGATGAGGGGCATCCTGTTTGGACAAGCCCTACCCAGTCCTGCCCACTGGAGCTCAGCTGCACGTTCAGGACCCCCCCTGGATCCACAATCTGCCTATCAGTGATCATCTCCCAAAACATCTTTGTTTTTGGAAAGCCTCAGCAAAACATTCTGAGGAGCCTGGGCAGGGAGACCACAGCTGTGTGTCCAGGCAGAGCTCCCTGGTGAGTCCTCACAAAGGAATTCTGCATTCCTCCCACTGCTTTGCCCTTCCCAAAGTGCTCCCAGCAAAAAGCCTGGATGCTGCAGTGGAGATGGGAGCCAGGCTGGGTCACTTCAGGGGCAGCAAGAGCAGAGTCCATGTGTCCAGTGTTTGCAAATCCATCGTTGTGGATTGGGGACCTCACCTGTCCACCTGCTCAGAGAATCCCAGAATTCCTCAAGTTGGAAAAGCCCTCCAGGATCTCCAAATCCAACCTGTGCCCAATCCCCACCTTGTCACCCAGCCCAGAGCACCGAGTGCCACCTCCCCTCCTTCCTTGGACACCTCCAGGGATGGGCACTCCAAACCCCCCTGCCGAGGCCTGACCTCCCTTTCCATGGAGAAATTCCTGTGATGTTCAAGCTGACCCTACCCTGGCACAGCCTGGGGACGTTCCCTCTTGTCCTGTCCCCGCTGTCACCCCTGGCTGAGCGGTGCCTGCTCAGGGCTGAGCTCAGCTCCTCCCCGAGCTCACCTGGGCGAGAGCTCAGCATCCGAATCCATGGGGTCAGGAAGGGCAGGAACCAGGAAGCTCCTCCAAAACACAGAGTTATTTGTCCTCAGCCGTGGGGATTAGTGAGAGCATTCATCAGAAAACAAAGAGTGCTCGTGTCAGCCCCGCTGGGTCCTGCCAAGTCCCTCACCCCAACGGCCTCTTTGTTCTGTCCCTGCTCCAGACTCCCCTCAGGACTGAGCCATCCCTCCCTGCACGTCACGTCTGCCACTGGCAGCAATCCTCACTCCACGGCTCTTTCCGTGACTTCCCCACGCTCGCTCGTTTGTTTAATTTGTGTTAATTAACCCTGCTGAGCTCCAGCTCCTCGTGGGCCTGGTTTTAGGGCTACGAAAGTCTTGGATTTTCTACCTGCCTGAGGCTTCTTCTCTGCTGCTCCAGGGTCCTGCCACTCGAGGCTTCCCCTGGGGCTGGAAACTCAAATCTTCAAGCCTGTGCCATGAGGAAAGGGCAGGAAGTTTCTCAAGTATGGGATTTTGAGGCAGAATGTTGAACCTCTGGTTCCTTCTCATGGCCAGGTGAGACCTCAGGTCAGCAAACCGTGAGTTCCAAGCCCATCCCTCACGCCGTGGTGAATTTTTGTTGTCACCTGAGCGCTCCCAAGCCTGCAGGAGGCACCTGGGCACAGGTGACCCCCAGGAAACACAGCAGGAACGTAAAACCTTCCCCGCCGTGTTGGAACTGGCATCTCTCGCCCATCCCAACCACCTCAAACCTGCGCCAAAGTTCTGTGTGTGCCTTCAATTCCAGAGCAGCCATCCGTGTTTACAGCTGGAGCTAATTAAGCCTGATAATTACGCATAATGGCTGCTTTACATCCCAGCCAAGCGCAGCCCAGCTCCACACAGGATCCACTCGCTGTGGCCATGGCAAAGAACCAACCCCTCCCTGTCCTCTTCACCTGTCCTCAGGGGAGTTTGAGGTGGGATTTTGGGAATAAAGGGAGTTTGAGGTGGGATTTTGGGAAGAAAGGGAGTTTGAGGTGGGATTTTGGGAAGAAATCCTTCCCTGGGAGGGTGGGGAGGCCCTGGCACAGGCTGAGGGAATCTCTGGCTGCTCCATTAGTACAAATGAGCTGCTGTGAAATTTTCGATGAGGTCACCAATGGGAAGAGAAGGAAACACCCGTGGCACGTTATAATAGTATATATAATGTATTTTATTATGTGTATATATAAATAAAAGTTGTATATCTGTGTATATATTTATATATAAATACATATTTTACTATATATATATAAATAAAAGCTTCATAACTTGTATATATGTATGTGTATATATTTTATATATAAATGCACACATAGAAGATATATACAAGAATATATAAAACAGTGTATATATATATATATGAAAATAAAATACATATTTGTACACTCCTTTATGCATACCTCTATATATTGTATAGAAGTAGAAAATATACATTTATATACTGTATATACAATGATATGTTATGTGTATGAATTACATATATACTTATATTTATATATGTATGTATATATATGTATGTTATATATACCTATATAAATTATACAGATAGAAAAATATACAGATATAAAACTGCACGTATAAATTTTATGTGCTATGTACAGTATTTTATATGTATATAAATGAAATATCTACAGAAATAAATATGCAGAACTATACATATAAAATTTATATATCACTAACATATAAAATTTATATACCACATATATGGTATTTTATATCTATATACATTTATACTTTATATCTATTATAGATGTATATATGGCATATATATATATGTAGTACTTATATTTCTGTTGTATTTATATTTACACAGTATATATATAGTTTATATTTATATTTATTTTTATATTTGTAGTTGTAGTTATATTTATAGTTGTAGTTATATTTATAGTTATAGTTGTAGTTATATTTATAGTTATAGCTGTAGTTATAGTGGTATTTGTATTTGTATTTGTATTTCTATTTCTATTTCTATTT
>VWZP01008298.1:13175-24047 GCA_013396995.1 Dicaeum eximium | reverse complement strand
CTCTCTCCCCGCTCCTTCCCTCTCTCTCCCCGCTCCTTCCCTCTCTCTCCCCGCTCCTTCCCTCTCTCTCCCCGCTCCTTCCCTCTCTCTCTCCCCGCTCCTTCCCTCTCTCTCCCCCCTCCTTCCCTCTCTCTCCCCACTCCTTCCCTCTCTCTCCCCACAGATCCCGCATTCCCGGCCGCACAGGAGGAACCGGATCGGGATTAGGGCGCTTTGCCGAGGGCAGCGGCACCGGAGAGAGGTTTGCAAATCCAATTTGCGCTAAAGTTTTGCCGTGGGGTTTGGCCGGAGCGCGGGCTGGGATCCCGTCAGGATTTTCTGTCCCACTCCAACACATTGAAGCACTTAGCGCTGCGCAGAGCGAGCGGAGGAGGAATTCCGGCCGGGACAGCACCAGCAGCACGCTGGGAACGGGGATTTTATCCAGAGGGATCCCAAAAGTGGGAGATGCTCGGGAGAAACGGGGCTGGAGGTGATGGGAAGGGTCTCCAAAGGGCAGCAGGAGCTCTGGGAGTGGAGATGGTACCAGGGAGGGGGGCACGTCCCCGAGCTCTCCTGTCAGCGCAGGGAAAACCTGCTGGGATCCCTCAGGGATGAGAGGTTTTCCACTGGGAAGAGCCGCACGGTTCCCAAAAAAGCGAAGTTTTCCCTCTGGACATGGGTGTGTGGCCACTCTGCCCTTCCCACTCCGCTGGCCTCTCCCACGGCGCCAGCTCAGACCCAGCTGGATAAAAGATAAAAGATTGGGATTGTTTCTCCTGCTGCCATAAAAACACCGATTACAACTGGAACACCCAAACCCTGCCCTGGAGCTGCCACCAGCAGCGAGGTGACACCACAGGGACAATCTGCACCTCTTCATGCCCGTTTCCCACCTTTCCCAGACCAGAGGCTGCTCAGAGCAACGAGAAATTCAGGAAAGCGCTGCTGGAAGAGGACGGCACGGCCAGAGAACTCCAGCAAAACGAGGATTGGGGCATTTCTCTGTCCCTGCCCATGGGAATGGGGCTGGCAGGGTCCTGCTGCAGCTCCTGTGCTGGTGGTCAGGGCCAGAAAACTTCGGCCATGCTCAGATTCACTGCCCAGAGCAGCTGGGGCTGTCCCATCCCTGGAAGTGTCCAAAGCCAGGGCTCGGGACAAGCTGGGATAGTGGGAGCTGTCCCTGCCCGAGGTCCTCTCCAGCCCAAACCATTCCAGGATTCCACAGCCTCCTCCTGGAGCCAGGTGAGGGCCGGACCCCCCCTCTCCTCCCCAGCCCTGCTCAGGGACATCCCACCCCAAGCCAGGCTTTGCCGAGGCACAGCTCAACATCCCTGCTCTGCTCTCAGAGGGGTCACAGCACCCAAATCCTGCCTGGATCCTTCCAACCTCTGCTCTTCCCTCCCTGAACTTCTCCTGGACGCCATCCAGGTGGGTTTTTCCCGCAGTCCAGGGTGATGCTGTCGGTGCTTTGCTCCTCCCCAGCGCTGGCACCGTCCCTCCCAGACGGCTCCGAGGAGCTGCTAAGCCTCAAAAATGTGATTTTAATGAGCCAACAGCACTTAACGAACACAGCGGCTGCCCTGTTCAATCAGAGGCGAGGGATGGGTGTTCCCAGCCTTGGTTCACACCCGAGGTTTTGGTGGCTTTGGTGGCTTTGGTGTCCCCCGGTGCCGCACGAGGACACAGCGCTGTGAAGGCAGCAGAGCGGGGAAAACGCCGGGAAAACCAAAAAGCACCAAAAACCAAACTCCAGCACCTTGCTGGGAGCATTCCCTGCCTGCTCCTCCCAGCCTGGGGAACACTGGGCTGGACCCTGCGAGGATTTGGGATTTTGGTTTGCTCTGCTCTGGGGGCTCTGCCCTGTGTCACCGCGCCATCGGCCACCAGGTGCCACCAGCAAATCCCACAGCCCTGCTGGGAGTGACAGCAGCAGCAATAAAAACACCCCGGGCTCCCAGGCAGCTCCTTCAGCCAAAACCAACATTATTAAAGGCAAAAAGGCCCCAAAAGCCATGGGCTGGGTCAGCTCTGCACCGCTGCCACCACCAGCGAGACCCAGACACGGCAGCCGTGCAGCAAAGTCGCTTTTCTCAGTGGGAAGGACCAGGGTGGCTTCCCAACCACCTCTAAACCAGGCCAGGATTTAATTTGAGGGACTTTGAGGGACTCCCCAAAGCCTGGAGCCACAAAACCAGCACCCTGCTCCTGCATCAGCTCCATCCTCAGAGCCCCGGGGTGGGATTCATCACCCTGCCCAAGCACCAGGGCTGCAGAAAAAGCTGCTGCCACCGAGGAGAATACAAGTCCTCCTCTGGATTATTGCAAATTATTATTATTATTATTATTTGGAAGTTCCCCTCCTGGGTATCTCCTGCTGCGCCGGGCAGGGCTGTCCCGCCTCCCTCCCCTCCTGAACTGCGCTTGGAGCCGCTTCAGAGGGAAAAACAAATTCAGTGTGGTTCCATCCGGACGGGAACAGCGCAGAAAGCCGGCGCTGATGCGAGGGGACGCGGGAGGAAACGCGTTTTGGAGAGCAAGGCGGTGGCAAGGAGGTTGTTCCAATTTAGCTCGGGGGTGCTGAGCTGCAGAGCGGGCCCGTTTTGGGTTTCCTGAGGGAGAAGCGATGGGAACGGAGCTGCCGCTGGCATTTCCCTCCCCAGGGGGCGGCTTCGCTGGCCACACTCCGTGACACCAAGGCTGCAGCACGCCTGGCACAGCCAGCAGGGAGCTGCTCCTGCTCTGCTCTGATCCCACCGGGAAACGCCGCTCCAGGCTGGCCAAACCCCAGGAAAAACCTGACCTGGGTGGGATTTCTCCAGTGCAACCCATTAATGGTGGGGCTGGAGGAGGTGGCTCATGGTGACCAGGGGACTGGAGCACCCCGTGGCTGCACCCCTGGGATACCAAGAGATCCCAGTAAAACAAACCCACACCAATAAAACAAACCCACACCAGTAAAAGAAACCTGCACCAGTAAGAGAAACCCACACCAGTAAAAGAAACCTGCACCAGTAAAAGAAACCTGCACCAGTAAGAGAAACCCGCACCAGTAAGAGAAACCCACACCAGTAAAACAAACCCACACCAGTAAAACAAACCCACACCAGTAAAACAAACCCACACCAGTAAAAGAAACCCACACCAGTAAAACAAACCCACACCAGTAAAACAAACCCGCACCAGTAAAACAAACCCACACCAGTAAAAGAAACCCACACCAGTAAAACAAACCTGCAGCAGTAAGAGAAACCCACACCAGTAAAAGAAACCCACACCAGTAAAAGAAACCCACACCAGTAAAGCCCCCACCAGTCCTGCTCTGCCTCACCTCCTGTTGGGAGCCCACCCAGGGCCTCCTCCCCTCGCCAAGGCTCAGCCCTGCTGGGTACCTGAGCCCTGCTGGGTACCTGAGCCCTGCTGGGTACCTGAGCTGCCCCTTGGGCAGGGGGGACATCGAGCGGCAGCGCCAGCCCTTTGTGCCCCCCAAACCAGCCCTTTGTGCCCCCCAAACCCGCCCTTTGTGCCCCCCAAACCCAGCCCGGGAGGGCCTGACCCGGCTCAGCACGGCACGATGGGGAGGGGACAATCTCCGAACGCCACCCCCTCCCCGTGCCGCACTGGGGACAGCCAAGGTGACACCTGCTCTGGCCGCGCCATTGGCTGGGCTGTGTTTTAGGGCTGACCTCAAAAAGGGGATATTGCAAATCTCACATCCATCCCTGCAGCCCCCCAAAGGCGCAAATCAACCCCAGCACGGCCCCGGGGGGCTCCGGGAGGGAGGTGGCCGAGCCGATGTGACCCTGGCAGTGTCGTGGGAGAGCACCCAGTGCCACCAGGGCGGCCCCAGCACCACCCACCCTTGGTGGGGTGCCCACCCCCTGTGCCTGCGCGTCCCCGGGGCTGTGCCACAGCAAACCGGGCCGGCTCCTTTTAATCCCAGCCCAAGCAGGAGGCCTGGAAGGTTCTGCCCTTGGAAATCCCGGCGGAGCCGCATCCTGCTGTGCAGGGCCAGCTCGGCATTCCCGGGATGCGCCTTCCCCCGGGCAGCACCGAGCTGGCCCGGGCTGAGCCAGCCCTGCGGGATGGAGGAGGAGGAGGAGGAGGGAAGTCAAATCCTTCCCCCCAGCCCCGGAGCTGCTGGGACGGAGGCGCAGGACGAGCCCGGAGCCCGCTGGTGACAGCGAGGACGTTCCCACCGGGGCAGCACACGAGGTGCAGCATCTGCAGCCGCCGCAGCGGGCAGGTCTGGGTCGGAACCACAGGGAAAAACGCAAACCCGAGCGCTCGCACTTCCTAAAATTTGGCACAGAGACGCCCTTTCCCTGCTCGGTTTCTCCGCCCTGTGCCAGGCAGAGGCTTCTGCCACTAAACCCAGCAGCACCCACGACCACGAGGGGATGAATTTGGGATCCACTGGGATCTGCCTTTAGATCCGCGATCTCAGCACCCATCCAGGGCTCACACGGCGCTTCCAACAGGCACCAGCCGCTGCTCCCGCTGGGATAAACCGAGCCCTTCAGGCAGCGCCTGACCGCGGATCGGCTCCCGGAGCGAGGATGGGATTTAAATCAGTGCTGGCTACAAGCTACCATATATGTGCAATAAAGACACCCGAGCTCTGCCTTGTTTTGTTAAAGCCTCCGGAGAGACGGCGGCGAGAGGGGGAAATTCCCTCCCTCGAGGATGGGGGGAAATTGAGCCCCAAACCCCGGCTGAGCTCCGGGCACGGTCACCCTGCGGCGCGGCCGGGCCGGGAGAAGGTGCCGGGGCTGGAGATGCCGGCTGCAGATCCTTCCGTTCCTTAAACTAATATTTAGACAGGACCCATCTCCTCCTCCTCCTGCTCGCCCGGAGCCGTCCCGGACCGTGTTTGTGCTCCTGCGTGGCGGGACGGGCTCCAAGTACGAAGCGAAGTCCGCACAGGCCGCCCCCACCCCCGGGACGGTGCCGGGCTCCCCCCGCTCCCCCCATCCCGGGGGGCCCGGAGGCTCCGGTTCTGCCCCGTTCGGCCGTGGCAGCATCCGCCGAACGGGGAATAAACAGCGGAGAAGCCCCGGGGCTGAGCCCGGCCACGGTCCGGTGGAAGAGGCTTCACCGGGAGCCCGGAGCCGCCGCCGGTGCCGCGGGGCAGGAGCGTCCCGGGCCGGGCAGGTGCCCGGGGCCGGTGCGGCGCTTACCTGGAGGCCGGGCCGGTGCCGGGGCCGGTGCCGGTGCTCAGCGGCGGCTCCGTGCCGGGGCCGGGGCACGCGTGGGGCCGGGGGTCGCCATGGGCGAGCGGCGCGGGGCTGGCTCNGACGGGGCCGCCCGGCCCCGCCCCGGTCCCTCCCGGTGCCGCCCCGGTCCCTCCCGGTGCCAGTCCCGCCCCGCCCGGGCTCAGCCGCACACACCGACACCGCCCCGGTGCTGCCCGGTTCTGCCCGCCCCGCTGCCCCGCTTTGCCACCCTTGGGCCCCTCGGCGCTGCCCCCGGAGCCGGGCAAGGACCAGCCCGGGCCCGGTGCCCAAAGCTCCGCTGGCAGCGGTGCCCAAGCCCCCGGCCTCGGGCGCATCCCGTCCTCGTTCACCGGGGCCGTTCGGGCCGGTCCCGCCGGGCCCTGCGGCTCTCCGGCCCGGTCACCTCCGGGTTTGCATCGGGGCTTTCCCCGCTCGGGTGTCACCGACACCGGGAGCGCCGCGCGATCGCCACGTGGCACGGGCCAGGCTGGGACCGGGCCAGCCCGGACAGGCGGGTGGGTGCTCGGGAGAGTCCCGGACACGAGCAGCGCTTTTGTACTTTTGTACTTTCGGTGTGAGACCCAAATCGCCTGGTTGGATTCATGGAATCCTTGAGCTGCCCAAGTTGGAAAATCAGATCATCAGGTCCAGCCAGTCCTTCTCCACCCCTGTCCCCAAATTCTCTTCTGCACGTCCTTTACATCCCTCCATGGTGACTCCACCCCTGCCCTGCCCTGGGCAACCTTTCCAGTGAAGAATTGGCCCTTAAGGCCCCTTCCAACCCAACCGGCCAAGCCAAGCCCTTCCAGCATTCCGAGAGAAGGGCTGAGGAGAGGCGCAGGACCGGGAGGTTCATGGAGCTGCTGATCCTGCAGCATCTCCCATGGTTCTGGCTCCTCTCCTCGCTCTCCCATCCGGCCAGAGCTTCACCCTCTCGGCAGTCGCGATGTTGCTTTGCAGTGTGAGGGCTGGAGATGCTGAAGAGACACCCCAAAAAAAAACCAAAAAAACAAAAAAAAACCCAAAAAAACCACCAACAAAAAGCAAATGTGGCTTTGAGAGGGGTGTAGGTGCCCCTTGGAACGAACATTTCCAGAGGCTGCTCCTGGCCCGGGGGTGCTCAGGGAGTCACTGGCTGTGGAAAAACAGGGATCAGAGTTTAGAGAGGAGAGACTCGGCGCTCCCTCAGTGAGTGGCTCCTTCCTTCCCCCCCTCCCCGCTGTTTGTTTTTGCAAGTTTTAATATGCCGGGGCTGTTTCCTTTAGCACAGGTCGGGGCTGCCGGGGTCCATCCGGGCTCTGGGATCCGGGTGACCTTGGCCCATGGGGGGACCTTGCCAGGAGTGACCCACGGCTGCTCCAGCTCCCCACAGCCCTGCAGGGACCACAGAGCCCCGGCCTGAGCCCCAGGGCGCTGCTGGGGGGGGCTGTGGCTCTTCTCTGTGGCCTTAGGAGGATTCACCTGGACGCGTCCAGCACTGCAGGAGCCCCTCCTGCCCCACAGCCCTCGGGAGGCAGCGGCTGTCCTGCCAAAAAGCCCCGGTAGCTGCTAAACAAACAATTTAATGCAAAACAGCCTCGGTGGAGAGGGAGCGAACGTGCCCAAGGAAGCGTCGGGGCCATTACGGAGCCGCAGCAAAGGCAGCGCAGCCTGGTACAATTTGCAACTTTTGTTTTAATTAACGTTTTGCTAATGACGACAGGCAGCTTCCATCTATCCCCTGGTGTTCGCTCCGAGCCCAAAATGTCAGCCTGCCTGCCCTGATTGTCGGGATTGTGCTGATCCCTGTGGGGTCTGGGGAATATTCCATGGTCCCCACAGCTCACCCTGCCCTAACTGGGTTGGGTCAGCACCGAAATCACAAAATCCAGAGTGTAACTGGGACCTCTGGAGCTTTGGGAGCCGCTCCTGTTTGCCTTGGCCGCCCCTCTTTGATCCAGCCGAGCCACCCTTGATCCACTCGGATTTTTAAAAAAAAAAAAGGCGTCTCCAAGCTGGGTCTGGCTGATCTGGAGATTCCCGGTGGTTTCCGCTCTCGGAGGGACTTTTCTGTGCGGTGACATCTCGGACACGTTCCTCGTGCAGCAGCACCCCAAAAATGACCCAAAGAGCCCCGGATTCCTGTGGGGCTGGCTGGAGGGACCCAGCGTGAGGGGGATCGACCACGGAATCCAGAGGGGATTTTGGGAACCTCTGGAATGGAGTGAGAAATTGGAAGCAGGCGGAAAATCCACGGTACGGAATGTCACACACAAAATCCACGAGGAACAAGTGTCCCTGAACACCGAGGGGGGCAAATCGAAGCAGTTAAGTCATTTGAAATGTCAAATAGCCCACGGACCCCACATTTGGACATGACAGATGAACGAAAACAAAGACATTAAAAATTCCTGAAAACTAACAAAGGGAACTATGATTAATTTCCCTCTGTTCCAGGGCAATCGCATTATATACACACAAAGGAGTCATAAAAATTCCAGGATGACGGAACAAAATCCTTCCAGAGCTCCACAGATAAAATACAAGCATACTGGAGGGAGCTGGAATGGGAAGGAGCACGCCTGGGGTGGCTCCCACACATCCCTTTGGATAATCCTTTGGATGAAAGGCCTTTCCCAAAGGATGTCCCAAAGGAGGTGACACCTGCTGGAAGTGCTGCTGGACACGGACAAACCCTTCTTGGTGACAGCAGCGAGTCCCTTGAGGTCCCAGCGAAGAGCCACGCGTGGGATGAGCCCGGTTTTGTGGAATCCCAAAGAATTTGGGATGTGGATGCATCAGCGGTGGCACAAACCCCGCTGCTCGCTCAGAGCCCAAATGTCAGCCCAAAGTGCCTTGGGATTGTCGGGATTGTCGTGATCCCTGCGGGGTCTGGGGAATATTCCTTGATCCCCACAGCTCACCCTGCTCCAGCTGGGCTGGTGGTGCGAGGATGGAGCAGGAACGGGCGGGGAAAGGAGCGGGGTCAGCATCCTCCTGCACCCGGCCCATTCCCAACCCCTGCTGGGTCCCAAGTGCCGGAACTGAGCGTTTAGGAGCGGGGAAAATGAAGGGATAAAGTCAAATCCTGCAGTCCAAGAGGCAGCGGCTTCCTTCACTTCAGAGGGAGATATTCCAAACCAAAACCGCAAGGAAAATATCATTAGAGGAGGCCGCGGTGCTGCTCGGTGACTCGTTCGTTGGCTTTTTGTGGGATGTTTTTCATCAAATCCGGCTGCGGAGTCTGCAAAATTAATTAGGGAGGGGGCTGAGCGGTGCCAGGGGCTGAGGGGGGTTTAGGGGCTGCCCGTGTGCGAGGAGAAAAATCCCCTGAGAGCAGCAAAGCCCCGCAGGGATGGGGTCCCAGCATCCCGGGATCTGCAGGAATTCCGCATCCCGAGCAATCCCATCCTCGCTGGAAGCTGCTCCCAATTCCCTCCGCTCTGCTCGGGGACCCGGCCGTGGCGATGTCATTCCCACATCCTAATGGGCCGTGAAACTCCAGCGCTGCGGACACCCTGCCTGGGAAAAGCTGGAGAATAATAATAAAAAAATATTTTAAAAATATTTTTAAAATATGTGGGGATTGTGGCAAAATGGTGCGAAATACCGGAGAATAATTTTAAAAAATTTTTTTTAAATTTTTTTTTTAAATTATCCTCCGGTATTTCGTGCCATTTTGCCACAATCCCCATTAAAAATATTTAAATATTTTAAAAATATTTTTTAAAATTATTCTCCGGTATTTCGCACCATTTTGCCACAATCCCCACATATTTTAAAAATATTTTTAAAATATGTGGGGATTGTGGCAAAATGGTGCGAAATACCGGAGAATAATTTTAAAAAATATTTTTAAAATATTTAAATATTTTTAATGGGGATTGTGGCAAAATGGCACGAAATACCGGAGGATAATTTAAAAAAAAAATTTAAAAAAAATTTTTTAAATGGGGATTGTGGCAAAATTGTGTGAAATAGCGAAAAAGCAAAGAGAGGGGTGAGACAGGGATGGTCGCAGCACTGCTGGGTGTCCCCGGGCTGTCCCCGTGTCCCCCCTGGCCCTGGCAGGTGACAGCAGCAGCTCTGCCTCGCTCGTTCCCCATCCCAAAGCCCGATTTTCCAGCCAGGAGAGGTGTGCCGGGCGAGAGCCATGGCAACTCTTACACAGAGCGTCAACAAAAATCGGCTCCGTGATGATTTCTCCTTGAAATCCCCCGGGGATGGATGAGGCTCCCGGCCAGCCCTGCCGGCCATAAAAAAGGCTTGAACATTTTTTTATGGATGCTGAAGAGGAGCTAAGGGGAGACCCTGATCCAGCTCAGCCCCATCCCAGCCTAAGGGAACACGAGCAGGGCACGGATATCCGGGACAACACAAATCCATGGATGTGCCATTCCCGGCCCTTGAGCTGCCTCACCCCCTCCGCAGCAGCTAAAACCAGCTGGATCTTGGAATCCAGCCTGGATAGGTGGGAGAGGGACACCTTGGATTAATCCTCTTTTTTTGTTTGGCGTGCATCTTGAAAATAAAATATATTTTCAACCCAAAATCCAGTGGTTTCCAAAAAAGCTTTTTTTTTTTTTTTTCTTCCCTGCTTTGATAATGGAAAAATTCAGCTCGGAGGCAGCTTCCTGAGCTGGATGGGAAATTCTCCTGTGGGGAACAGTCCTCCACCTTCCTCCCAGCAAAGACAACCCTCCCGCCTCGCCGCTCAGCGGGGACTCAATTACACAGATGAGGCTGACCCAGCTGAAGGAAGAGTTTGACACAAAATTGGGAACCTGCCAAAAAACAATTCCTAATTGAAAGTGGTTCCTGCCGTGGGGTCTGCACCCTCCTCTGTCACCGTGAGTTACGAGCGCTCTCCGGCTTGAACGGAGGCAATAATCCTATTTTTTTTTATTTTTTATCCTGTTCCCTTTTCCTCCTGCCCGGGCTGAGCCCTGGGCACGCTCTGGCTCTGCCTTTTTCCAGACGTTTCTCTTTCCTTGGAGCCAAAATCCCTGGATCAGGAACAGATTCAAAATTCAAGCTCTAATAAACCGAGTCCCCCAAAAGCAAAGTTTCGGCAGAGGAACAGATGGGATTTCCAGGATCGGGGACGTGTCCTGCACCTTCTCCCCGTGTCCTCGTCCTGGTGGGGATGGGGACACGGAGATTTTGGGGGGACAGAGCCAGGATTTTGGGGGGCTGTGTGACAAACACGCACCTGCGTCTGTCCCGCTTGCACCGAGCCTTGCCCCAAAATCGCGGGGGTTTTGCCCAGGGCTGCGCTCGGAGCTGTCACAGCCACCCTGCGTGCTGCCAGGACATCTCCACGGGCTCCTTTCGCACCTCCCCGGGCGCTCAGGTCACGCAGCAGATGTTCCCCGTCAGCAGCACATCCAAGGACATTTTCAAATCGCCCTCGTTTTGTCCGAGGGAGCGATGCTCGCTCTTGGAGCGGTGTCTGGCTGGGAAAGGGATGGGTGCTGATGCTCCAGGAGCGGGATCCACGGGATCCAGAGCCCAGCCTGCCTTCCTGAGGGCTTTTCCAAAATAACTGCTGGCTCCGGGAGGAGCTCTGACACCAGGACACTGCTCTGAGGGGCTCTGACCCCCAGGACCCTGCCCCGAGGAGCTCTGACACCAGGACACTGCCCTGAGGCGCTGTGACACCCGGGACACTGCCCTGACCCCCAGGACACTGCCCCGA
>VWZP01008297.1:208433-229232 GCA_013396995.1 Dicaeum eximium | reverse complement strand
TCTTCAACTAGGGGTTTGAGTGCTAGGGGTTGTGAGCAGTTTAGTTGGGTTTAAGTAGTAGCAAAAGCAAGCACAAACCAGGTAAGCTAGGGTTTACACTGACAACTGTCCACTGTGTTACTGTCATTCCCTTGGGACTTCCTTCTTTGAAATCTTACAACTTTTTGAAGAAACTTGTTGTCTGCTTTTGGCTCTTTGCTTATGGTGAAAAAGACATTCAGATCCCACTCTTGAGGTTTTTCCCTATCTCTCATTTCACTTCTGCCACTTGACCTATGATTTCCACTTCTTTTAGCAATCCCCCCAGAACTCCTCATCCTCCTTCCTCTGACCCTGTAGGCAATACAAAATGAACCATTTGCTGAGAACAGCTTTTGCAGCATCCCAGCTGATACTTTCAGGGATCCATTCAGGAAGCCCACAGCTTCTCCAGGTTTTCTTGCTTAGTTGAAAATCCCTGGCCTGAATTCCTGTCTTGAATTTCTGTCCACTTCCAACCTTCACATTAACTTTTTTTTTTCCAAAGGTCAAGTTAATTCTAGATCTTACCTTTAGTGGATCTTACCTTTAGATTACCTTTAGATCTGCCTTTAGTGGATTTACTGGTGGAACCTGAATATCTCATTCTTTCACCTCTGAGTACCACTAGTACTAAGGTAACTGCAGTTTTATGAGCTTTTTATTTTAAGACTGCCATTAAAAAACCAGAACATTAGTGCCCTCTGATATTTGAGCTTTACTTTGGTATTTGTAGTATCTCCTACAGTGAGAACAAAAAGTATTGGAGTATAGACAAAATTTGAGGTACCGTAAATGTTACATTTATTTTAAATGACGCATTGGAACCCAACAAGAAAAATATACTTCATACTTTAGTCTGTAAATATAAAAATTGATCCAAGACTATGTCCCAGGAAAGTGAGAAAGAATTAACATTTCTTTCTCTCAGAGAAATTGCTTCTTGTGTGAATGAGTTACCTCTAGGTCTTAAAATTTTTAGGTTTTTCCATGATTAGAGACCTTAGGTGGCTTGTTCCTAAGGTGGCTTGTTCCTACTGCCTCAGCCTGCTGTTAGGGGAAGACCATCTTTGCAAGGACTTGACCTTGACACATAGAGGGGAATACACACCTCTAAACTGTGAATTGTCTGAGATTGTTTGAGTCTTTCAACCCAAAGATCTGAGCAGCTGTAACTTCTGCTTATTTAATTCTGAGTATAAATAGGGAAGCTTCAATTGTTAAATCTGTCTACCAACTGAGAGAGACTAATTTGTAAAGCTGCTGACAGAGGTAGAAACTTAGAGAAAATTCCCAAGGCTTTTAAAAATTGCAAGGAAGTTTGCAAATGCTCTTCATGGGAGGATTTTTTAATATATTCCTGTTTTGAAGGGAACACAAAGCACTTATTATTGAGTTAATAATGAAAAAAAATCCTGTTTAGGACGATATTGCTGCCATACAACTCAAGTCCTCCCTTTGTTGATCCAAGAATATGGCTATTTTGGTCAAAAATCCTAGAAGAGTTCCAGTATTTTTCTACCTGTACTGGATGTGTGAGGAAGAAAGAAGGTAGATAAGAGTCCTCTAGCCCTCCCTTTGCTGCTGGTGCCCTTGAGAGTCACAAACACCACTCTACTCTGCAATGCAGCTCTAAGTGCAGTTGTGGATGTCCTCATTTAGATCTTTGCCTCCTGTGTCAGTCTTGTGTCACATGGACACTGCGTGGACATACTGGACATATTGGCCTCCAAGGATCAATGTGCTGCCATGTACGCCCTTCCTCAGCTACAGCCCAAGCCAAGGTCAGCATCCAGGCAGCCATAACAGCATGTGTTAGCAGCTGGGCAGGTTTAATAGTGCATGGTGAGCCCTGTTATCCCTGTTTGTGCTTCTCCTGTGGCATAGGATTTTGCCACCTCTGTTTTTACTCAGTGTAAAATGCTAAAATGAGACAGGGTGTGCATAGAGATGTGAAAAAGCTATTGCAGTGCATCACTGCTTCATGGTTTGAGTCATGTTGTTAGCAGTCCCCTGGTGCTAAGAGGTTCTGTGAAAAGCAAATTAAAATAAGTACAATTTGGTTGTAGAGGACGTTTTATAAATGGAGTACTGATTTCTACTTAGTTGTATTTGCAGTGTCAGGAGCAAGACTAAATAAAATAATCTTTCCTGATTTGAACTAGCAAGGTGGCTTCTTTTATGGTGCTTTAGAGCCAAGGTAGTGAAAAGTGACTAGAAAATTTTGGTGCTCAAATGAAAAAAAAATTGGGGAGGTCTAATTTTCAGAACAAAGGTACAGATCTGTTTTGGAAACTGAACAGTTAGGGCCAGCTCAGTAAATGGTGCCGTACTTTCAAGAAAACCTAGACCATAGGCTTTAGAGGAGAGGTGTTTCCTTCATTTGTATATACAAGTTGGCTGGTTAAATTAACTACAATTTCTCTAGGATTCTTTTGTAAAGATTGGAGACACTATTCCAAACCAGTGCAGGGAAATAACAAAGAGCATACTTGGTGGCCAGAGAGAGTAGCCAGCTACTGCAAATGGCTGTAAGGTGAGTGGGCAGTGCAAACTCATCTGAGAAGGTAGATGGGTATCCTGGAGATGAGCACTGAAGCTTTTTGTAATTAATTTTACAGTTTTGTGTAAAACTATTTAAATATAGTTATGGGTCCTTAAATTAGGAAACACAATAAATGTAGATGGTATTTGAATGTTACAGTGTGCTTAATAGTCCTCAGTCATTAAGGAAATTTTCTGTATGAATGTTTCTGTGGGCATGCATGCACATTTAGCTCTTTCTTCAGCCCATTTGGTTGACTATGTTGCTTCCTCAAAGAGTATAGTGTATCTTTAAATCTCTGTTATGCCACATTTATTGCATTTGCTTTTTTAAAAGGGAAACATTCTTCTTTTAAACTTAAAAAATTCCAACTTTTTCAAGTCCCTTTCCATAAAGTTCAAAGGTGCTTTGACATGCTTTAAAAGTTCAAACCAGCTGTAACAACTAAAGCAAACACAGATTCTTTTTCCCTTGAACTGGAATATAGAGAAAAATTATTCCATTGCAGACACAAATCTCAGGTGTATCATGTTCTCAGCCCTGGTTTTTTTTTTTTTCTCTCCTATTGGACACCTGAGGAAATAAAGATGATTGTAACATGAAGGAGAGAAAAGCTAGTTCACATTTATATTACCAAACATGGGAAGAGAAGCAGGGAGCGATTTCTGAAGTCTGAAATGCGTTTTTGGAAAGGACTGTGACAACTTCTTTGTCACCAGCAAATAGGACACATTTTAACTTGATGGTTCTTCTGACCAAATGCTCCTGTAGCAAGGCAATACCTTTAACAGCAATTTTGCTTGTCTGTCAAAGGCTCTAGGGTTCATGTATTTAGAGGCCAGAAAGGCCTATGATGACTTCCTAAATAAAGCAAGTAACAGAATTCAATTCACTGATGTCTGCATAAAGTCCCTAGCTCCTATTCATGTATAGGTTTTAGTAGAAATCCAGTTTTGTTTTGAGCACACCCTATAATGTGAAATCTACTGGATCCCACAGAAGCTGTTCAGATAGTTATTTCTTTCTCAAGAGCAAGCATTTCATGTTGCATTTGAATATTTCTAATTTCAGCTCCCTGGTGTTTCATATCTCATTATCTAAAGATGTTAACAAGCATTCAACATCAGGCTCAGATGAGATCACTGGAGCAACTGCTGCCCCATCTGCTCACCCACTCCATTCCAGAGGCTGCTGCCCACCAGAGCAGGGATGGCTAAATATCTCCTGGAATGACACAGTTTACATTGATAAACTGATCCTGGGCAGCAATTTACAAGAAATGAAGACTTAAATGGTTCTTGCTGCAGCCACAGTTTGATCTTTGGCTACATGCATATCAATACTTTAATGTACTAGTCTGAGGTTCCTCTTATCTCCATGGATGTAGTTATGATCAAATATCTTCCTAACCTTCTCTTTGAACAGACTGACCTCTGAAATGTGCCTGTAATGACCCTGTAAAATATGCCTTTGAGACCCTCAATTTTGTAACTCTTTTCTGAGACATATTTCAACATGTGGACATGAAATTTTGATAATCATTTCTGCACAATTATCCAGCAGTATGTGTTAATCTACATAGACCTCTTCTCATTGAAAAAAGGTAAGCCTGTCACACAGAGTCTGCTTTGCAAATAAATTTCTCAATTCTGCAAGTGTGACATAGTGCCAGACTAGTACAGAAAATGTGGGCTATGAAGCTTTGATATTTAAACACCCCATTTAAATACCACTGAGAAAAAAAAAAAAGCAAATGAAAAAATTAATGACATTTTATTTACACTTTCTTTCTTTGTTTTTTTCACTATTGTAGTGGAAAAAGTTAACAGAATACAAAACTTTTGCATTGAAAAGACTTTTCTTTTAAAAGAAGTACTTTCTTCCGACATGGAGCTAATAGTTTAAAGCAGGATATTAGGACTGTCCATTTCCATTTGGAAGTTCACTGGAGTAGCTGTAATGTATTGGATGACCAAATTAATATGTTTGAGAATGTCCAATATGTACATGCCAAAACCTCATTGTTTTTATGGTAGGTCATTACACAGCAATTCAGTGAAGTCAGCAGTGTAGGCTGAATTCAACTTTGCTGTGAATTGGAAATCAGGAGAAGTATGAGCTACCTTGCATGGCTGAAGTAGGTGAAGTTCATTAATGTTCATTTTGGGAATGATTTAATGATAAGCAGTTGATACATTGCCTGGTCATAGTCAGCTCAATATCAAGTAATTAGCAGGAAGCTGGACTCTGTGTGAGTTGTTCTGAAACTTGTGCCTCAAACACACATATGGGAGAGTAATGGTTTTATTAGAAGAAAATAGTTTTCAATATAAGAAACAATATTTTAAAAATAAGGTGAGAGTTTAGAGAAATAATGTTGGAACTGCCTTGTAATTGCTTTCCAGGAAAGCTCTCACTCTTAAAAAATGCAACACAAGTAACAAGGTATGTCAATGTCTTTCTCATGCTAACACAAAACCACTATTCTTTGTAGCTGCTAGAAGCTGATTATGTAGACTTGCTATCTCATACTTTAGATCTGGGAAATCAACACTGAATTTAATTTAGACTCAGTAGAGAAAAACAAATCAGTAGCACCATATCAAAAGCACAAACTACATCTGGTCTCAATCGGTTTATATACAACATTCAACACACTTGAAAGCACACCGCCCACAGCAACATCTCCCAGCATGCTAAGAGCTTCCAATGCCACCTTCTCTGCTTTCTTCTCCTCATTTAGAGTGTGTTTTTTAAAAACAGACAAATAAACAAGCTGTGTTTTCATGATTCGTGTTTTTCCATAATCTTGGGTCTGAAGCACTACATCTATTTATTTTTGAGATATTCCTGCATTCCTTCATTTATTGCCTCAAGCATCAAACAAGGTGATCCATAAAGTCCATTCCTTTGTGGAATGCTGCATGTACTTTGCAGCTCCTGAAGACACTTGGACCCCACAGACTCACATCTCTTTCCAGATATGGTTTTTGGGGATCCCAAATACCTGAGATTATCTTTTAATTGTTTGTATAACCAAATCACTGATACATTGAGTTTTGTCTGTTTTCATTTATCTACTTAAACAGGCAAAAAATACTGAAAATAACAGTATTGTTGATTGATTTGACTGTGTGACATGTGATGCAATCCTCATGGGCCAGAAAACCAGCGTTAGCTTTACAACCACAAGAAGTCATCTCCAAAAACTCAAGGAGCAGGAGAGCTGTTGGTGCTGGGAAAAAAAATTCAATTCCTGTAGTAAAGAATAATTTATTTTGGTTTATTCACCCCAGTGACATATATGAAGGCAATGACAGTAAATCAGCTGTCAGCTGATGGCAAAAGTCTTCACTAGAGAAAAAGAAAGAAATTGCAAACTAGGATCAGTCAGTTTCATGCCTGGTAGTTTAAAAATACTAATAAAAACAGGAAAACATGTGACAGGAAACTGATTTATACAAAACCCAGCAAACCTCTGTTATTTGTAATGTAAAGATTTCTGCCTCTTACAAATGCTCCCCAAGAAAAATTCATAGCCTGAAAAATCTCATTATCCTATGGATAATTTGAGATGACTTTGCTCAGATCTGGACTTTGGGGATAGATCCTGCTTTTCCTAGCCAAGTCAAAGCAGTGGATTCTTGTGTGTTTTTTGCCTCTTAGGTGCCTAGCCAGCCCTTGTAGCTTAAGAAAAGAGAGCTGAAGCTGATCATGTTTTTGATGCAGAGGTGTTGCAGTTTCCCTTTGCAGGCAAGCCAGTAGCTGTGAAAGAATTGTGAAGAGAGGAGAGAAGTGGAGCCAGAAAGTCTCATAGACAACACAAGAAGGAAATTCTTGCTGAATTTTTGGATGATTGCACCAATTTTGTGTTCCTAGGAAAAACTATTTTCTCCTGGTATATTGCATTTGTTCAAGTAGAGTCATTAAAAGCATGGGAATAGTAATTTGTGAGCTAGCTTGTGATCCATGCTGCTCTTTCCTCTCCTTCAACCTAGCTCAATTTAAAAAACTTCCTACATTATTGTCAAATTGTTCTTTCAGCTAAGAAGATAAATGCAGGAAATCATCTCCTGTTAACAGGTAAATTACAAGTTCTCCCCACTGGAAGAGCGAACAAGTGTTTTCTGTGCAGGGTAACAGTTTGTTTTCATTGAGTTTGCACTGAAAAATGCAGATCATCTCTGTGAAACAGTTTACAGAATGGAAAACTGGGAAAATTAGGAACTCAATGTTTCACTTTTTACCAAGAATTGTTGTCATACTATGCCAGGCACTTTAATGAAGAAATGAGCAATAAGGATTTAGGACTGTATCCTCAAGAGAATTGTAACCAGCTTAGGTGTACAAAATATTTGCACTGGAGGAAGTAAAAGTTAAGTTAATGAACAAAAGGTGTGGTATTACACCCAGACAAAGTAAACTGTGCAGCTAAAGGGAGGCTATGCATTTCTATACTACAAGCCACCACTGTTTTGTAACTTGTAATTTTTCCTTCCTTTGAATAGTCTCATGTAGGGTCTCTTTTATGCAATGGCAACTACCTCATGCTCAGGAACATATTTTAGAATAAGGAGATTTATGCTTACCTCTCTTTCCCATGTCTTAAATGTACAGTTTTTCTAGAAATAACACATGGTTTTGATGACTGGTGTCAGCGTTTTCTTGAGGGGTATTTGATGTTGGTGTTAAACATACAGGGCTGCTGGCTCAGCTATAAATGGTACCTGCCATGAGCGCCAGAGGCCACGGTACCTCCTTGTCTGCCCTGCTGCTGCCTCCTTGTCTATCAGCTGCTGTGCAATGCAGCCAGGCTTGGCCACACCTTTGACCTCAGCTTCATCACACAGTGCTGTTTTCTTGTCTGCTGCAGCAGGCCCTCATAATGAAGCTAAATGCTGCTTTTCTTAGTTTTGTGAGCTACTCTTGTTATTCAGGGAAAAGAAAGCAGAATCTCCTCCAATTCCTCTGGTATTTCCCCTTCTTCCTTTATAGTTTTAAACTTTTTTCACTATTCCTACCAACTTGAGTTGGGTGGAAAATCAGCACTTCCTGCTTGCTAATGCCAGGCTGTGATGAATGCTTTGCACTACGTTGCAGCCTTTCTGCTGGATTTGGTTCTGACATAAACAGAAGCTGTCACTTGTCACTCTCATGACGTTTTCCTTGTGAATGGGTTCTTCGACATCCTTTTGCCCAAAGGACAATCAGACACTCTTCTCTTGCCTGCTCTGTTTGTTGTCCTCCAGTGCTTATTTCTCTGATTGTGCCAGATATAGAGAGGCAGTTTAGAAATTTGCAGTAGGCCTTAACAGAGGACACAAACACAGGTATTTCTGTGGTCCAAGGAAGACATTAAACAGCTGAGGTAGGAGGGGGATGATGGCACCTATGAACAAAGCTGGTGCCCTGTGGAAACCTTAGCTAATTACCTCTGGATGAAGAAAGTGTCATGGTCCACTGGCCAAACTGTTGGAGGCTGCTACCTGAGCAGTCCATGGGCTCTGGGCAGCGAGCCAGGGCAGCTTCCAGCCTTTGCCAGTCCATTAGCTGCAAGCTACTAATATGACACATCCCTCACGACTTGTGTCCTCTAAAGGCAGTGCTGGATTCAGTCCCAGATCCAAGCTCCTACATCATGTGCTATATCCAGATTTTAATTTTTTTATTAGAAACAAACTAGCTGAAACAAAAGCCTGACTATTCCTTGCTGCTTAGAGAGCACAGACAGTTGACACCATGGTGACTGCCTTGGTGTACAGTAGCACTGGTGAGAAGTGTCAGCACACTGGAAACCTCACTGTGGTGCTGATGCCGTGCCTCAAAGATCCATGAGACCATTCCCAAATCACCTTGAGAGAAGTCTGCCAGAGAAAGATGTGGCAGCCCCAGGCCTGCACTTTCAGGGAAATACTTCTAAAGGCCTGAACAAGCACTGATGTTAGTGGAGAGGAAAAAGAGCTTGCCTAGACCTTGCTTGCCTGGAATATGAGGGTGACTACCTGTGCTAATGCTTACTTGAGGGCAGCAGAAGGCAGCAGCCCCTGCACAGTATCCCTGGGCTGTGCTGGCAGCAGGAGGAGTAGCTGAAGGACTGGTGTGTGCTTCTTGCTGGTACAACCAACACTACACATTCACTTCCTAAAAGGACACCTCTACACCTGTGTGAGACAGCTCAAAGCTTTTTTAAGCAGGCACCAGCCTTGTCCAGCAAAGCCCAGACAACACTGACATCTCCAAATGTGGGAGGAAAAACATCTGAATGAACACAACAGTGAAGGGTCACTATCCCAGTCAGCCAAAAGCACAGCATCCATCCCACGCTGGCCATTAATCTCACAGAGTAATGAGAGTTTGGGGAAACTCCTTCTTTTCCCTGGTGGAAAGAGGCAGCTGGGCAGAACCCTGCCAGAAACACTGCACTGGTCAGGCTGTGTGTGACAGATGCTTGCAGGACACGTAGAGGTTTCCTGGAGGGAAGCTGACCCGTGGCAGGGTTCAGGGCTGCACTGGAGGACCATGGCATTGGCTGGTAGCACTGCTAGGGCTGTGTTGCTTTGCTTTGAAAAGGAGAGGAGGCATTCACCAGTCTGCATGATAGGTGAAACAGCCAGAAACAGCCCTGCAGCCATCTGAACCAGTGCCATGTCAAAACATCAGTCACCTTTGGCTTTTGTAGTTTTGCTCTCTATGGACTTGTTCTTTAATGAAGGATAAATTCCTGCCATAGTCTATAGCGTGTAAGCAACTTTTCCTCTTGGAAAACGATTTCATAGGAAACCTCACAGTAGTGACAAGAGAAAGATGGAGCCATGTCAGCATGCTGGCTTCAGACCCAGAGCTGTCACACACATATTCACCAGCGATTTTCACCAAAAGTGCTTTTTTAATCAGTCTTCAGAGCCCAGCAAAACTCATTCTACAGACTTCATACCAGTACAAAGATGCTGCACATAGGCACTGTCTGTCCCCACTCCACTGTGGAGGGGCAGCTCCAGCTGGGTGTGCCATGGCTGGCCACTGTAGTAGAGAGGCTGATTGCCCTCTGTATGGGCAGCAGGGGCCACAGATGGACAGAGGTCACTCACCTGAGGCCATTCTTTTGTTAATGGTGGAGGCAGCTGGATCCACTTCCTTAGGCTATTTGTTACTGCTCCTCAGCAGCTGCCTGTCAGCCTGCAGCTAAACTGATGAAGGAACCTAGGAAGGGCCCTCAGTGATGCTTTGTTGGGCTGTTTTTCCATGTGAGTAAGGCTTACCTCACTGGGGTATGATGAGAATTGCTCTTATAGTCTGTTTTGCAGCTCTGTTATGTCTATTTGGACTGTGAGGTTGTGCACCATAATTGATGACAACTGTGCAAATAATATTTTAGCCTTTTACAGATGTTTTTGCAGTAAGTGACCACGAGCTAAGAGAGGAAGGATTTTGATCTGTATGTTTTTTTAGTTTTCCTGAATATGCCCATGTTGTTATTTAACCTTGCTTTTGATTGTCTGGTGCCTAGAATCTTTTAATATTTGCAAATGTTGGCTTATACTCAGAAACAGACTTGGTGCATAGTTTTTCCTGTACCATCACCATTTTCAGCCAAGGGTAAGAGTGTCCTACACCCTTCAGTTTCAGTTGACTGTGGTAGATTAGACTATAAGCATGGACAGCTTGTAAAGGTTATGTGCTGTGTTCACCCATTGCTCTTGTGCTGTTTGTACCCTCTGAGGAGGAAACAGACTGGCAGCTACTACTGTTATTAGAGTTACTTTCTGCCTCACACCTCTGTCACACACTCAGAGTTGGCAGCTGGGTTACCAGTGCAGGACAGGGAGTGCTGTAAGAAATGCTCAATTTAAACCTGTTTCAGCCAGCAGAAGCTATCAGTGCTCCCAGCTGCCCATCAACCAGAATAACATTCCCCCTGTTCGCTTGGTGAAAGCTCCCTACTTGACTCCAGTTAAATCAGGTTCCTGAGTTCTCTGCTCATGCTATTTGAGGAGATGGATAGCCTCTGATGCAGGAACTTGTGAAGTTTCTTGGTGAGCACCGGTGCTGAAAAGCAGCAGGGTATGCTGTCCTGAGCTCTGCTCCCTCAGCTGTACAGTACATAATTGTAGTCCTGCAGGCAAGCAGCTGAGCCTCAAGAACTCAGTAACTGTTTTTGTGTTTCTTGAAATGATTTTTCAGAAAATAATAACCCATGAAAACTTAACTAGTCAGGTTATGACTACACTGAAACAGGTGCTTTGGTATGCACATAGCCAGGAGAAGAAAGCTTAAAATTGTTCGTGCATGTATATTTCTGAATGCAATGGTCCAGTAACATTTTTCTGGCTGTGTGTACAATTACAATTAACTTCTTGTAATGTTGTACAGTTTTTTTTCAGACCACTCTTCTATTTCATGGTAGCTTTCCTGATTCTTACACTTGCTGCTTTGTTTGGATCAGGCTATAATCTTTCTGAAGGAACTCAATGTCTCAGAAAAGTTATGAGTCTATCAAAAAGCAGCAGTTTAATTTTATAGGCACAACTGTGAATTTAATTCTCTCTCTAAAACAGCTCTTAAGTCCTTAAAGGGTCAATCCAAACTCAAGGGGGGGGAAGTTTTGATTGCATGGTCGCAGTAAACTGCATGATCTATAGATACAGTCAACCAGACAAGTAAGTGGTCACTAATCCTGAAACCTGGCCAAGTCACTTGTAATTCAAAAAGCCACTGCATTTAAAATGAGAAGTTTCTCTTATGATAAATGTCCATTTATTATTTCTTTATTATATTTCTTACCACTGTCATCTATTAGTAACTGCTAGCAGCTGCTAGTAAGGTCATTGGTAGTTAAAGGCTTTCCCTACCTGGGGAAATGTCTGTGAACTATAAATTCTAGTACGTGGTTATTTTTGCCCCCCTTCTTTCTTAAAGTAAAGCAAAATATTTTTATACACTACTTCATGTCGCCTCATACAAAGAGTAATCTCTACCTTCAGGAGAATGATGCTAAAGGGGAGCAGGACTTGTGAGCTGGAAAAAAACTGCCTACTAGTCCAGCTTGCTTTCAAAGAAAATGCATTTGGTGCTATCGTTATTAAGTGTTGCACATAACGGTATTTCTTCCTAGGGTTTCACAAAAAAACTCAAACCCTTTCCTATTTCATCCAGTAGGTGAGATTAAAGCCTTTTTCTTGAAAAGTTGGAGGTAGCTGTAGAACAACATGTGTTAAAGATTGCTTTAAAGTGCTCTTGTTAGTAAGTTTTTAAGTTTTCTTAACAGTGGCCTTAGCCAAGCTGCACTTCAAATTTATCCAAAAGTTTTCTAGAAGGGAGAAAAAGATGAAAGCAGACGAAGAAAATCTCAACTGAGGCAGCTCTTAAAAATATGGGGAAGATGACAATGACCAGACATACAAAATTACTTGAGCACTGTTTAAATTCAAGCTAAAATATATTTGCTTTACTGTTAATGCCTGTATGTCTCTTATTGTGTGCTCCTTTGAACCTAAATCAAAGCTGGGGCCAAGCCTCTTTATGCAGTACTGGTATATTGACAAAACAAAAGTAGCTGAAATCTCTGGATTGTCTGTTCTTTGGGACATTCACGACAATTTTGTAATTTTAGGAAGGTAAAATTGCTACTCTGGAGTCCATGTGAACTCTGACATTTATTTCAGTAGGGCAAATATTTGAGAGGGAGTCTATTACCTGAGGAGCTCCCTCCTTATGGATGGCGGGTGGCTTACATGCTTACCTGAACCTGTTACATGCTTATCTAACCTTGTTGAGGTTTTTGTGTCATTAAATATGAAGCATAACTATCCTGATTATTCATGGATTTTTTTTGTTTTTTCCTTTTTTTATTACTGGAAAAGGCAAAGGAAGCGAGTTGCTATGACTAAAAACATGCACCTTGGTGAAACTTGAGTGCCAATCCACCCAAGTGTGCTGGCTCAGATTGGGGGCGTGTCGGAGACCCTCTGCAGGGCAATCCACATGCTGTAGGCAAGCCCTGTACTTAGGGAGCTGTGTTAGATAGAAGCTCATTAAAGCTATTACTAGGCAGAACAATTTAATTTGTCTTCAGTGACAAGGAAGCAGTTTTTAATGTTACGTAATGAAAGGGCAGTGGATGCACCAAGGCATTTTTGGTTTTACTGACAGGTGAATTAGCTGAGGTTGGATCATCAACCTCTATATTAGTGCTGACCTTGTCTAGCTGTAAGTAAAACCTGCAAGCACTTGTGGCCCCTTGCAATTTACAGCAAGATGACAATCCCAAATTTAAATAAATAAATAAAAGGTGGACATCCTCTCCCTGCCAAATACCTTTGTGTTAGAGAAGACAGTAGCCTCAGTCCTGAGAGGCCTGAGAGTTATCTGGCCTCAATGCAATATTATCTTTATATTGTCTGTAATTGAATCTTGTCTTTAGGACAGAAGAAGTGAGGAAAGAAAGACTATGGGATATTGGAATGAACAGAGGGAAAGTGCAAATGGATGGTAGAGAGGAGAGATGTAGGAAATCTGACTAATATAAAAATCACCCTGAAAAGCCCTGGAGTATTCTGATTTCTACTTTGTCTTATTTATACATGTTCACATTGTTTTCTGTTTGTTCCTTAACTCTGAAAAATTATGATTGCTCCATACTTTGTAATTACTAATGGCTTCAATAGATTAAATCTGTGGTAATGTCTCTGCAACCTAATAAAGCTGGGTAGTTTGTAATGCAGAGCATTAGGATTTCTGTTCTTACTGTATTGGTAAGAGGGAATATGACAACAAAAGAAACAATTCTAAGAGCATGTAAACAAAACCCAGGAAAGACTTGTGAGTCTTCTGACTCAGAATTAAATGAATTTATAATGAAACAGTCTTCACAAAGAGAAGCCCTTATTGCTTCATTGGATGTTATTTTCCAGAGCTATTTGACAGTGTTGCTCACATCTTGGAATCTAGAGAACAAAGAGAAATGATTTTCATTTCTTTTCCACATTCCCTCGATGTTTGGGTTCAGTTTCGATGATACTCTGATAGGTTGTTGCACTTCTAGATACAGCTTTCAATTTTAAAATCTAGAGCATCATATGTATCCTGACTCCTCACATACCTGCATGAGTTTGGGCAGTAGTGATACCCTTGAGTCTGAGTGGAGACTGAGATACTGAATGTGATTTCCTTAGTATGCTCCAATACATCTGAGGCAGAATTGAGAGAACAGTCCAACAGACTTCATCCTGCCTTTTTTTTTCCCTCCATGTGTACTGTGAAGCTGGATATCCCTTTGAATTACTTGCATCCCCTCTGCTTTTCTTCCTGGAGGAAAAGCCTAGGTTTGCAAAAACATCTCAGTGATGAGATGAGCAGAAAACACTGATAAACTTGTCCATGGGTTGGGACTGTGTGTGAGTAAAGACAGAACATGGTGCAGGGATCAGGATTTTCAGAGATCTCTGAGTGGGTCTTCCTATAGTAGTTTAGGAAAATACTTGAGCTGGTCATTTAGACTGAACCAGCAAAATTACTCTTATTGTCCATGGAAACTGCTGTCCCTTGCTATGCTTCCCATGCCTATGAAGGGGAGGACTTACCCTTGCCTCAGCTGTTCCTGTGCGAATCGTGTGGAACGGGACAAAAAGCCACTTTGCTAGCAGGTGTGGCTGAGCAGGCCACAGGGCCTTTACAACATGCTCCTACAAAGGGGGCAACTTCTGACAGAAAGTGTGTTTGGCTGGAAATAATAGTGTTTCATCATGATTTTTGTATATATGAGGATCCTGAAGAGTTGAAAAATAATGGGTTTTCTTCCCCCCTCCAAATCCTGTGTGTTATGTCTGAATGAATTGTTTCATCTTATGCCTGTCTCCTGGGCTCTTTAAAGTATGTTTTTGACTTTTTCTTTGCAGAATTCTGAGGAAGTGCTACTAATCAGCTTGTAGGTATACTTGCTCCCTGCTATGTGTTTGCATACTGTAAGCTGCTTTCACTTCTAATTAAAATCATTGTGATTGTTTTATGAAGCTGTTTTTCAAAACCTCTGGCATTGAGCTCTAGGCAGAAAGAAATCTGAAAACTTCAATAATATGTTACACAGTGCATTTGAAGAAGCTTTCTGACTTTTTTTCTTCCTTGTCTGTAAATCTTCCCATCAAATCCCCTTTATATGCCCATTGCTAGGAACCAAATAAGTAACTATTATGCTTCTAGCTTTCTCTGCTGCATACCTATAAATGGCTACTGCCTGTCTTTCTGAAAAGACAAGAGATCATTTTGTATAAGGTCCAACACAGGCAGGAAAGAAGAGGTAAAACCATGTGGTCTTTCATACAGCTTCCTTTTGTGTCATCTAGCATACTTATCTTAGCAGGGAGAATAATTTTGGTCTTTTGTGTGTGGATAAACGTGACAGGATTGAAATATGAATCTATATCCACAATAGCTTCAATGCATTGTCCCAGAATACTGCAACGGATTTAATAACATACAGGACTGGATGGACAAAGACCCATTTGATCTTCTTCCATTAGCTTTACTCTCAATAGGACCCAAAGCAAGAGGTTTTCTCCCCTCAAGCTTTAAGGGGTTGTTTTTCTGTTTTTGCATACTGGTCCGCTGCTACAGCACAAGTGGATGCCAGCCTTTGATTTTACCTCTGAGCTGAAGGATCAATGAGAAGATTGAGCAAGAAGTTGTTTGTGGTGTGTTAGACCTTACGAGTTTGCCCCATATCCTGGAAATCATATCCTTTTCTGGAACAGATCAGTTGCAGCAAGAGACAATTAGACAAGGGAAGCTAGAACACGTGTGTGCCTGTTGGTAGGTGTGGGTGCCTGAGTTTAGTCTGCTGCTTACTGTCTCTGGTTTACTCATTTGGAATAATGTTGGTGAAAAAAGGAAGATCTAGCCCCTCATAGGAAACACAGAAGTGCTGTCTTCAATGGTTGCTCTTTGTCTGTCTATTAGGTAGTCTCTTCTGTCTTTATTTTCGTGGTGCCTTCTAAGGAGCAATGGTATGGATGCTTCCTAGCTGAACCAGGGGATTGTGGAGCTGGGGCTAGCTGGTGATGTCAGCACAGGTGTAAAACAGTGGCGTTCATTCCGTGAAAATTGTTTCTTTAAATACACAATTCCTGTGCTTCAGCTGACCTCTGCAAGTATTCTAATGGTTTTTCACTTGTAAGAATCTAAGCATAGTGAGTTTTGAATTCTAAAAATTTCCATTCAGCAGATTCCACTGTCTCTTTGGTACATCTGGTATGGTTTGATTCTCCTATTAATGAGAAAGAAGTCATTAGCATTGTTAATTCCTTTGTCTTATGACTCTTCAAATCATTGATTAATAAGAACCCATTGTGTTCCTTATGGTTATTCTGGGTAATAATAGTCCTAATAGTTATTTGTATAATATTTTTTTATGAATTCCTCACCTCCACCCACATCTGTTAATGCTTGGATGACTTGGGAAGAAGTGACTCACTGTTGTCAGGCTTGCACATTTTATAATAACTTAACAACTTATGAACTTCTTTAAATACCTTGTGGCAGGACATACATATGTATCCTGTAACTATATTTAAAAGTTTTCTGCTTATTCTCTCCTGCTTTTATGCTTGATGAAATCTCTCGGATAGCCAACTGTTTGTGGGCCTAATATAAAACTGGAAAGTGCACATGACTAGATAGACTTTTTAAAAATCACAGATGTGATATAAATGGATATTCAGGCAGTAATTTTAGTCTGGTTGCATCATCTCAGATGATGAGTATAGGGGGGTCAAAGCCTGAGACAGGGGAATGTACAACTATGGACCTGGAACAGGGTGATGTAAATACCACAAGAGTGCCACAGGAGCAGGGTTGACTATAAGAAGGTGGGTGGGGGTAGGACTGCAGCCTCTTTCCTCTTCTCATTCAGTTCACACTTTAGTGTTAAGAAGATTTCATGAGTTAGGGGTTTTTTTGGTATGTTTTGTTGGGTTGTTTTGTTTTTTGGGTTGTTTTGTCTGCTTTGAAAATTTCATGTTGTGGTCATGTCTTTTATTCTCATTTTTGTCCTGCCAGGAAAGCCTAAAGACTTTGTTTGGTCTCTCCATTGCAGTGAGCAAGTCAGAAAAGTTTTAGCATGGTTTCTTTTCCTGTTTCCTTCTTTTGGAGGCAGTACCTAGTGGGAAGCAGTGGAAGCATCAGGTTTGCTTTCCCTTCCCAATCATGCTCTGTCTCAAGTCCTGAATGTTGTGATTCAGTTTGTTCTACCTCTGCCTTTCTTCTCTTTACACCACCCCTTCAGCAAAAACTACCAAAGAGCTGCCTTCATTATGCTGGACCTCTGAAGGGTGGATACCAGTACTCAGGCAAACCACAGGTCACTCATAAACAAGGAGATATTGCCTTTATGTTATAGCCCTTTGCTGTTAGATTTCTATTGTACAGCTCTACTATGAAAATCTTAAGTCTTTAAAATCTTCTCTACTATGAAAATCTTAATTGTATGATGCAGGGTTCTACTCTGACAACAGTAATCTAGAGCAAGCTCCTTAAGGACGACTTATGAAGTGGTAAAAAAATTAGTAAAGCAAAAGACTGCATTAAGTTTAGACCTGAAATGAAACTTGGACCTTCCTATCCTTTGGAATGTTTGGGAAAGGAAATAAAAAAACTAACCTTATTCTGGATTGAAGCAGACCTTTTGAAATATTTGTAGAAAGAAAAATCTGGAAAAAACAGGTCTGAAAACTTGGAAATGGGATTCTTGCACACCATTCAAAGGCTGGGGTTTGGTTCAGCAGAGGTTTCTGGGCTACCAGGTTTATGATGGATGGGCATGACAGATGTCCAAAACTCCTGAGACTACTTCCTCTGTCTGGGACCTTGGGGACCCTGGAAAACATTTTCCCCTTGCTTCAGAAGCACTTGTCTACTTCTACTAATTGCCTCATTGTTTTCTGCTCTGTTTTCTTTTTTTAGCACTGTAGTAAATACAGCCTACTCAAAGATCTCTCTTGCAGTCCTTTCTGGCAGGAGACGTAATTACTGAAAGCTGGTTCTCAGCTATTTGCAAAACTTTAACACTGTACAGATCTGTAAGACCTCGACATCTCTCTTGTCTCAGGTGAAAAACAAATCCTGTCGGATGACTGACCTTCCTAGGAACAGAAGCTTCCCCAGAAAGACATCAGATCTATTGGTTTCCAGCTGATGCTAGGTAAAAATCATTATCAGAGCACACCAGGGAAGCCTAGTTGCACTGACTGCTTAGCTCAATGAATGTATTTCTTAGAATATTCTTAGAAATTAGTATGAACCAACATGGACATAATGTGATTGCATCTCTGGCCCTTTGAAGGGAAAGGGCTATAGTTCATTATTGATAGGATTTACTGAATAGAAGTCAAGTAGCTATATTAAAAAAACCCCAACACAACACTTCAGAGTTTAGACTGATTTTGTTGTCTGCCTGCTCTTGGAAGAGGAGTAGATGGTACAGGGTCAGAAAGCCTTTCCCTTGGTAGGCAAGTGGCTTGCTTTCTCACTGTGTACAAATGGACTCAGTGTGTGCTCAGTCTGCATAAGGGATTAATTTCATTAATCAATTTCATTTCCCATTAATAAAGTAGCTGATGGTTGGCTAGCAACACCTCATACTGCAGTCAGATTTTTAAGGTTGGAACAGAAGTGGCATGTGACAGGAGAATATCCTTGTATTTATCTGGCTGAATTCAAATCCTTTTGCTACTTAATTTAAATGGCATAAATTTCTTGACATCACTGAACTGGGCTGTGACTTCACAATATCTCCCAGCAGTAGACTGAGATGAGACTTCTCAGCCTTGGCATCGTGCCTCTTGCTCTGACAGTACCCTCTGCAAGAAAGTACACTGAGAAGATGGGTTTTTACTGTGCTGGCCCTGTAGAGCTGGCTGCTGGTAAAAAGCAGGAAGGGACAGCAATGAACCAAGTCCCTCCCCAACTGTAAAAGGAGAGAAGATTGGTTTCTTCTTCACATCTAAACGCAGATTTTGTCTGTGGGCAGGCTTTGGAATAAAGACACTTCTTGTCCTACCTTTCTCACCAAAAGAGGTCCTAATGCATAGGCCCAAATCTGTCTCAGCAGCTTCAAAGCAATGTGGAAATCTGAAGATAGTAGATAATTATATTCTATTATCACACCTTATGTTTATTTCCTGCTCCATCCAAAACAGCTAAAAGGGGAAAGAAAACATTTCTTTATGCTTTTGAAAGAAAACTACTACAGCTACTGGTAAATCTGAGACTAAAATGAGAAACAGCCATTTGAGGAGCATTTGTAATTAATGCTCACTTGTTCTTGCCTTATTAGCATTTCCCACCCCCAAAATCCACACACCTACACATGTAGCCATCCTTCCCCAGCTCATATTAAATTCTGTCTTCTGGTGAAATGCAGTATAAAGTGGGATATAGAGCATGAATCTAGTAAGACTGTACTTGGTAATCCAGTTCTGGGTTGTTTGTTTCTTATCCTCTATTGCTCTATTTAGTCCTTATTGAAATTCCAATATGTTGCCTGTGTTATTTTATATTCCCCAAGTTTGGTCTTTAATAGCTGGGTATGCCCAGCCATTACTGACTCTCAGTGCTGTTCCTTTCCTTCAGAACAGAAAGTTTGGGGTTTCTGTAGGCTTCAATGCACCATTTACAGTCCTGCAACTTTCTGACTGCAATAATCACCTGGCTTTGCAATATCAGGACTTGCATGAAAGCGTCCTGTGAAGACCACGTAGATTAGGTTTCTCTTGATTCAAGTGAATAAAATCCTCATTCTTACCTCTTACATGAGAATGAATATGGTTGTCTTCAACTGGTTGGTGAATCCTTAGATTAATTCCCTGTCATTTTGTACAGCTTTACATTTTGTACTTTTTTGTTTCTGAAAAGCAATTCGAGTGGTGATCTAGGATATACAATATTATTCAGGTTCAAAAGTACAGCTGACGATGTTGGGAATTCAGATATTAAATGACTGGCACACTGACAATAAGGTTTTGTAGATAAGTTTAAGGAACAAACCTAATTTTAATTAAAATAAATTATAATGAAATTGGAGTTTTTAATCACTAACTGTCAAAAAAAAAAAGACTGGACATTCTGAAACTTTGGGTTTTGCACAACAGCTCTGGGCACAGGTATCTAATAGGCACATCCCCATCAATTACTTTGAGCTAAGGTTTTTGTTTCAGCCTCTGAATTTGCACTGTGTGGAATCAGTAGAGGTTGTGGAAAAGAAGCAGAGGATAAATGCTGAAAGTGTGCCATTGTTGCGAAGCTGAGGTAGTATGTCTTTACAATAAGTCAATACAGCTCAAGAGATTGAGGTTACACTGACATTACTTACACTCAGGTGGCTGAATCCATGTCAGAGCTGGGCTCACTCATTTACTGAATGAAACTGAGATTTCTGGGGCTCTTACTATCCCTGTTGTTAATGAGCTGAGCTCTTTTGTGGTGGCTTCTCTCTTTGGTCCCACTGGAGGATTAGGGGAGGAACCGGAGCTGGTGGCTTTGCAGTCATGTTTGTTTCCTTCCCCTCTGAAACATGATTATGAAAATGGCTCATTGCTACTTTTTGAGCTGGCCTGTATAAATTAAAAGTTCTTAACAACACACAAAAATAAAGAGTTTTTTTTAAACTTTATTTTTTAATTGGCAGCTGAATCCTTATGAGCAAGTTGCTCAAGAGAGCTTGCTTGGAGAGACGGAGGCAGACTTTGGTGCCTTGGAGTGGCTACCTAAAACAGAGGTTAGACAAAATTAAGTGGGATTTATTGAAGGCCTTAAATAGGTACACCTTGGGCAGTCAAAAGCCTCTGAGGGGACTACACCCAAGATGTTGTGTGTGTATATATATATATATATACACTATACTCCAAGTTTGCCCTGCCCCCCTCCCCCAATTCACTGTTATTTACATCTTTCAGGGCCTGAGACAGTAAGATGTCTTTGAGTTTCAGGGCTAGAGAGGAATTGTTTTGTCTGAATAAAATGGGAGAACAGCTTTAGAGTTACACACTAAAGCAGTATGTGATCTGCTGAAAAATATAAAAGCTAAATCCTAAGGCATCACCTTCTTGCTGGGCAGGAACATTAGCAGAGATACCTGAAACTCAACTTCAAGAAGGGTCAGGATTGTTTGGATGAACAAGTATATTCTCTCTCATCATGGCTGCTTTTTTTTTTTTTTTTTTTTTAAAGTTTTATTTTTTTCTTTATTC
>VWZP01008297.1:0-208262 GCA_013396995.1 Dicaeum eximium | reverse complement strand
ACAAGTTTTTTTTCCTCTCTTTTGGTTTTTTTTTTTTTTTTTTTTTTTTTTTTTTTTTTTAAGTTTTATTTCTTACTTTATTCAGACCTGTGAGTTTTGATGTTGCTCTCTCAGGAGAAGTTTTGTTGTCATTGTCTGTGACTAATTACAGTTCCCCTGTAGTCATTGGAACACACAAATTTTTTGTGAAGCTTGTGCATGGATCTCACATCACATCGACAAAGGCCTCTTAGACTGCCAACCTCAGCTGTGCCCTTAGCATACCTGCTGAGCTGAGAAGTCATGACTTTTTTTCAGAGTTTTTTTTCTCTGTGCTGCACAGTTTGATGTGTATTCATTTCATGTTTTCAGCTTTTCTTCCTGAGAGCTTAAAAACATACTAGGAAAGAAACAAGGAACATGAAAGGTGCTTATGCAAGTCCTCAGCTGCAGTTGTGATTAGAGCACTAGATTAATGATATAATAATGGTATAATGAGGTGGCAGTGCCACAGAAGAATGCCCACATCCATTCACCAGACTTAGTGAGGGAAGTAGAACAAAGTGTGGGGATGGCTCCCGCAAGAATGTTGCTCATTATTATGTCACTGGAGAAGCTGCCTCTGTGGGACAACAGCTTGGGCTATGAAGAGACTTGAAGGTGTCTGCCCAGATCTGAAGACCACTATGGTCTCTGTGCTCATCCCCTGCCTAATGCAGCCCGTACTGGAAATAACTTAAGTTTGAACAGCTGGAGCTCATCTCCCAAGCCTGCCTCGTTCTCTTGCTCTCCCTGAAGGCAGTGCCCTCTACTGCCTCTCTTCCTTGGTGGAGTTTTCCTCAAAAGCCAGGAAGAGCCTTTGTCTTCCTCCCTCCTCTCCAAGCCCTGCTCCCCAGCAGTGCAGCTGCCAGGCTGGGGAAGGGCTGGGGTGCAGGGCTGAGTCCTGCTGTGCTGTGGTGAGGAGGAGCAAGACTGGGATACAAGCATTAAGCAGAGATCTCAGTGGCACTGCTGCTGGCAGCACGTGACAAGCCCATGCATGTGGCAACCCTTCTCTTGGCAGTAGGAGTTCTGTAGGCATGTGGTGGGTGTTCACGCTGTGGTGAGTACTTGTTATTCCTTCAGATACAAAATAGGCAGATTACTGCTCGCTGCAGGGTGCTGACCTGTGCAGCTCCCTGCTGTGCTGGTGTCCTGCTCCATGTTTGTTTTTTGGTGGTTTTTTTTTTTTTTTTTTGTCTTGTTGCCATTGTATTAATATTAATGTTATTTATTAAGGAAAACAAAAGCAGCAAAAAAAAAAATCGTTTGGGTCACCCAGTCTAGTCTCTCTTGACTACAGGCAGACAGAGAAGATATGTTGTTCTGGAGAACATCTGCTTCTCTGGCTTCACAGACAACCTGTCACATGCAGGGTGGCTTTTGGTAATGAGGGTCAAGATTCACTTCTGTCTAGAGCACAACAGTTCATAAGGATTTCACCATCCAGATAGTCTGTTCATTTAAATGCTAATAAGACTCCTGTTTTGTTTTGAAATGTAGAGAGGATCTTTCTTCTTCACCCTTTAATCCCCTTTCTCCTGTTGTTTACAAGCTTGCTTTAGCAGTTCAGTCTGGTATTACAGATGAGAAACACTTGATTCAGCCAGGGTGAAAATATCTTCTAGGTGTACTTTTCAGAGTTGTGTGCGCTGGATGTGAGCAGCTCAAGCGTGATCAGGAGAACTCTTTTGGACCTCTTTGGACTTGTTCTGTCGAGGACATTGGCTTTTGTTTTGCTTTCAGAGCTCTAGTACTGACAACAAAGGCCTGTTCTACCAGACAGGCTCTTATGTTTTACCCAGGCAGTTTCCTACAAAGACAGCAAATGCACCTTTAAGGACTCAAGTGGTCACTGGGGACTTGCTGCTCCAAGAGGCCAAATCCAAGATAACAGCAGCATAGTTTCCACAGGAGCCTTTTCCATTTAGGAAAGGATGGCGCTTTCCCCCAAGTGTTCGGATGGACCAGAAATAGAAGCAGGCTGCCTCTGTGCACCACGTGGCTTTAGTGACTTCATAACAATGACATGAGTAACCCTGTGAGTATGCTGTAAGATGACAAGAAGCTGGAGATAGTGCTGTACATGGTCTTCTCATTACGTATTTTGGATGCAGAAGGTAACAGGACATGAGTCCAAAAGTATTTAATTTTAATAAGGCCCAGCTCTTTTACATTATTCTGATGTGTGTCTTGGGAATATACATTAGAATTGATAGAGAGGAAGTTAAAAAGTTCCTGCTAATATTATTTGTTATAGTTTTATTCATTACAGCGATCCAGAGGTTCCACTTTATTTTAGCCCAATCTCTGAACATACATATGCGTGCACTAAAAAAAGTTCCTGATATCACAGCCTCAGATTATAGCATGACCCAATGATAGCTCTATTTTGAGTTTAGGGACAAGTGCTATCCTCCTTTTCAAGTAATAGAGGTGGTTAAACCCCTAGGGGCATAGTGATGCTCTTCAGATGATTTTCTGTATGCATATTAGTGCCCAGGTCAGAGGAACCTGGACTCTTCAGGTATCCATGATACAGAAGAACCACTGAGCAAGCCTCAGAAATGATGGGGGAAAATGCATAAAGGAAAGCTTGGAGCACAGCTATCTTGAGTAACCCTGAACAGACTAGAAGAGAGAGCCTTTTTAGATTGTGTGCCGATAGAAAGATGCCAGTGAAGATGAAATCTCCTGTGGTGTGACACCCTCAAACCTGACAAATGGGTCTTGGTGTTCCTTGTCAGAGAGCAGAGTTTTTAGAATAGATACCAGGCTGTACTGCCAAATGCTTCTTCCTAATAAAACAATTTGCAAGATCCCAAATTTTGGGGAACTGTTGAGTTCAGAGCGAGTAGCAACACAGCTGAAAGTGTTATGTAAACAACATATGTTGGGTGTCTGATGTGTGGAGCTGGTTTGTTCCACACAAAGTGCTAGAAAACTGCATAGAACATAGGAGCCCAGTTTCCAATTTACCAGCGCAAAAAAAGCAGAAAAGTGAATCTCTAATAAACTTGAAGTAAGACTATATTTTTTCTTAAAATTATTTTTTCTGTAGTTTGGTATGGTTTCTTCTCCTTTTTAAAAATTTTTAAAAATTCTTTTATGTTGGATGTTTGCATAAAGGAAACCAGTATGTTAGTCATATTTGAATGAGAAGGTCCAGTCAGAACATAAGCTCAATAATTAGACTAGAATAGCAAAAACTATTCTAAAATAGCTTTTGCAGTCAAAACATAGCTATCAGGCCTAAGCCAGTTGTCTAGGACCCCACCATAGAGAGGAGTATCCCATGAGGGTAACTTGGCCCTTTTTAGAAAGACTTTTAAAATGAGCACGATGGTTTGTCATCCAAAGGTGATTTTCTCTTTGTTACAGAGAAAACTTTGGATAACTTGTTTATTCCTACCCTTTATGTAACTTTGATACCCTGTATCTACACCTTATGCTTACCCTTTATATAATCAGAGTTAACTGAGAGAAATCTTGTCTTGAAGTGAGTAAGAAGCCTGTGTTTGAGCCTGTCTGTGTGTCTGGGCAGAACTGATCACAGAGCAGCGCTGGACGTGCTGCTGCTGATTGAGCTGGTGTTCTACAGCCCAGCCTCACCAGCCTGCCCAGGCAGCCTGGGCAGGGCCCTTTGCTTTCATGGCACCCAACAGTGAGTTGCTGCCACAGCACTGAAAAGTCCTCTGCAAACTGTTATTTTTCTCAGTCTTGACTTGAGTGTTCTCGATTGATTGCAGTTTCTGCTTTGTCTTCAGATTCGTATTCAAGCACTGTCGCATTTGCTGGTTTTCTTATGAATTGTGCTGCTGGTGCTCTGACAGCTGAGTGCTGCCTTGGTGGTGGCATTACTGCAGGGCACTTGTGCTGTGCCTGCAATGACAGGGCCTGACATTCAAAGCTTGGCTTCATCCAGTTGCTTGAGGGGGGATGAGAGTGAATTCTTGCCTTCAAGCTGCAGCCTTGATGCCAAATCTTTTAAGGAAGCCTGCATCTTGGATGTGAGAGCTCCCCTTCTTCCTGCTCATTAGGTGGTAGGATCTGCCACAGCAGTTTGACTTTTACAGTGCCACAGGCAAGAGTTGCTGCTGCTTTTTACATTTTTACCTGGATCACTGGCATTCTGCCTCTCTGCTTTTGAGACTCGGATTAGGTATTGGATTCAGGAGGAGGCTGTAAGACACAGAAGCATGCAGACTGCTTTCCAAATCAGCCCTGATTAGAGATGAAAAATGAACTTCTTTCACACATAATATATATTTATGAAAGCATTGTTCCTCTGCAAACATCAACATTTTTACCAACTTACAAGCCAGTCAAAATGGATCATTCTTTGTGTGTGTATTGTTTAAAATTCCTGCATTTTTTTTTTTTTGAATGTTTATTTTCTATGGGTGTTTTTTTGTTTGTTTTTTTTTTTTTCTTTGTTTTTTTTTCTTTTTTCTTTTCCTTTTTCTTTCTTTCTTTCTTTGTTTGTTTGGTTTTTTGGGGTTCTTTTTCTGACTTGATACAATTGATCTTAGTGCCTTGTTTCCGATACCTAGCACTTGTCCTGTAGAGGAGAGAGACAGAAATAGAATGTCAGATCCCTGCTTGGCTGGAAAGGCATTTGTTCCCTTGCAGTGATGAAGAGGGTGACAGCTACTCAAATAGTGCTGAAAGCAGGGGTGTGAGGGAAAACCCTAGCCAGCTGTCATTGCAAAGACACTGTAGCCACCTTATGTACCAGAGCAGTATAAAGAACTAGAAAATGGTTCAAAAATTGATGCATTCCCTCCACCCAAGTAAAAATCCCATGTAAGTATGTGGTTCTAAATGAAAACCTAGCCTGATCCTGGGCTCTTTGTGGTTACAGGCCTCCCCAGTGTGCTAGCTTGCTGCCTTTGCTACTTCATCCCACTCTTAGGGGAAGAAAAAGGATTTTCTTCCTTTCAAGTTTCCCACACTCTACTTTGACCAGTTAAGTCTTTAATAATTCCCCATTTCTTCTTACTCAATTGCTACCCTTAATAACCCATAGAGATACGGATTTTCTATTTTTTTTCTTACTGCTGAGACCCAACATAATTTTAGACCATAAAAAATACTTTTAAACAACTTTTCAGAGCTGTACTTTGCATTACTTTATTACCTCTTTTCTTGTGGCCATTTTCTTTAGCCCCACATGGAATGTGCTCAAAGACAAAATGAGAAGTTACTGAGTACCTCCCTGTCCTTTTTGTGTTGGCATTTTGAATGTTATATTTTGAGTCTACAAGCAGCCTCACAGCTTATGTCTTTCAAGTATTTACAAAGAGAAGGAACTTCTGGAACGCATGTCTTTGAGCCATAGGAGTTGTGCTGAATGAGTTGTGGGTTTTTGTGTAAGGTGGTCTGTGATTGGATCTGTGTGAGACCCTTTTGCAGGGCTTCCAGTCAATCAGGCACAGCTCCACCCACTGTCCTCTGTGCCCAGCCCTAGACACAAGGCCAAAAGCTGAAATTCACCTCTGAGATTAAGAAATACCTGGAATGATTTTAGTGGAGCAACGAGAAGCAGAGGTGGCCAGGCACTCCCTTGTGTTGGGGATCTCAGATGGGGGCACACTACAGTGGGAGTGAGTGGCAAATGGATTTTGGACCTCCAGATCCCTGGACCTCTGACAGTACCTGTCACTGGTGCTATTTGCAGGGTTTGGCAGTAGGACTCCACAGAGACTCAAGAAAATGTTGTGAGCTCCTCTAGCTGTTGCTCCATTTTATCAGTGGGATCTTTGGGACTGGTGTCTTTCAAAACTTTCTACCCTCCTTGCAGTAGCTCAGGAACCTAGACCCCTTTTTGCACCTTGTTGTCAGGACTGTGCTCTTCAACAAGCCTTTTTCCATGCTTATGGTACAATGTCTGGAAACAATTAAAGAGAGGGCACAGGTAAAAATGCAATGGGAATATTCAGATAATTGCAAAAGGTGTCAGAGGCCAACGAGCCCAAGTTCTCAATCACACAAGCACCCTTGCATGCTCAATGACAGGTTGCTGAGGTTAGGACAGAGTTTATTTGTGTTATAATGCTAGGAGGTCCCAGTTGGTCCCAGTGCACAACTGTGCAAGCCAGCATCAGCACTCCCAGATTGATGCCCCCATCCCACACACAAAGGAATAGGCTCTGCCCTGGTTCAATCCAGGTGAAAATTTGTGAGTTTCCCCTACTGTAATTACATAAATCTAAGTAAAGTATCTCTTTGAGCTTCTCACAGGCTGGGTCCTGGCAGAGGCACTGTCAATTTTCATGCCTATTGAACATCATCAGACAGTTTTCCTGATGGCACAAAATAGCTGCTCTCCAAGCACTGCCCTACCTAAATTTGCTCAACTTGTGTCATGAAAGGAACTGGTGCACAGTGGCCTGCTTCAGCCTTTGTCAGTGAGGGAAAGTTGAATCATGGATAAAGCATAGTAGCAAGGAGTTGCACAAAATCAAGATAATCCAATATTTGCTGAGTGATGTTTGTGTGGCTTTTCTTGGGTGGTGTGCATGCAAAAGGCTTGCAGCCCCAGTGAGAATTTGGAGTAGTTTTATACTATCAGGAGGGCCACTGGGATCTTGCCTGAGAAGCAGAATTTCTGTGTTGTGTTTATCTTCTCTTTGTTTGATAAGCAAACACAGATATTTTAAACTCTGCTGTATCCATGTGGTTTTCTCATGGCTGTGGTCTTTCATACAGAGCAAAAGGTTCAACAGAGTATTTGTTCCTGCTGTCAGATAACAAGCAAGGGCTGGCTGTACACAGGGGGATGGGGCTGGGGTCAGCTTGAACTGAAATTTGCACTTGTTAGGTCTCTGAGTTAAGACAAACCAAAATCACTTCTAGTTTTTTGGTTATAAAATGGGGAGAAAATGGATCTGTCCTTATAAGACTTAGTGTTAAGTACTGCTAGAAACCATACTGTCTTGGGAGCATTTTTTCTACCCTTGGCACTAAATGCTTTTTTTTAGTTCTATTTCTTAAAGCAATTTCCTGCTTTGATAAAATATAGTAATTTTTCTGTGTTATATATAGTAGAGTAGCCACTCTTGAGTAGACCAAATGTGTTTTGTTGCCTCTCTGTCCTTGCTGCAATACAAAATACCAAAAGTAATTAGTATGCAGTATGGATGAACTGATTAGTTTGGGGAACAGATACATTTTAAAATGAGAGCCTCTGGAGCCATATCTCCATCCCTAGTAAGAAGCTGACTAATATTCACAACAGCTCTGTGTTCCTATTTTTTTTCTCTTTTTTTTGGCGTGTGTGTCTTTAATTTACTGTCCAATTTAACAGAGCCATTTAAATTCACTGGATTTGATTTATCATGTACTCTGTTCCACCTGGGCAAAATAGAACTATGAAGAGCAGGGATTCATCATACAGTGAATAGGTAGCAACCTTTCCTGATGGAGGGGGTGGTGTGGCTTGGGGCAGGATGGTGGGAGAGGAATTAGTCATCAGAACCCCCACAGTGTTGGTTCTGTACTCCCTGCTCTCTGTCTGCAGTGGCTGCTGAAACAGATGGATATTGAGAGCAGCACAAAGAGGCATGAGCAGCCTGTTTGAGGGAGACTCAGGCCAGCTCCTTGCTGGTCCTGCTCTGGATTGAGTGTAAGGGGGAATGAATTTCCCCACCGTGCTGTGCAGCTTATATGATGCCTCAGTACTTAAAGCTCCTCTGATAAAAGGTACAATTAAGTCCTGGCATTATTCTGTAACTTAAAAATTGTTGAAACTCTGGTTAAACCCAAATTTAATTAACTTTGTTTTAAACAAAGATTATTGTAAAACCTTTATCCAGCTGAAGCTTTATCTGCCAAGTTTCACTGCAGGCTATGCATTTGCATAGCAGAGTTTTACACACTCCTGAAATTTGTGGTTTGCAATGGAAAACCTGGCAGACTTGGTTATATCAGCATTAACAGACATTCAGTATAATTGGAAGTACTGTCCCTGGCCAAAAATTGTATCCTAAGAGCTCAATAGATTTTCTTTTTTCTCTTCAGGTCCTTGTACTTTAGTAGTGGAGGTTGCACCTGAATTTATACCTGGACCATACATGGCTATGAATTTCACCTCCTGCATCTTGTACCCATGAGCTTGGGATGAGAATGCAGCCCTCCAATTTAGGAGTAATGCCCAATTTCTGCCCAATTTCCCAGCATGGCCTTGTGTATGTGAGCAATGGCCAAGGACATCTTAGAACATCCCGTTTCTCAGGTCAAGCAGTATAATGCCCTTTGAAAATCCCTGTGTCAGGGAAGAAAGGCAGAGGAGAGGTGGGTTGGATACTCATGTTTCACAAAGTCCACAAACTGCAGCCAGACTCAAAAGTGCTTAAGTACAGGCTGACTGCAAAAGGAATTCAATATTCCATTCTCCAGAGTGAATGACGCTGATCAAAGAAGCTGTGTCTGAAAAGACAAACTCTCTCCTGTCCCCTTCGCTTCCAGACTTGAAGGAAAAAGTATAAGAGATGACTATGCTGCAGGAACTGCCAACCCCCATTTCTGTGGGGAAAAACTTTTTTTTCCCCTGCCAACCTTCTTTCCTTATATCAAAATAGTGTTTTTTTTATAAAGGGAAATGCTTAACTTTACTTGCACTGTAAAACTGGCTTCAAAAAGGGTAAGACAAATTCAGAGTAGAAAAAAACCCCAAAACACTAAGAGCTGCTAAAAAGCTCTAAACAGAGCTGCAAGTGCAATTTCTGGATAGAGGGGGAGAATAGAGCACAGAAGTGCAAGTCTGTTCCTGCCTCTGAGCTTCCAACCATACCATGATAGCTGTGCTTGTCCCCAGGCAGCTGCTGCTGCTGTTAGTCTGGCGAGGCAGACCTCTGCTTTGACAGAGGACAGACATCATGTTGCCTTACCCTGGTAAATGGGAAACAAGATGCTGTTCCTTGTTGCAAGGAAACTCCAGATGCACCGTGTCACGGTCCTGCCCATATCATCACACCCCCTGAGGACTCATCCTGCACACTTGGCTTTAGCTGGAAAAGCTGTTAGTGCTGAGCACCTTCCCAGGGAGCATCCTGCTTTCCCTGCAGAGCAGCTGCTGCCTGGGAATGCTCTTTGTGGCTGTGGTCACATCTGTGGTGGCTGGAGGTGGATGTTTTCCAATTCCTTATCCCTGCATGAGACAGGAAAGTATAGGAAATGCTTCTGTGCAGGGAGAGAGACACAATCTTCCAGGCTTTCAGAAGGATCCTCAGAGAGGTTTACATTTGAAACACCAAAGCTGAGAAGATAAAAGTGTAAAACTGCATCAGATCAAATAGCTGTAATTATAGCAAGCATATGAGACAAACCCCATTGTCATTTTATCTCTCTAGGGACTCCACACTTTTTGTTTGAGCCCTATAATTGGTGAAGTATGAAGTCTAAAATTATAATAATTAAAATGATTATAAAATCTTGGGGATTGTAATTTTTTTTAAATAGCTGGGAACAGCCTGTTCATTACCGAACCAAAGATTTGGCTTTAAATTTACATCAGTTTAAAAGATAGCAGGAGGGGGTGTGTGTTGATGTGAATGCAGTGAGCATGCCTGAGGGCTTGGTCCCCTTTTACCTCTCTCAGGCATCAAGAGAAAAGGAATTGTGGGGAAGGACAGGCCTGAAGAACGGGTGTCACTGCTTGACCTTCTGGGAACTTGCTGGTGACTTCTACTGTGTAAACACCAAGTGGATGGCTCCTGCAGCCCTAGGCTGGCATGTGGGAGCAGGCAATACATTATTTTTATTTTCTGGAAAGGGAGGCTGAGGATGACAAATTGAGGGGAACCACTAGAGGCATCAGCAGTTGGAGCACAGGAGCCCTTAAAGTCAAATGAGCCTTCACTGTGTGACTTTACATTGCGTGTTTTATGCCGGTGCTGCTTCTTGCTGCGAAGTCCCATTTCATTCTCATGGCAGAAGGTGGGTGTCTCTTGCTGAGGCAGCAGCCTCTGCCAAATGTGGTAGCAAATCTCCACAAGTTGACTCTGAGCTTTGTAGATTGCCAGGGCTCAACTGGGTAGCTCAAAGAGAGAACATATTGAATGCCTGATATTCAAAATACTTTTCATTTTCAGGTTGGCGCAACTTCTGGGATGAAATGGCCTCAAAATGTCAACCATGTCAGTTCTGTGTCAGAAACAATTGAAAGCTGAGATGAGTGTTAGCTTTGGGCACCCATCCAAAGCTGTGGGAGAGAGGAGGAAATCTATACCATGGATTTCAAAGAGCCCATATGATTCATCTAGGACTCGGCATCTGTCCTTTGCTGGATCAGGCCCACCTCTGTGAAGAAGCGACTAGGTAGCAACAAGGGGAGGAGAAGGGGAGGAGAAAGGAAAGGGAACCAGAGAAACATAGATAAATTCTATTTAGTGAATAATACAATACATGTAGCAGCACAATGGCCTTTTCTGCAGGCAGATTATCCCAGCCAGAGTCTTTGCTATATTAAAAAGAGGGGGAAAAATAGAGCACCAAAGAAAAGGAAAGGCGGGCTGTACAGCAGCAATCAATGCTGCCCTTTGTGCTGCCTGACATTTGAGGGACTTGTTATCACCGATTGCTGGCTGCTTTATCTAAATGTATCTCCCCAGCTGCCAGGCACAGCGCTGATAGCGGCGGGACGCGCCGATGGCCCCGGCTGATAGCGCGGCCGCCCAATTCACCCGCCAGCCCCGCTGCCAGGGCACGGTGGCTTCTGTCACACCGCTGGCATGCTGCAGCTGCTCCCTAAGGGGGAGAAGGGCCACTTCTCCCTTCCCCCCTCTCCTCCCCATGCTTCCAGCTGCTTTTTTGTCCTTTTAAAGGAGAAGGAAGGAAAAATAAACAGTTCAAACAGGACTAAAATTTAAAAAGGAAAAACATCAAGGAACTTGTGATGAGAAAGGGATGTTTTGGGGAAAGGAAAATTTACTTATTTTTTTATTTGTCCTGTAACAGCTCTGTCATCTGCTGCTCTGGCAGAAATTCCCATATATGTGCTTGCCTTCTCTCTCCTGCTTTACTGCAAAAGAATGATAAGAATAATCTCGTGCTTGGCTGCTAGGTTGTCTCTTGGTGTGAAAAATGCCTGTCTAATATTTCTTATTTGTACAACGTGTATACTTGTGTCTATGTAATGCAAGGAGCTGTATGCACAAGTTTGCCTGCAATTACTATTAGTTTTTATGACTGGAAGATGATGAATGGGCATAAAATAAATGTTAGCTTATAGCATCTCCTAAATCCTGGAGAGTGTATGTATTTAAAAACAAATAAGTGTTGCAGTCCACTTCCATCAGAAACTATCTGATCTTAGGTGTAGATGCTGCTTAAAGCCAGTTTAATTATTCCTAAAGTGTAGCCTGTTATTGACACTTTCTAAAGTACGAAAGCTCTGAATTTGTGTGGCCTCTTATTCCAAGAGACAGCTTAAATTATTGCCTTTACAGCTAAAAAGGTTTTGAGGTCTCTGTGGAAATGTCAGCTCATAGGTTTGCAAGTGTATTTACTCTTGCTGGGTGCTAATGAAGCCATTAAAAATGCAATATGGCAAAGCTGAAGGATTCCTTAAAAATGACCATTTTCTGATGTCTGTGACTCCTTCTGGTGAAGCATTTGGAAAACAAAGTAACCTAGAAGCACAATAATAGAGAGCACTGTATTAACTGATCTACTTTTAATGATTCTTTGCCAAAATCTGAAAGTAATTAGAACTCTCAAAAAGCAGATGATTACAAGAGAATAGAATAAATTTTTATCTCTCTCATATTCAGCTGTCTTACTTTAATGTGTGCACATTGCTACCTTGACCATAGTTGGAATATGTTTCACGTGCACATAGTGAATACTAATGTTGGCAGTGCATTTTGAGGAAATTCAGGCCAATTTGAAGCATAATTTTCTTCTGCAATCACTTACAGCTACCTGCATCAAGCTACAAGGAGAAAAGTGAGCATGAATGAGGGGGTGTTGCAGACCATAAAAATCCCTCAGGAGAGCCAGAGCCAAAGCCCAGGTACTAATATATACAGCCCAGGTACCCGTTCAACAGAAGAATAGCAAGATATTAATAAAATACAAGATTTGCCTTTGAAATGTGGCACATTTGAATGTTAGCACTTCATATGTCTAAGCGGAATATGGAAAATGGTGAGGGGTCTTTGATAAAGCTCTGGCTGAGAAGGCATCATGTTAAGAATCTAGTTCACAGGTCAGAGGTGGATGCCATCACTCACCTCTGCAGATCCCAGTTTTGGCTGGGTCATGGATTTCTTTGTGGAGCCAATGCTACTGTTGTGTATAAGAAATAGGAACAATTTCACTATGCAGTGTGGAATGATCTTAAACGGAAGCGGTTCTGCCTCATTTCCTTCATAAGATATCCAAAATATAGCAGAAGTGCCTTTAATAAATAAGTGCTGTCCAGCACTGGGTGTCTTTGCCTTTCTGCCTGACAGCACTGAGCAAGGGGAGAGCATTCCACACCCCCTATTATTCCTCAGCCTTTTGCAGGTGCAGGCAGCACAGCTCGTAGAGCACAAGCTCAATGTGCACACAGTATAACCTTCCTGAGCATTTCTCTTTCTGTGGCATTAGGAAGCCAATTCCTCCCAAGAGCATGTTTATATCAATCTAAAATTCATCTCAGCTGAAATATTTATGATTTTGTGGGGGGAAGGAAGGAGGTCTGGGTGTTGAGTGTGGTCAGATCAAGTTAGCTTCATCTGGCAAGGTTGACACAAGTAGTAATCTCTCTGTGCCTCCTCCCGTACCTAAATGAGCATTTATTCCAAGCCCTTTCTTAATGCTGTAACATAATTCATTAGGACAGCCTTAATGAGCTGGTAATTAGTCTGGTGGGAGGGGGGTGAGGAGGGGAAATAGAAATGCTAGACAGAGAGAAAGTCGAGCAGGCTGGGACACCTTAAAGAGCCCTGAGAGAGCCTTTTGTCAACAAAATGGATCGGGCTTGCAGGCAGTAAAACTTTCAAATGACCTTCGTGTCAAAATATTAGGCAGCTATTTTTTGCTAGATGGTGGTTTCATAAACATAAAAAGCGCACATATCATTCAGAGCGTCATAAAATTTTTCTCCAAGATGTGGCGTTTCCTTCTCTCCTTTTCTTTTTTTTTTTCCTTGCAAGACAAATATCACCTCTGTGTGGCACGAGTGGGGGATGGGGTAAGGGGAATGGCATCTAATATCACAAACTTCTGCTTAGCCTGAGCATAATGTTAATAGCATCTCATCTTTGTTCCGATGATTAAGTGCTTGGTCTTTCTTTTTAGGAGGTGGGGGGAAATACAATATATACCATAGTATACATGCTAAAGACAGCTACTGAGATGGTGCCTTTTTCACTTGTAAAATTCAGGAAAATTACTTAGATGCTTATAATTTGTGGCAGAAACTAGATGTTAATATTGCTCTGTGATTTAGAAGACAGATGTGGTATAATAAATACATCAAAGACAACAGCTCATTTCTGCAGAAGTGAAGCATCAAAACAGTTGGCTATTTAAGTGCTTTTTCTTCTGTGAAGTCTTCATTTCCAAGGTTAATTTTTGACATGAAGTTGGAGAGTAAAGGGGTGACTGTTTTATACACAAGGCAAGAAAATGATTACTCAAAGCGTCCACTCATTTTGCATTGAGCTTGTCTTTAAGCTCCTTTCCTTTCTGTCCCCTATCTAACAAACCCCAGAGCAGTGGGACTTCTGTAACTTGGATAAGTAGCAGAATGCTGATAAGGCATCACTTGAGTTGAACCATAGGAATGTGCAAGCAGAAATAACCAGGGTAAATAGCCAACTTAATAAAGGCAAAAAATAAGGTAGTAGAAGGATGGAAAATTTGACTTACTGATCTGTCGTGGGGTTAACTATTTATTTCTCTGCCATCACATCACACAATGCAGAAATGACAAGCTGTTCCTTTTCTGCCTGCTGTCTTTCAACTGTATTTCCCCTTTGACTGCCTGAACCATTTATCACTTGTAAGCAGCCATTGCAGGTGATGTACTGGCAGCCAGGCCACTGCTGGGAGCCCAGATCTTCCCCCGAGAAATGGCCATGACAGGTGATCACAGCTTAAATAAGGAAAAGCCAGGGCTGGGCTTAATGGACATCTAACCTAGCCAGCCACCAGCTTGTGATTGGGTGTAACTGCTCAGAATTTAAACTGGTATCACATGAAGTGTTTCTTGTGTGGCTGGAAATATCAGGACTGATCCTCAGACTTCCAGGTCCTAGTAATTTCCCGGCTTTTTGGTGTGCCAAGCAGACTTGCCTGTGGCCAGATGGAGGCAGAGGCTGGAAACTGGCTGGGTCTGTGTCCATGTGCAAAGGCCACGTGGGACTGGCTGCCTCAGGGATCTACAGTTTAGTGGGCTTTCCCTTTGAGATCTGAAGGCAATCTTTCCCACATAAAATGTGAAATGTAAAGACAGATTTAAACAAGGATGAGATGATGCTTGGTTCTCCTCATAGACCAGAGCAGAACAGGAAGTTTTACATGGACTTTTCTAACCCTGTGTGGCTTCACACTGCTTTTTTATCCATTGTGTGAAAGAAGAAACACTTTGGACTTTTCCTCCCTTCTACTATAATTATTCTTAAGTATTTTTGCTAGTGTTATAGTGCTCTGTCAGAACTGAATATGGATCATGATTACCTCTGGAGCACAAGTTCTTGAGTTAATAAATGAGGTCCTTTTAAAAATTTATTTTTTAAGCCAACAGAAAATATAGAGATGCTGTAAAATACAGTGTAATATACATGTATTCAGAAAGGTTCCAGGTGTGATCAGTTTACTGTGGGGCAAAACATTGGTGTTGCCCTCCATGGAATCCTGCTGTCTGGATACATTAAACCTACCAATGGAACTTTATTTCATGCCTCCTTTGTTGTTTTTTTTTTCTTTCTTTCTTATTTTCATCTGTTTTTTTAGCTGCTTACAGAAGAGACAATTTCTTTCACCCTTTAACATATTCAGGAAGATCCAGGTGCACCAATGAAATGCCAAAGCTCAGTAATGAAACTGGATCTGTTCATAGGGTGCAGTGCAATGTTTCTGATACACAACACACCAATGACATGACCCCCAACAAAGGGTTTTAAAAAAAGTGCTTTTTACAGCACAATTGAGACTTGTAATGTTCTATCACATGGATAACTGGAGAGGCTATAATCTCTGCTTATCTCTCCCTATTAGAAGGCTTAGGCTTTTTCTTACAGTCTTTTTTTTTTTTTTTCTTTTTTTTTTTTCTTTTATGGAATATATTTACTTCTATTCCCCAAACCTTGATTTTGGGAAATTGATTGAAATTTTCTCTGCTGGGTGCCTGCTGCAGAGTGAAGTTCATCATTCTCAGGAAAAAAAATAAAATTAGCAGGGCTAAGGGAAAATTACATGCATCCATATATTCTGGCATCTTTTCTTTGAAAAGACCAGCCAAGACTGAAAGACAGTATTTTAAGATGGGTCTTACATTGTTTTTAGAGGGATATCTTCTGCCTATTTATCTCTGCTTTGACAAATTTAGCCAAATTCTTCTGTTTCTGAAAATCTGCAGTATGTATACATTCAATAAACATTTCTCAGGAGACAGGAAGATGTCTTAAGGAGAGGAAAAATAAAGTTGGAGGGGAGAGGAGGGCTGAGAGAAGAGCTCAAAGGAGCTGAAATGCTGCTGGGAAGGGGGCTGGGGCAGCGCATGTGGGGTCAAGCAGGTTTTGAAGAATACACAGGGGATGGAGCTGTGGACCTGGCTTGCCAGACAGGAATTAATTGGCTGTGTTTAAGTGCCTGAGGAATGAAGGAAGGAAGGGCCTTGGTGAGCAGAGAGGGATTGTGAGGCAGAGGTTGGATAGATGAGAGCAGATGGTCTTATGGCATGTCGGTAAATACAGATATCTCAGCCCATCACAGCAAATGCCTCCCTTCTTCCCTGCTCCAGAGTACCTGGAAAAGCACCTCAGGTCTTTGAGTTTCAGGATTTGTCTGCTACCAGCAAATAGCTATTGCATCGATTGACAAAGCCTTCCACCCCCTCTGAAAAATCAAATTGAGTCCCAAATTAGTGGTTCTTTTTAGCTTAATATCCCTGTAACTTGTCTCTATGTACCATGGAAGTAAATTAACTGTGAATTAGTGCCAGAGCCATAAGAAACTCACACAGAAGTTAATAGTTCTGTCTTCATAGCAGGGACTGAATAATGTGCAGCAAAATAAAAGCTAGGCGAGTACACAGAAGAATACAAACAAAATATTGTAGACACGTGGTCTGTGCTGAGGCAAGAGTTCCCAAGGCAAAATATACAATTATGTAATTTAGAGTGGAAACCTAATGCAAGGGCAGTGAGGAAAGGCTCTGCAGGCATCCTCCATTCTGCTGTGTCCTAACTCAGCTTTGCCCCTGAATAATGATCTTTAACTTACCCGTTTTGTGAGATATATTCGTCATTGCACTTTCCACCCACCTCCTGCACAGCGTTGAGTGTCACAATTCACTGTACACCATCCCTCAGTAGCAATGTTATTTTTCTTGCTCTGGAAATGCCAAAGCTAAGGTTGCCCACATAACCACAACTCAGGTCCCCTGTGTAAACACATTATGAGACAGTCTTTAATTACATGAGATTACATTTATTTATTTTTTCCCTGCTGCATGATGCTCAGAGGCATCTGGCCATATCATTCAAAGTGTGGCCCAGGCCTTATTTACCTTGTATCATCCAAAGAGTGTGCTGAATACAAAATGATTGATTCACTCTTGGGTGTTTCAGCTGTGCTTTCAGCAGAACATTTTGAGTACTTAATAGACACATGTGGATTCAAATTCACAGCACCCCCTGTGAGGCAAGAAGATGACAGTATTCCCATTTTACAGATGGGGAGCTGAGTCACAGGGAGATTAAGGTCAGAGGACCCACTGATTTTGGGGCCCCAGTTTGATATTTCAGACTACTTAGTGTTTTTATAGCTCGATATATGTTCAAAGCACAGCTCCCAGAGACTTCAATTACAGCTTCCAGCACTCAGCACTTTGCAAATCAGCCCCCAGGGTTTCAAGTCAGGCATCCAGAAAATGAGGAACACACAGTTAGTGACCACCTGTGGTTTATAACTTGGCCAAATGTGTGTGGGTTTTCATGGTAATAGCAAAAGGCACCTCTCTTGTTCCTGGGTGATGCTTTTCTCTCTCAGCTGAGCCAACTGATCCCTGCAGTAAAATACAGAGTGCTGCTGAGGTCTCTCAGTGGAGCAGTCCTGCACCCTGTGGAGGAGAAATGCAAGGGGACCACTATCATTACTAGCAAAACAATACTACTGTCTTTCGTGTAATTTGTGGCAACAGCTGAAATCACCCTTGTTAAAGTTTTAACATGGCTTTTCAATTTCTAACACACAGCAACTTGCCTTCAAAGTCTTAAATCTGAAAAGACAAATTGTGAGAAAATTATGGGAGGCCAAAGTGTGACCTTAGACTGGGAGGTAGTGGGCATCACACTGCAGGGGTTGATGTCTGGTCTACTTCCAGTTCTCTCTAGCTGTATCCTGAAAGTGAAGGGGTGATACACTGGTGCCAGTGTTCTGCTTCTGCCAAGTGTTGGTGTGGGGAAAGGAGAATTTTAGCTGTGCTCAGTCTGGGACAAATTATGGCAATCTGATGAAACCCCTAGAAGTGATAATTTTAATGGAGACCTCCTTGGTAGACCACAATTAGAGCTATGCAAGTGGTTTTAATTTTAAAAAATAATTTAAAATTTGAGCTACATGGAGCTGAAATGCCCAGGCATGGGTCACTGCCTTAACAATAGAAAGATAATGGTGAGCGTGGTAGGGAGGATGCATTTTATGAATGAAATAATAAATATGATTAATTTTCTTAAGATAGAGAAGTGAAACTGAATTAATCTCATTATTTTTATCTACATTCCACACCCTGTTCTCTGTGCTGGCAGATGCTTATTACTGGATAAGGTGAAACAGATGATGAAATGAGTTGCAGGCTGCTTCAATTTCACAAGGAAATATTTGAAATATCAGCATATAGAATTGTGTAAATTGGGATGAGCTTTGGTGTGGGGAGAACAGAAAGTGTGATGCACTGAAGGGTGCAGGTGGTTTGGTCTGAGAGAGGAAAGCTCTTTTGAGAATTGATCCTTAGGAACTCGTGTGATCTTGGAAAAACTCAGAAATTATTTCAAAAGAAGTCAGTAGAGCTGGAAGAAAGACACAAGACACCAGGAATGGACCACTAAACTTACGAGATCCAGTTTCCTTAGAGGAGCAGTACGTGTGAAGTAATGACTGCTCTTAATTTGCTGGGTTTCTTGTTTACTGTGAGTTCATAGTGCTGATGATGAGTCTGTTCCTTAGCAGCAGCATACTTTGCTTGTTAGTTTTTCCACTGTTCCACAAAAAAAAAAAAAAAAAAGAAAGGGCTTGCTAGTAGACGGAGTCAGATCTCAAGGCAGTGGCTCTTCCTGCATTGACAATACTTAAAATCCAGCTTGCATGTTCACACTTGTCATTACCATCACAGGCCTGTCAAGGCACAATGGACTCTCCAGCACCATATTTATTATCATAAAAGCTTGATTATGAGGAGGAAAACTTAGCCCTGAAAGAAAGCAGTAGACAGATTTCTCCCTGCTATTTCCAAATAATTCCCCTTTTTGTCTCTAAATTGGAAGGAATGTCCTGAAGAACAACATGTGAGACCATCCCTTAAAATTATGGAGAAAGAGGAAAATATAAGCACAAGAAATGGAAGAAGGAAGAAAACATCTTCCTTGCCTGAGCTCAGCTGAATCCTGCTCACCTTTTGTGAGCAGCTACCTGAAATTATTTGCCCTGGGTAGACAAGCAGAATTTGTTCCCTGGCAATGTTCAGAGGACTTGGAAGAGAGGCAGCCAATACCTGAAGGAAATAAACCCAAGCAAAATAAAGTTTTTAGCTTCTCTTAACAACAGTCCTTTACAAATAGGCTTGCATTTATGACATTAATATTTGAGCTTCCTTTTTGTGTAATCTCTGCATGTAGGCTGAAGCAAGACTATGAGTGCCTGAAAAATACCGAGGCTAATTACAGCAGTGTGAAAGTAAAATAATGAGAGCTTGGGAATGTGACTGATAAGCAGTTAGATAATAGACTAACAAGCAGGATGTCTGTAGTCCATCAAAGGGCTAATGAAGGTCTCTGTGTCCTCTGCTGTTGCCTGAGGAGAATGTACAGATGGAAAATATCCATACCCAGAAATGGCATATAAGGATATACACCATGCAGTAACTGCATGGTGATATAATGATGGGATTCAGTGAGTGCTTAACCTGTGGATAAAGTAATTACTGGGTTATAAAGTGCTCACTAGACACTGATAACCGAGTGGGACACGCTTGAAATGAATGTTTACAAAGGAGGTGGTGCTTGGTCTCACCTGCCCCACTGAGCTGGGCTTGCAGCCTGCAGTGCTGCACTGGTTTCAGCACCCCGGAAAGGTGGCACAGCCACACTGGGGTGGACTGGTGCCTGGGGTGGCTGTCTTGGGAACAGGAAATTGGGCTGCTGCTCTTAGAGTTAATGGGGGCATCTGGCTCACATTCTCACGTGCAACCCCTCATGTGTCACAGTAATGCAACAGGACCTTTACTGATAACAGCTCTGTGAACATTGATGGCTCTGCTCTATTTTCAGCCTCTGTCGGACTGGCTGGCTTTTCTTAGTAAACATGCAAATTCTGATCCTTTGGGGTGACCTGTGTCAGACAGGGAAATTGGGGAGCTAAGCATTCTGGCAGGCTCAGAAAATATCAAGAAAACAAAAGAACAAACAAGCAAACCCATGACCAGAAAAGATTAATAAAAAAAAGACATTTTGGCCATTTGGTCATAAATAGTACTGTTCAATAGCACAAGAAATCATGCAGGCTGTGCAGGGAGACATAAAACCACTGAATTATGTATTAATAAGTCATATAAAAGGAAAAAGTACTAGAGAAATACTGTTGGAAAAATAAATAAAACCACCATTCAAAGTGAACATATCCCATTTGGTCAGTTATGCCAAACATAAAACAACAGAAAGTGCCATTTGGAAGTTAACAACACTTTTAATTTTACTACTGACTTTTGCATTATAAACCATACAAAGGTGTGGTTAGACCATAAACTGAGGAATTGATTTTATGTCTGTGCTTATCTAAATCAGTAGGCTTTCAAAATATGTATCTAGACCAGTATCTCTCTGTATATATGCAAGAAGGAAGAGAGGAAGAAAGGGTTGGAAAACCCAAGGTTGTGTGGGCTGCCCAATGCTAAAATGGAGCTGTTACCCCCTCAAAGGGACTGCTTGGGTAAAAGCAGATGGAGCTGAAATCTGCAGGTGGCGGCCACAAGGCCAGTCTGCTCCAGACATCTGGTCTGCAGAGGTGGGATGTGTGACCACGTGGAAAAGCCATGTCCTGCTTGCAGCAGCCCAGGCTGTCCAGCACAGGGGAGACTCTGCTCAAAAACCCTGGGGGGACGGTTTGGCCTCACTCAGGTTTCAGCTTGAATGTCACTCTGTCCCTCAAACGTCTCTGGTTTTAATGTGAGGTGACAGGTGCTGTGGCAGGCCAGCCTTGTGGAACCGGCTATGGAGGAGTGATGGGATCTGGGAAAGGGGCTGCCCACAGCTACACAGCTGGGCCTGCTCTGCCAGGGCACCAGGACTGCCCTTTGTCCACTGTTCATGCATGAGGTGCAGGCAGCCCAGGTGGGGACAGTGCTCTGGGGCCATTAGCCCTTGGGAGCCTCTCCCTGCTGTGAAGGGCAGGGCCATGGCTGGCTGCCCTGCCAGGGTCACTTGTCCTGCACACACACCTCAGGAGGGATTACAATGAAAACAAAAATTGGGATGGAGAAAACATTTTGCTGGCAGAAAGCACAAATGGCATGGAAACTGCTGGGCCACTTCTTCATTAATTACGCTGGCCTGCCAGAACTGCATTGCAGATATCCTCCCAACCTGTTTTGAGCAGCAAAACCCCCTTTGGTCACCTCCACTGCTCTTTGCTTGCTCTTCTCAGCCCATCTGCCATGGTGCAGGTACATCTCTGCTGGCAGAGGAGAGGCTGGGGGCAGTGGCAGGGACAGCTGGGGCCGGGCACAGTGCTCCAACACCCGCCTGTTCCTCTTCCCCTCTGCTTTCTGCACTGCTGGAAGGTTCCAGACCAGCATCTGACAAGGGGCAGAAAAACCTGCCAAAGCTCATCCTTCCTCTTGGGGCATGGGGGTGCCTGCATAATGCTCCACAGCTTCACAGTGCCACCTCTGCAGAGGGAGAAGGGCCTGACTGGGCTCTGACTTCAGTGGATTTTCTAAGATGGTGCTGCAGGGTCACTGTCAGCAGAGCCCATCTCCAGCATCAAGAAAACACAGAGCTTTGGTTTTGTTTTGCTTTAGTTTATAGTCCTGGGACACTGTTACAGTGCATGAGAGCAGAGAGAAAGAAAAAAATAGGAGGCAAGTATGTAAATAATCACAATTAATCTGAAGGTCTAATGGCCTGCCTGCCTGCCTTCCTGCTGTAATTTGCCATATGCTCTAGTACTTGTGTGAGGTTCCCTGGCTGACGTGTTGTTAGTTTATGTAAGTGTGCACAGACCTTTGGCAAATTTGTATTTCTATTATGTAGAAGCTAACATTTAGCTTTCTTGTTGTGGGTATGTTGTAGCATATGTTAGTGTTTATGTTGCAGGGAAAATGAATCTCTTGACTAGAAAATATCTTCTTCTACTATTCTTGTGATTTGTTATTTTGACCTTTTTTGTGATGATGTTTTGTCAATAGCAAAGCTGAGTAGGATGGACCAGGTAAAGGCTAGTCATTTGTGTGTGACACACATGGTATATAATTTCTTCTGGGTTCTTGAGGACGTAATCACATCCAGATATGATTCAGAAGGTCAACCTAAATTGGAGGGAAATGATTTCTCAGAAGTGGGTATGAAATAGGAAGTAGTTTGTTTGGGTTTGGTGTTGTTTTGGTTTTTTGTGTGGTTTTTTTTTCCCCCTCCAGTTTAAGTTGGAAAAGGCTATGTATGACAGGGATCATATGGCTTTTTTTCTTAGCTTTCTGTGTATTATGTTATCCTCAGCAAATTTTTTTCAAGACAATTTTATTTTTAACTTTTTCATTGAAGAATCTTCAATGTTTTCAGTGGGAAATATTTTTACATCATTGATGTCTGTTTTCTCCAGGGCCAGTAAATAGGATCACACAATATGTTATTAATGGACCAAGGCCAATATGACATGGTGTGATTTTCCACAATTAGTGAGAAAAAAAATGCCTTAATGCTAGCAGAAGTTTGAAGTGCTACAAGATTTGGGCTCTATTTTTTTCCCAAAAGCCTGTGTGATAAATGGAAAAACTTCCCTGAGCTCCATGGTACCTGGATTTGGCATGAAGCTTAAGCCAGCCCTAATGGCTGGCATGCAGCCAAAGAAAGAAGGAAGTCCCTGCACTGGGCTCCTCTTGTGTCCTGAGACTGAAGTGTGTCCTCTGTAGTCCCACGACTGGAGCGAGTGGGCACAGCTCAGAGTAGCTCTCTGACACTGCTCCCATGTCTGGAAAAGACATCTGCATGCTCAAGGGGAGAGTGGGAGAGGTCTGCCTTTTGCCTTGGTTCTCACTGATTTCCTTTTACATCATTCCCATGTGCTCTGACCCTTGGTTTGTTTTTGGAAATAGCTCTCCTGTATTCACAGAGAAGTCTGATTTCATTATCTGCAGTCCTGTGACTTTGTATGCTGTGTTCAGGTCAGATTCAGTAATTATTGTCTATAAGTTAATAGCTGTGGGGTTTTATGACCTCATGTGATGTCTCAGGCAATGCATTTGAATTCATAATGAACAGTGATAAAAAGTGCTTTTGCCCGTGTGACTGCACTTGAAGCACCATGAGTGCTGTTGCTTGTGAGTACCATGCAAACCAGATCAGGAAAAAGTGGGGAAACCTTTTCAGTCCAGACATTAAATTTCCTTGGGCTCCATGTCTGTATGGGAAACTTTCCCTTAATTTCATGCAACCTAGCTTTGACTGCAACAGAGACGCACAGTCTCGGTCTTGAAAATAATGGGACATATTATGAGGAACATCCAAAATAATTACTACTACAAGGATCAGAAAAGAAATTGTTTAAATATGCTTTTAAGCTTGATGTGACAGTATTTACAGAAACTAATGTTTCCTGAATCTCTACAAGTAATGTGTTTCAGAACTGGTGAATATAGAATGAAAAGACCCTGACAGTTAATGATTTATAGCACTACTGTGTTTCTGTACAAGCTGCAGCCCAGTATCTACCAAGTACAGAACATGACCTGGGCAACAGGGAACCAAAACCTCATTTAGTTATACAGAAGCCTAAATTGAACAGTGATTGAAAAATCAACAGGATCTTAAAATGAGTCTTGTAGCCAGCTCAGCAGCAAGTGAAAGATTTTGGATGTGAAGAGTGTGTTTTTGACCAGGTTTAGGCTGTGCTGAAGGTGGGACAGCTGGATTATGTCAGCTCTCTCTCCAGAGAAGGCTGTGAGAAAAGACACGTCCATAAACTGGTAGCTGTCCCTTTTTCCATTTTTAGCTGTTTTTTGTCTTTGGATGCATCAGAACATTAGGAACAGGATTTTGTTCCTTTCCAGAGGGTTTAATTGTAGCCACCCCTTCAGTGCTTTCTACTGTGATATCAGCAAACACAAATATTGCTTCCAAATGATTTGCCAAAAATGGCAAGAAAACAGAAAAAATTAAAGTTCTCTGGCATAAAGCCACACATATGGATTCTCATTAGCTAATATTTGCTGAGTTTTGGTTTTCTTTCCCTTCAAGTGAAAAGTTTGTTGACCTGCTGAAAATAAGATGTCACATACTTCCCTAACTGTCATGTAATGGAAATATTGACATGAACTCTCTGTGTTTGATGGGCAAAAATACATGGGGGAACGTATCTGCACAGCTGCAACAACTTTTTGTATGGTGCATGACTAGCTTTCATTCACGTTGGGAAAGCATGAGAGTAAACAGGACGCTTGAATATTTTTCTACAAGGGTTTTCCTGCAGTTTTGCTTTTTCTTACTTTGGTGCTTTCTGGCATGCAGCACAAAGAGGAGTGTTTACCTAGGAAACGCTAGGTTATTTTGTGAGTAAAATACTGAGGAAAAAGATCACATCTTCACTGTGGAAACTGCACTGTTCAGTCTCCAGTGTCTTTTAAGCACTTACCAGATGCTGCAAGGGAACAGCTATTAATAATGCACATATTAATACAGCCTGCTCAGCCTGCTTCTCTTGGATATGTGTCAGCACATTCCGGGTGTATTTCCCAAATTGGAGCTACATACCTTCAAGCTGCCATAATCAGGGCTTGAGGGATTGGCTGCTACCTGGGTTTCTAGGAATGTTTTCTTGTGATATGGAGCCTTTGCAGGACTGCTTTATAGGCTGAGATCCTAGAAACATGGAGTTTTATTTTCCTAACACCTGCAGCCCAGAGTTCTCCATGACCAGATCTGTTAGCTTTCCTACACAAAAAATGGTGTCCTGCAGTACAAACCAATGCCTTCTGATCTCTCTCTGCTGCCTGAGATTTATCTCATCTCCTGCTTTCTCTTGCCCTATTCTTTTCTTCAAAGCTCTTGCAGGAAAACATTTCTTCAGAATTTTGTTCCTCCTAGTCAGGGTCAATGCTGATGCTGATAGTCCTGACTGAGCAATCTATTCTGAGACAGAGATGTAGACACTACTCAAAATCAAAAAAAGGAGAAAAAAAAATACAGGGCAAGGAGTTATATCAAACATCCACAATGGTTTCAATGTACAAAAATTCTGTGATCTCAAAGAGAATTCACAAGCTGCACCTTGATTCCCTGATCCGTGGCAGAGATACTTATCCTGTGTCTACACCACAGTAACAATGTTTTTTCAGAAAGCTGTATTTGTTGTCAAATTATTCTTGCTTTCTAAGCACGTATTGAAGAGTTTTTGGGTTGTTCTGAATAACCAGCCACATCAACCAACCAAACTGTTACGCAGATCCCTACTTCTGTGGAAATAGAGCACATGCTGGTACATCTGACCTACTAGGTGTCATTTAATGCAGTGAAAATGTTCCCATATAAGATTAATTCTGTGTAAAATCCAACTTTCTATGGAACACAATGCATTTCAGTTGTAACACATTGTTCCTACTTAATCTAGCAGTAAAACCATTGCTCAGGCTGGAAACAGGTTTCTTTAACATCTTTAAACAGAAAGATCTGAAGTTGACAAAGTGTTTGTGGCATCTCTTGTTTCTTGCTATTTTTCTCGATAACTAGGCTCTGGGGAAAAGTCTTCAAATCCTTAAACAAGCTGAAGAAAATAATTCCCTCTGATTTGCACTCCTCAGTGGAATCTCTTCAGTGCTAGCTCCACACTTGGCTTGGATGAGGCACACAGAGGGCATCAAGAAGGGCATCCTCTGTTTGCAGGAAGGGCATTCACTAGGGAAAAGGCCCTGTGACTGCACTGGCTGGAGGAGGGATATTTATCTCCTTGATAAAGCTTCATTGGCTTGAGGAAAGGTATATGAATATTTCCACAAAAAAAAAAAAAAAGGAGCCTTCCAGATTCTGGTTTCTTCCCTTTCCAAGGGAAAAACTGAGGGATCCATATAGTTGATGCTTGATGCTTTACACAGCAGTGTCAGACACTAGCAGCTCTTCACTCTCCAAGAATAAGTGTAACTGCTATGATTTAGCACAAAATTTGCCAAATGTTCCCGTTTTTTCCTTTTTATGATCCATCTAAACATTCTTACCAAATTTGTTACCATGAACTCTGAATATAAGTTTGTTTATGGGCCAGATAAGCACAGCACATATAGCCACTTGGAAACTTCTACTACAAAACACTTCCTTAACTCCTTACTGCACTTGTGCTCTTAGAAAAAAAATGACTCACAGTAATATTTTGCATCATAGTTGTACCTGACAACCAAAGATCTTCAAGCACTTATGAAGTATCTAGATTTACTCTGTATTTTGCCAGGTATCTGTTTTTTCCAATTTGTATAAGACCACAGTGAGTAATTCCTTTTACAGATTTGAGCTTTTTCTCATTGTGCTGAGTCCAGCCCAGCACTTCATCCACTTGCTAAGTAATTCTTATCTAAAGAATTACTGATGAGCAATTTTTGATCTTAATATCGATCGTGGTCTTTATACTGATCATCTTTTCTCAATGCATGGTGGGACCCTGGAATAACTTTGCCAGAGAAGTTGTGGATGCCCCATCCCTGGAATTGTTGAAGGCCAGCTTGGACAGGACCCTGAGAAACCTGATCTAGTGGTGGCATCCCTGTCTGTGGTGGAGAAGTTGAAACTAGATGACCCTTAAAATCCCTTCCAACTTATCCATACTATGATTCTGTGAATATGTGCCTAAAATTTACCTGAAAATTTAGGATACATCATGAAAAGGGAATGCAGAAAATGTGCACATTTCAGAGGTATTTGAATAACAATTGTTACAAAACCTGTGTTAAAAAACCCCAAGGCCCAGTCATGGTACTCCTTTGTTTTTTCTTTTATCTTTTAATGTCACACAGTACCTTTGTGACAGAGAGCTGGAACTGTCTTCAAACTCTAGTTTGACTCTAGTCATTACATGGTAGCTCCTCATCTGGTAGAGCTTGAACAAGAACAGATGGATGCAAAAAATGTAAGGAAAGGAGATGCATGCAAGGAAAGCTTTCCAAATGTTTCTGTGCACATCCAGGGCTAGTGATGTGTTAGGGGCTCTGCAGGCATTCTCCAGGTAACAGTCCTGCTCTACCACTGAGCTAATCCTCCAGCTCTCACTGCTGAAGGATTTCTTTCATGTTACTTCTCCCCATTTTCACCTATGGAGATGCACACTCAAAGGACATAATTAAAAACTCTGGAGGACTTGAACATTTCTGCAAAAGAAAAGATGCCAGTTAGTAACAATACCTCACACAAACAGTCATATATGTGTGTGCCCTCGACATGTATCAGAAATCTCAGAAAGCCATTCATACAAATGCTTCTCATTTTTCCTAGAGGCAGAGAACATGCTGGCAGTTTAGCTTTTACGAATTGCTTTAAGTTGGAAAAAGTCAATGGACCAAGCTGCATTGTGCTGTGGGTGGGTAAAGCTCCTGTGAAAGAAGCACTCACTCTCTTCATTGATTTTGTTCTTGCAGAAGTGAATTTGTTCCACTGTCCCTAGCTCATGAGACTCTTTCCAGTCTCTCTCTCTCTTTCCTATTTATGTCTTAATTCACTGCTGTCATGATTTATACTAGCAATACAATGTGCAAGACATGAAAATCTATATATCTATCATACCCCTGTCTGAATGCTGGGATATGACATTTCAAAATTATTTTTCCCGTATACATTTATCATACATTTTTTCTTTTTTCAAAAGGAGGCACTGTGGATTGAAACAGAGTGAAGATGGCCCAACATCTCTGCTACCCTATTTCATGTACTCCATGTGGTTCATGGGCTAGAAATAGGGGCAGTGTTGTGGTTTAACCCCAGCCAGCAGCCAAGCCAGACACACCCACTGGCTTCCTCCCCAACTAGTGTGATCAGAGAGAGAATCAGAAGGAGAAAAGATGCAGAACTTTTTGGTCAAGATGAAGGCAGTTTAATAGGGGAAGCAAAAGCCATGCACACAAGCAAAGGAAAAAGAGGAATTAATTCACTGCTTCCCATGGGCAGTCAGGTGTTCAGCCACTTACAGGAGAGCAGGGCCCCATCACATGTAAGGGTGACTTGGGAAGACAAATGCCATCACTCCAAATGTTTCTCCCTTCCTCCTTCTTTCCCCACTTTATGTACTGAGCACGATGCCATATGGTTGGGAGTATCCCTTTGGTCAGTTTGGGTCACCTGTCCTGGCTCTGTGTCCTCCCAACCACCCATGCACCCCAACTTCCTCACCAGTGGGGCAGAAAAATATAAAAGGCCTTGGGTCTGCATAAGCTCTGCTCAGCAATAACAAAAACATCTGTATATTATCAACCCTGTGTTCAGTATGAATCCAAAACCTGGCCCTGTACTAGTGACTGTGGAGAAAATGAACTCCACCCCAGCTGAAACCAGCACAAGGACGCGTCGCTCTGTTGCGGTTCTACACTCCTTTGGCCAATAGTGTAGAGGTAAATATTTTACAATTCCTGAAGAGATTGAGGTAGGTACTTTTAGCATGTTATCCATCAGTGGCAATTTGAGGTTTAGTGTCAAAGTAAATTGTTCTTTAGGGAAGAGTAAGGATCTGTGCTGGCTTGTACCTGCAACTGACTGATCTTTATCAGCTTTCTGACATTCCCACAGGGACAACCAGTCGCAATTAGCTCATTTAATATTGATTAAGACTTTGGACAATTAATCAGAATTAATCAGGGTTCAGTGGTGTTTTGGAGTTGTGAAAAAAAATATATATAAGAGCTTGGGATTCCTGAATGTGCAGAAGGAAGCATGACATGAACACTGTCCCAGGAACTGCATGCAGTTTCATCCTTTTCGGAGATTTGAAAACAGAAACTTTTTAAAGTAATCTTCTGCTCCTTTCCCTCATTATCATTTCTCTATACAGTGTGACACTGGGAGAGGTTGAGCATAAATAACGAAACATACTGAGACAAACAATTCTTAAAAATTTTTCAACCCAGTCTTAGATCTTTCTTCTCTGGTCACTCCTGCTAGCAAAGTCCTGCCTCCCAGAAGCTGTAAGGCACTGGAGCCTGAAATTAGGTGTGTGCTCTTATTACTGAAGCCCTTGTGCTTTTTTCCACACATCCACATATTGATAGTTACACTTGTTCTTTGTAATTTAATTTTAGACATAAGATAATCTTGTTGGAGTAAATGCTTGTGTCTCTTTGAGTGTGTTCGGTTTTTAAATTTTTTTTTTTAATAAAACATTAACTGTAGTGTCTAGATGCTAGGCAAGAAAGTTGTAGTACAAGGATCAGATTTAAATTTGTGGTAAATGCTTTTATACTTTTAATGTCTGTTAAAATGGTGAAAATTTTTGAATGGAAAAACAAGCCTTTAATACAGCTGGAATGTAGTTGGAAATAATTTTCTTTTTTTTTTGTTTTAGTTGTTTTCTATGTGGATCTTCTGAACATAATAGATATCTATATTTTGTTTCCTTAGATATCTGTGTGTTTTAGAAATGAAATTTTTTTCAAGTGTAAATTGGTTTTTGAATTAGGAAAATAAGTCAACCCTTATATTTTAGATTGTCTCTTGCAAGACTTTGTAATGTACATTTTTCATGAAAGAAATTGCCTCCTCTTCTCCCCATTCCCAATTATTTTTTGACTAAGTTATACTTGGTTTGGAAATATTATGAAGAAATAATTTGTGATTTTGCAGGCAGTGTGATAGATAATTTAGAAAGAAAAAAGCCAGACAACTGATTAATGCTCTAAAAATAAGATATAGATAAATGCTGAATATCTCCTGGATTTGCATTAATTCTGTTTATATTAGATCTAAGCTAAGTACTAATTATATTAGCAGCAGTAAGTCTAAAATTCAAGTATATAGTAATGTGGAGCAAGTCAATGACTTATCAGAACAAGAGTAATTAGGTGAGTAATTAATTGGACTGTGCTTGGGGTTTTTTTCAGTCAAGGTATTTAAACTAAATATGCTGTTCTTTATCCCATCACAATGAATTGTTCACAGAATGTATATGCTGCATTCTGCACTGACACATGGCTTCTACCTCATGCCATTAGTAGAGTAGTTAATATCCACAATTAATTAAATACTTTTGGTATGCTATCCCCTCTAAGTCAATGAGCAGAACTGGATATAATTTGAAGATTCAGTGCATTCTCCACTGTGTTGGAATTTTTCTTGGAAGTAGGAGGAGATACCTGGGTTAAAGGCTGAAGTTTTGTTGAATTTCCTCCATTTTTTGGGCAAAAGTACCCTGACATGTAATAAAGAGTGAGGCATTTGTGCTTTTTAAGCATTTTAAAATTATTGCCAAAGACATGTTATTTGAGATTCATTTAGCCATACCCCTTATTGTCCAAAAGATTTAAGAGTAACTTTTAAAATTAGAATCCTAACAATGTGTTTCGATTAGATTTAATATGACAGTTATTTGTTCTGCTAAGAAAGGTTCCATGACGTATGAAAAACATATTAATTGAGGATTAGCACAGATGTAGTAAATTTAGAAATCTTTGATGGAAACATTGCAAAGCATCATTTGTCATTTGTGATTACTGCAAATATACTAACAGTATTAATGTGACCATCTACTTGTAAATCCAGCAGATTTTGTTCAGTTCAAAGCAGTATGCTTCTGAGGCTATGGCCAGCCAAATCAACTGAGCTTTTTTTATACAGTGCTTAAATTATGGCCATTTCAGAATTGTTTGTAGGTGCTCTTACTGCAGACATACAGTCACTTTCCTGGTCTGCAAATGGAATAGGTAACTGTGCACTGACTGTGGAGATCATGTGCATCAAGTGATGCCTCCCTGCAAAAAAGAGGATCTCAAAACAGATGTTCCAGTCTCTTCTGGAAGCTTCCAGTGAGAAGTATCTGTAGGTATTTGTACATTTGCACATGTGTAGTGACTGTACCACTCAACTGAAGAGGTCATATGCAGAAAGTTGCTACAACTTCCTTGCTCAGCCTGGAGAGTCCCACTTCCCTGCCTCAGTGACATCCTCTGTGCTCTGCAGGGAACACAATTAAACCTTGGGCGAGCTGTCAGTGGTGTGTAGTTAATAATTTTCTATTAAGTATCTGCTGAGGAAAGCCTCTGCCTGTGCTAATTGGCAAGGTAAGGCCAAGTGGAACTGTGGTGGTGTCCCATTTTGGACTGTGCTAAACTGATCCCCTGTACTCCTGTTCTCATCTCTTTGGACAATGTGATTTATGATGCAACTCGCTCAGGAGAGGCTAAGAAATTTGACCTCTGAGGCCATCACTGAAGGATTCCTTGGCTTGAAGGCTGCTGGAAGGAAAAGGGAATGAAAGGGAAGAAAAGAGGACTGACTACATCTCTTCCAAAAGTTTTCATGGAAGACTGGGAAATGGAAGGGATGGGCCCAGTGATTTCCTTCTCTGTGTGTTTGTGTTTGAATAGTTTCAGTTGATTGGCTTTTACAAGAGATGACAGCCATAATAAAGAGGAAACTGCTTTGCCAGAACCATAGTCTTCTGCTTCTCTTTTAGCATTTTAGGGAGGTAAGAGAAGAGCAGACTTCATGGTTATTTGCTCTGTGTATCCAGCTAAACTTGTCCTCTGTTTTCCACCTCAAAGAGAAGTCCTCTTTGTCTCTGTTGGTCAGTTAATGCCTCAGTGACACCCTGTCCTATTATTCTCCTACTATTCCTGCCAATTTCAGGCTCACCAAATTTTTTCTGATGACAGGAGAATTCCCTAGCGTTCTGCAAGGAACTGGACAGGCAGTACACATGGTCTTCCCTTGAGGGCTGTAATGAAGCCTTGTAGTAGGATCTAGTAAGGATGTATTGTTATAAGTCCTTATAATGTTTATTTCACTTTTCATTCACATTCCTTCCAATCTTTTGATATTTAGCCTTGGGGCAGATTCAGCAATGTATCCAAGGATGCAACTTTACATTGAATTAATGGGTATCTCTTTGCTGGTTAAGAACTTAACAAAAAAGAAGTAGGTGTCACTATTTTGCTTATGGTGGGAATTTGACGAGGCACTGAACCAAGCACCACACACTTCCAGAATCTTAACTAGTTTGATTGCACCATCGACACTGTTATTTTGACAGTCCCACTCTCCAGCATCTGGCATAATTGGAAGCAGCAGCCAGCAGGTATCAGATGTCAGTATGAATTGTCTCCTGCTGCGTGAGCACTGACTATGAAATTGATTTGCTGTCTTTTTTACACAGTTTTGTAATGAAAGTAATATAAAGTCCCAAACAGACAAATTCTGCATTTGTGTACATACAGTTAAAATAGGCGTATGTCTGAAAATTAGAGAGGGGGAAATATATCAACAGAAAAGCAGTATGGCACCATCAGGCTGTGTTTCCTCACAGGTGGTTGTGGTGGCAGTCCCTGCTATGTTTCTCAAGAAACTGAGCTAAATCAATAGCTGGAAACCAATTTCTTTTGGGTACTTGTATGGATCAAAAGCATAAAACATGAGAAAGAAGAACCCTTCAGTGAGTGAATTTATCTCTCTACTTTACTCACTGGTGTTAATGAGGCAAGAGAAAAAGACTGTGGAAACCAAGTCTTCAACTTGGAGCAAATTTTTCTCTTATTTGTCATCAGGATGATCAAGGGCCTTAAGATGAAAAAAAATCTGGCCTGAGCCAAAGTCATTGGTAAATTTCTGTGGATTTACTATTGCCAGGATGTTGCCTTAGGGCACATCAGGAATAAACGACTGTCAGTGTGTTCAGGATGCTGTTGTGCAGAACAATTTCATGTGTATAAAGGTAATGTTTCTGTGACTGGAATCTTGACTACCAATTTGAAGAACTATAAGGGAGGATTAGACTAGGTATAAAAGAGGTGCCTTGAGAAAAGCCTTTGAGCACTCATTAGGGATTGCTGACATCTACATGATGGCATAGGAACACAGGATGCTTGGCTTCACTGGCAAGAACTGGTGCCTTTTCTTAAGCAGAGTTACAAGTAGCTACGACACAACCATGTTTATGGGTCTCTTCCTCAGCTTGATGCAATACTTGGCTTTGAAACCAGAAGGCTTAATCAGCTCCTACTGTAATCAAATTATTCAAGATTTTTCAAAGTGAAAATTGCAGCAAATTCCTGTCCTAAGTCAGCGTCAAAAGCCTATTTAGAAAAATCAGCTTGAGTGTTGATTACTGAGTGTGGCTGCCTTTTAGACAAGCACAATGGAGAAAAACACTCCCAACATCTGGTTCAATGAGGCCCAAGACCAGTGTTTAATTGTGTTTTTGCTCTGACACCCAGTTGCATAGCAATAAGGGGGAGCATATGATATAATAATCTATATATAGGATGGGTGGAGCTGAACCTTTGACTTGAGGCCAGCTAGTCTGGTATTCCAATCTTGGTGCTGACATGAAGGCAGCCAGTAACCTTAGGCGGTTTGCTTGAAGTTCTTCCTGAATTTCAGACCCTCTGTTGATGAAAGGACCGGTCTGTAACTGTCTTGGGATTGACAATTATCATAACATGATCCAGCAGGCCATTTCATACACTACCAGGGCATGGGTGCCCAGAAAATCTTTCCCCCCATTCAGGACAGGCACAAGATAATTCACAGGCTTCTCAACTTAGAGAACAGCTTTCCCATAGAAGCAGAAATATACTGCAGGCTTTTTCCTGCAGAAGGAAACCACCCTGGTTTCAGTCTGAACACAGGAAAAGATGGTGGGCAGCCACTTGAGCAGCTGGTCCTCTTATTTTCCCCCACAAGGCACAAGCAATAGTGCTATGGCTCATCATGGTGCCTGGACTGCTTCCTTTTCCCAGCCGCCCCCTGCCCTAGGTAGCACCTTGTTTTCTTTATTTCTGAGGCTAGGAAATATAAGCTGATTTCAACAGCAAGAAAACAGTCAGATGAGAGACTCAGGTTCTTTTCCACACAACCAGAATTTCTGTCAGATTTTAAACCTATGCTTTGACCACAAAGATGAGTTGCAATTCCACCTGAAAGAGGTGTATTTACATGGGTGCTCTCTGCAGCTCACTCCCCAGAGGGATGTGGTGCAAAGAAATCCTCCCATCTCTGTGTTGGAGCACTGTGTAGACTTGCTCAAACAGGATGTTGCTGACTCAGCCAGCCAAATTTCCCATTATATTCATCCCCTTATTTTCTTGGGAAGATTTCCTAAGCTGTGCTGGTCTCCAACAGCAAGGAGGAGGAAGAGGACTCTATTCTTCTTACTGCAACAGAGAAAAGTTGGATGTTATACTAAAGAAAAAATTGTGTGTGGTACTAGAGAAGCTGTTGCCTTACTACTCTGTCTGTCATTGAAATTAGAAGAACAGGGACCCAAAACCCTTAACCCTTAGATAAGGAAGAAAATTTCCATCACTTATTTAACGTGTGCTGTTACCAGAATCCATGAAATTTTTCATGGTGATGCATTCATAGGTAAAGAAAAGAATTCCTGCAAGAATGAAATACAAACCTGGATAAATTCAACTGCAGTCTTACAGCAATACATTTTATAATGCATTTAACAGACTCTTCCAAGCTACGTTCTTCCAGTCTGTTTCCTTCCCTTCATTGTTGTGCTGTGAGTGGCAATGCTGGACATCATGGTTTCTGAGACCCTGCTCCCACTGCTCTGCACAGGACATGGTTGTCATTTTACAGGGAATTTTCCTGCTTTCCAACGTTCTCAGACCTTTATGAGGTTGTGTGAAAAACCTATGTTTCTCAACAGTGGTTGAATAGCTAAATCCAGTAGGGTATGTCGAGTCCCTTCCAGAAGTGGAATTTCTTCACTTCTTTTGAGTGACTGTTCAACTTTAGCTTTTTTTTTCCCATTTCTGTCTCTTAAAAGGAGTATGCTAGTTCAGATCTTCTCCTGGATTCTCTTTAAGAGAAATTTCAGGGGGATTAGTGTAAGCAGCATGGTTAAAATCCTGTCTGCTGCTTGCTGGAAATGTAGTGTTCAGCTATTTTAGCAGCAGTAAAACTTTTGGAACTGTGTGAGTTTTTAAAAATGTTTTACTGTTTCTTTTATAGCAAGTGTTACAATGTGCACATATGATGTCAAATTCCTCTTAAAGGCATTTGATTTTTAGGGACATGAATATGACACAGAGGGACATGAGAACTGGCTGTTGACTCAGTCTCTCAGTGCCCTTTTGTTTATGTCTGTGACCTGGTCACATAGTACAAAGAGTTTCCTGCTGAACTGCATGCAGCTGCCTGGCTGAAAGGCATGTGAGAGCTTTATTTGTCCTGCCTGCAGTCCCAGATCTTCTTGGAACAGGCTCTGAAATCCTTCTCAGTGGTGATATCACTGTGCAGCCTTCCAAAGGATCTTGTCCTCTCTGGAATATACCATCAAGGATCTGCAGGGCATTAAAGCCTGCATTTCTGTGTACTGCTCCAAATGGACTGCCTGAGTAAGACTCCAGGCTCCCTAGGACTTCAGAGCAGAGACACCTATTTTTGTCGAGGACAGCAAATGTAAGTGGGGAACATAAAATGAGGCTTGACAGGTTCATATCCTTTTCTCTAAAATTAACAGATTTATAAACCCCCATACTCCCCTCCCCCCCCGGAATCCCTTATGCTATTATGAAAACTACACAGGCCTGCTTTTCCATTTTCCCATTTTTTGGTGATAGGAAAGACCTACAGATGTAGGTACATAGGTACAGGTAGATGTGTACAGATGAACATCTGTTTCTTGAGATGGCTGGACCACATTGCACCCCAACTGCAGCGTGGTAGGCATGCAGCCTGAGACCAGGAGGAGTCAGAAAAGTTTGGGTCATGCAGTGGCCTGCATGTTCTGGGGCACTGGCAGGCTGCTTGGCATTTTTTACTACAAGCAAAATGCACCTTGCTGTGGCACAAGCTCGGGTGCCCAAGCAGCTGTGGTGTTATTGCTTGGATGTCACATATCCTGAAGGTACTGAAGGTATTCTGTACCACTGGGTGTCTGACCGTACTTCCTGGGGCCCAGGACTCACCCTGACAGCTGAGCAGGGTCACACTCCTTGGTACAGAGTAACACTGTATGCCTCAGAAAAAGAGGAGGCTACAGATACAGACAGAAGAAAGTACAAACCCCCCATGAAATCGTAAAAACAATCTACACCCTTCTCAGCAGCCTTAACTGAAAGGATACTCTTTTCCAGTACATCCCATTGTTTTGCATTATCTTTTTTCTTTCTTAAGTGGGAGCCTGGTTTTGCATCTCACATTCTCCTGAAGTCATCCATACCTCCCTTTACCATCTCCTGATGTGTGGAGCACCACTCTTCCACCTCTCTTTGGTTTCTTACATCCCCATTTCAACACTAGCTAGTGACCACACGCGAATGCAATATTAGGAAATTATTTGGTATATTTTTAGCAGGGCTCAGGCTGAAATAGCAATGAGAATGGAGGAGTGCCAGCCACACATGACCAACCAGCTGTCTATGGCACACATTTTGGAAATCACTGATTCAAGTAGCTGGCAATAGGTTATGGAAAGTTTCCCTTTTAGACTGCTAGTTCAAATTGACCCCAAACAAGGTAGGAAGGTCGTCTTGGATGTACACAACTTTGGTGTGTGAGCAGTCTTCATCCAGTTTCTTTGCCTTTTAACGCAAGAGAAATATTTCAATTGGAAGTGAAGTTTCTACTTTGTGGCTCTTAATTACAGGGGCTGCTGAAACATGGGTATGGCTGGAATGGAGAGGCTGTGTGGCTGCAATGTGCTTCTTCTATACTCTTTGGCACTTGGTCACACTGTGACAAGTGCTGAGCTCTTCTCTGTTGTGTAGAGAGAGGGGAAACCATCTTGCAGGTCTAGCTCCACAAATTGTAATGAGACAGCTATGTAACAAAAACTCCCACGTTAAAAATGTGAATCTTCTTCCTTTTCCAACCTCTGTCATGCATAGCTATTGGCTAGAACTTCTAGCTTACCTCCTTTCCTGTCTTCTTAATCCATGAGTATTTTAGGAGCCAATAACTCGTTGTCAGCTGGTACCTATTGCTATATATGCATCAAAGGCAGCTGCCTGCTGGAGTTCTGCATGCTTCTGGGGTTATTCAACTACACATATGAGTAGATCTTGCATTCCTTGTATGTCACCCATCTGTGAAATTCCCTGCACCAATTTCAACCAGGCTTGCTTTATCCCATTCCCTCCTTGCCAGCTTAGCAACCTGCTCCAGTCTGTTTCCTGTCCCAACGGGGAAGAGGGGACTATGTCTATAATCTAAATTGCCTGGCTTCTTATGGTTTTCAGCTTAATTTCTCTTGCTGGCCCTCAGACCATAGCTGAGCATAGCAGAAAGAGAGATTGGGACCCTACCAGGACCCAGCATGTGCACAGGGTTGAGTGAAGAATGACTTCTACGTGCTACCCACCCCCAAATCCTGAGACTGATAATCAGCCAGGTCTGCTTAGGAAAACAAGATCCTATTCCCCAGATGATATGGGGAAGCAACCAGAGAATCCCAGTGAGTACCCTGCTAGGGCTGCTCCATCCCACTGAGCGATTTGATCTTCCTTGTAAATCTGAAGCCTTTGCCAAGCTCCCTGATCTCCATTGTCTGCCAAGGAGGTGACAGGCACCATACACCAGCTGTGATGGACGTAGTGAACTGAGTGCTCTGTGTTTTGATTGGACACACTTGGACTCCAAAGAAATGCCCCCCAAAACAATCTTTCAACCTCCAGGGAGGCTATTTATTTTAGTCTTTTAGGAATGCATTTTGTAAATCACTCAGGAGATGGCAAGTTTATGCATTTGTATGGCAAATTTATGTTGTGCTATTAGTATCAAGGTAATCCAGTTGAGTGTGTAGATTTTAGACTCCTGAACTCTAAGCAGAATGCATTTTTTTGAAGGGGTGTGAAATTACCTGCTCATCTCTTTGAGCTGTACGCTCTGTTGAAGGAAAATGTCCTCCCTAGAGACACAGGAGATGTGAGGGATGGGAACAGCCATTAATCTCAGTCAGTGGTGCCTCCCTTCCCAGCCCCTGGTCAGTGCCTGGGATACTGTGCTAAGCACTGCTCCAGTACATTTTCAGTCTTGCATTTTCTGTTTTGCAGAATGTACCAGGAAGGTGGAAAGGGCTGCCTTATTGCTGGCTCCCATAAGGAATGGCAGGCACCATCCTCTGGAGATGGTTCTCAGGGAAAGGGTTGCCCAGATCTCACAGATGACAAAGAAGAGGCAGGGAAGAAAAAGAGGAGTTTGTTTACTTGCCTTGGACCTTGCTAGGACTGGGAGATGACTGTCACTCCAAGTCTTGTCCCTTTTCTCCTCCTCTGTCACCCCATTACCCTTTTCCCAGACTTCCCCTGCCTTCTTACACAGGTCCAAACTTCTCCCACATCCCTGCCATGCATGCTATTTATTTAGCTTCAGTGCAATCTGAGCTTTCTGCTCTGTTGGTTTGATGTCTATCAAACTGCAAACTCCTTTGACAGAGGCAGACCATGACAACATGCTTTGCTCCTCTTGCCATTTTTTCCATGCTTTCTGCCGGCGGTCAGGTTTGAACTGACATTGGCTGGTTGTAGGTCAGGTTCAAAAGCATCAAGCACTGTCTGAACATCCCCTCGAGCTATCAGCTCATGTGAAAACGAGTAGTCTAGGAAACCTCTGTGACTGCACAGAATAATCCACTTTATGATTGAGCTCCTAGGGCTGGCAGACTTTAATATGGGGTTTCCCATATTTTAGACTGAAATCCTGCATCCTTTGGTAAAGGACAGGCTTACTAACTTCCCTGGTCTTTTTTTTTAAATAAATCATGTCAATTTTTAGCCTGAAATATGGAAAATAGTCTCACCTTACCCTTTTTCTCACAGTTTCCTTGGTTGTCTGAAAGCTGCTACCTTGCCCTGCAAGTAGAAGTGGTTATAAGGTGGCAAGAGGGAAATGTGTGTACATGAAAGATAAATGGGGAACGGCACAGAGAAGTGCTGTGGCAGTGCAGTGGGAACATCCCATACTTTTTAAATGCCAATTTTAAGAATACTGATTCCCGTTTTATTTCTTAAACATTAATGTATGCAACAGAGCATCTTGTGGATGCCTTAAGTGGTTAAGACCCAAATGTGGAGGGTGAATCAAGAACTATAGCTACAGTGTGTAGCCACTGTAACTGGCCCCCTGCTCTCCCCAAATTCTTGTAGTCTTCTAAGGAGCCACTTACATAAATGTTCCTAAATCTGGTGCACACAGCCTACACTGCTGCCCACAAAGTTCCTAACCTTTGTGAGCATGAGGATTTTAAAGCCTTTGTAGAACTGAATATTTAAACAAAGATGAGCTTCTCTGCTGTAATTGTGGGGGAAAGATTGTTCTGCTTGAGTCAGGGCACACATCTTTAGCCTGTTTAATTCAGCGTCAGCTTGAATGAAACTCTGCTAATTGGCAGCTGCCAAGGATCTTGCCTTTTTTTTAAGGAACTTGTGGGGTAAAGGGAAATGATGGTCAGTGGCTTAGAATTCATAATACCCAGCTCCTGTGTGTTTTCAGTATGCAGCAGTCATAAACCATCACTTGATGAATATGGCCTGAAGTGATGCAGGCAACTTGTTGTAATTTTTTGCTGTGCTCTGTTTGGATTTATTTCTTAGTCAGTCAGGTGGGACACCCTGTAGATTAAGACTTAGCACATGCATTTTGAATCTGTAGACTAGTACTTAAGCTGAAATAGGAATTCTTTATGTTTCAGAAAAAAAATGGCCTAAATTGCCAGAAATAACCATAATAACAAACTGCTTGTTTCCTGAGTCAGGCACATAGTACAAACAGCCACAGTCTTGGTGCACCCTGTTTTTTAATGAAAATAACAGAAATGGGAAACTGTCCAAGAAGAGTTTGTTCCCTTGGCTTGTCTGATATTCTTTTTAAAACTGTCTGCTACTACGAAGAAATATAATTACAGAACCATTTAAAAAGTGTGGATCTTCTGAAGAGGAAAGTGGATGGGGTTGTATATAAACATGGAGATGTAAACAGCACTTAGGCAAACCAAAAAGCATGTGGATGCTGAAATTTCTGTTTGCTGGGATGTTTTTTGATAACTCTCCTAATTTTGTTAAACCTGATATATAGAATAGGACATTCCTGCTGACAGTCCCTCCCATGCTTGTGTGTTTCTTTCAGACATCCTCCTCCTGTATCCTCCTTCATCCTGTCATTTGCTTCACAAGGAATTTTCAGGGTGCTCTGTTCAGATCAGCAGCTTGGGTGGGTTTGGAGAAGTCTGCCAGCCTTCTGTAGAAGAGCTCACATCAGACGCTTTCATTGCATTTCTCTCTTCAAAGTCCTCACCTTACAAGAAAGTTCTCTCCTACTCTGTGTCTTTCCTTTCTTTCCAGGACCTTCTGCTTCCCTGTCTCATATTTCACACAGACTGTGAGGCTTCCTTCTTTGAACCATGAAAATGTCTATAGTGGTCTGCTTAGAAAGGCTTGAGAAGACACTAACGAGGTACAGGTATAAATATTCAAGCCTTAGTCTCTGCTGACAAATGTACGGCCTAAAATTGTGGCAGCAATGATGGAGATGTGAGCAGTAATGCAGAAATGTGATGTCAGATGTGTTTATCACTGTGGGGTAAGGTCTATGTCAAAGCACTGCTCAATCTCAGCAGAAGCAGGGCAGAGCTACCTGCATTCCCTAAGCAGCCTAAGACTTCCTCAGTGTGCACTTTGTTTTGAGGAGATCTTGACTTCACCTAGTTTCTGCCAGCTTGAGACAGGAGTTTTTACTTGCCCTGTGGCAGACTGCAGCAAACAATAAGTCTGATTCCCCGTGAACATGAGTTTGTGCCAGGCAAACACATACCACAGGCTCCCATGACTAAAGTGGTGGCTCATGTTGACTGGGAGCGAGGGAGGGAGGAACCCCAGGAACGAGCCCTCCTGTCAGCTGTCCTGTCAATTGTCATCGGTCAGCTGCTGCTTATGATGAAACCAGTCTTTGGGAGATTTCATTCTGCATGGCTGGCCAGCTGGTATGTGTTTCTGTCTGGGGTCTGACAGCCCTGGCTCTCATTTGAGGAGGGAGGGCCCCCCTCAAATGTTTGCTCTGTATCAGGCTTCAAATAGTTTGGCATCTGTTGGTTTGTGTTTGTCTGCTCAACCATTTGTTGCACTAGTGAGCTTCCTTCTAATCACAGCTCCTGAACAGTCTGTTCCCCTGAATGGTTTCTGCTCTAAAAAGTAAAAGTAGGTGTGTGCTGGCTATAAACACCCAAACCTGCTCTGGTTGGAGAGGCAAGGATACCTGAGCACAGGAGATTGAAACCAGCTATGAGGCTTTGCTTCTGATTAACTGTTTGGTCACACTGCAATTTCTTACCACCAGGGCATGTTAGTGATGAAAAGTACAAGTTGTGTAATCCATACTTCCACTGCTTTGCAGACAGCAGAGCTGATGGACAGAAAAGAGTGGTAGTGATTAGATCTGCAGCAGCGATTCACAGCCCAGGATTATAGTTTCTGCAATTTGCTTGAGTTTGTACAACTCAAATATCAGATAACATTACAATTTACATTTTCCATGGAATACTGTCTCAAGAACGTATTGATTTATACTGCATCAGATTACTCAGGGGTTGGAGAAAGCTAGAAGGAAAATTTGACTTTTTTCCTGCTGACATTTGAAAAACAGGATTACACATCTTCACACCTAGCCCTGTGTAACCTTCAGCAACCAGCCTAGGAAAGTTGCTAAGAATTACGATTTAAGCTTTCCTCAAACAGTTAAGAGCTCTCTTCAGATCCATTGAAGGCGAGGATTAGTCTTTTCCTGCCACCTTTGCTGCAAGCACTATGTAGAGTGAGGTGGGGGAAAAGATGGAAAATTCACCCTTTGGGTTCAGCATCACTGTCTCTACATCAGACACATCCAGGTTTGCTCATTTGCATCCCTGGACTCCTGGATGACCAAACCTAACTAGAAAAGCTGCCATCTTTAGTGTCAGTGAGCTGTCTGGAGAAGTGAGGGTGCTGCCACTTCAGAAAAGTGGCACTAAAAGCCACCAGTCATGGGGGGTTTCTGAGATTTGGGTGTGATCAGTCTTGCTTTGCCCTCCCTACTGGTACTACCTGTTGTGGTGCTTGCTCTGTGCCACATTGATGGGAAAGTGGTCCTGCCATTGCACAGCCTGCTGCTCCAGCCCCCTCACTGGTACTCAGAGTGGTTAATGCTACAGAAACCAGACTTTCAGTGTTTGATTTTTTTAATGATTTTTATTCAGTATTCATTTGCCCTTACTCTCAAATGGAACAGTTTCCAGGAGAGCAAATTAAACTGAGCCATTAAAAATCTTAATGTTAAGGCACCTGCTTGAATGTATCCAATTTTCAGAGGAGCTGAGCCTCTGTGTTCCCCAAGAAATACAGTTTTGAAGCAGTGAAGTCCCTGGGCAGCACCAGGGCTCAGTAACTCCCCAAAATCAGGTCACTCTTGATTGTATGCCTAGTTCAGTCATCGGATTTTGGCCTCAAACCTAACATGTGTGTGGAGATGAGTGGGGAGGGGGAAGCTGAGATATATTTTTTTTTAACTTCTCAGCTGCTTTGCTTGGAAGCCACAGACTGCTCTTTGTAAGCGTGCAGCTGTGGCTAGTCCGTCACACAGTATTTTATTTTAGGATGAGACAAACACCAAGTCAACGTAGCTCCTATTGTTACTTCTCTGTCACCCTATGTTAGCAGAATTCAATGCACACAGTGTTCACCAAGGAGATGTGGCATTAGAGATGCATATGCAGATGAAGGCTCTCCAGATGTGTTGCCCTGAAAAGTTCAGAGCCCGGAGCACGCAGCAGTTACTTTTCCTGCCCTTGGAATCTGTATAATTCGATGAGGCATCACAGACTCGATAATCTCAAAAGAAGTAATAGCCTTTGCCACAGCAGGTCACTCTCTGATGGAATGGGAGGAGACATCTTTGCAGTGCTGTGCCAGGAATTATGCAATCTAAAATGTCAGCTTGAAACATGTCCAAGCAGTACTCAAGAAATAGCTGCAGCATTGAACACTCAGGTGCTAGAGATGCTTGGGTACTCAGAGAGTATGGAAGCTCAGCAAAATTACTTTTGTTGTGCCTGAGAAAACAATGTCACTTGAAGAAATTGAGCTATTGAGAGATTCAATTTGCAAGGAAGGAGATGGAAATTACCTAATTGTTTCAATGTACTAGAAGAGGAATCTATTTCTTGGTAGAGAGAACTCTTCTCTTCTAGTAATTTTGTTGTTAAGTCCCAAATCTCTCTTCAAGGAGGGATGGCATAGGTTTTTCTGGGATCAGTGAATTTTCTGCTCACTTCCAAATGTTATTGTGGGGTACATATGCCATCTTTTAAGAAGGATGGTGATGTGTGGGCTCTTGTAGCATTAATCTTGTGTCCTATCTTGCTTCCCAGTTTCACCTCCTTAGCGTACTCCATTGCAAGAACCAAGCATTAGAACCCTGTGTGAAAAATGATTTTGGGTTAAGATGTAGGTTGTAATGAACCCAGATTTGATGGTCTTATGATATCAGTCTCAGTTTTGCATCATAGGCATTTTCCTGGCTACAAAGGATTTGGCAGGCTAATGAAACTGCTCCATAGGGAAAAATGTTTTTGTGATCCTTGTTTCTGTATACCAGATATTGCAGCAACATCTCTCACTAGAGTAACTATATTCAAATATTTAATCTCAGGCATTTGTTACCCTTCACCAGTTCTTTTGCAGGGTGCACAGAACTACAGGCAACATTGCATCACTAGAGAGGAAGTCATGGGCAAAAGTCACTGCAAAGTCAGCAAAAGCCAAGAATTAAAGAAATAATCCCAAACTAAGTTGGGTACCGCTGGCTCAGGAAACCAGAGGAAAAGCCTCAAAAAACCTGGACTATGGAAGCCATTTAGGAGGTGCAATGGTGAACCCCAAATATGGTGCAATGAATCTTAAAAATAGTCACCAATGGTGGTTGCTACTCCATACACTAGTACCTCATTCTTGGCAATAGCCATAGCAGAAAGTCTGATTTTCCTTGGCTTATTCACAGAAAAATGAGGGAAAGGCCCTTCAGCCTGCTCCTGACAGTCTTGCAGCCCAGTGAGTTGCCCACTTTTGGGGGAGGTCTGTGTAGCGTTGTCTCACATTCAACAGCTCCTTTTCCCAAGCTTATTTAAGAGCCAAAGGGAACTCAAGCTACGACAAATCAAATACTAAAGAGGATTTCTGGAAATGGTAGATGATGGAGGAGGAAGACCATCCAGGACAGTTTATGCCATTCATGGATGGGTATGTAAACCAGTCTGTGGTGCTGCATGGTGTAGGACCAGCAGAGGGAGGTCTCCTAATGTTCTTCCAAAGCTCTGGCACAAGAATTTGGGTAATTAAACATGCCAGAGTACAGTTTGGTTGCATCATGGGCAGACAGATGCTCACCAACCTTACAAATGACTTGAGAGGAACGTGAGGGGAAAAGAGAGGTAAAAGCCACTGCTCCATAAATGTGATGTGCCTCTTCTCCCATGATGAGTTATAAAGGGGTGCACTACTTGGGGATTGGACTGCAGGTAACAGGCTGAGTGACAAGGGGCTTTGTGTGGAAGACATGAGGTGACATTTAATTCCTCAGCTTTTCTTAACCCTTTTCATTATCCAAAGTGAACCTGAGAGATTCAAAACTCTGGTGGATACGTCTTTTGACTTTGCAATTCAGGGAGTGAATTACAAAGTAAAGATAATAATACATACGGTTTTTAATGCCAATTGATTGGCAACTCACTTTGTAGCTAAGTAGCTAAGCTTTTTGAATGATTAGTCTGTAAATTCATTGTCTAAATTTGTTTTCAGAAACAATCCCTGAGGCGATTAGAAACAGGGGAATAAATTCATATTTAGAATGACATATTTGCAAATAATTTCTTTAAAAAAAATGTAGCTGATTTGAAGAGAAAACAACTCTCCTGTAGTGAACTATTTGCTCATATCTGTTTCTGAGGTTTCTCATCTCCTTCCATAGATTTCTAAGCCTTTATGCATGAATCACTAGCGATATGATGAAACAAGGGATTTGCATTAAATAAAAATTTCCTCCATCTTTTTAAGACACATTTCATCGCTTCTGTGCTTCTATCTTTTCTCTCTACAGCAAATCAGAATAGAAAAAAAATATGTATACACTACATACCTAATGATATCCTGTGCAATTGTTTGTTCCTACCAGACATCCATATTATTCATAATGTTATTTGTGAAGCTGTTACTGATCAAGAGATTTTTAAATTTTTTTTTTTTCATCAGCAACATATACACTGTTTTAGGGACATGTTTTGGAGAGTTTTGCTTTCTATGGCAAGGTTTCTCATCAGAGGATCTTTTAAAAAATTATAATGTGAGATTTTTATTCTTTGCCAAAGTGGTTTTTTTTTCATAGAAGACTGACAGTAAGTCAGTCTCCAGTTATCTGTTTATACAGTTTCTAACTGCATTACTTTCATAATGATATGCTGTGCTATGCATGGATCCAAAAATACAACAATACAATAAATTAGAGAAAGATGATGATTGATTTAAGAGACCTACGATTTTTATCACACTCTGCTAGTGGCATACCAGAAATGCAGTTTTAACCAGGCGTTCCACTGCTATCAATATCTTTTAGATAAGCTTTAAATAACCACTGGAAAAACACTCTGGACAGCTTTATGAAGATAATAACAGCAATTAAATCATGATTCTTTGGGGAGAAACTCTTAGGAAACCACAGATGAAAATTTCTCCGTGAGATCTCGTCAGCCACGGGTGCAGAGGCAGAGAAACCCACCACATGGGCAGGATCAATGGGGCCCTTGTTGGGCTGCAGCTGCTGTCACACCCCAGCAGGTGTGCAGGGTTTGGGCCACGTGCCTCTGTCACATCCCCGTGCTCCTGCCTGCCTCCCACCCCATCCTTCTGGCAGCTGGAGGGGACTGCCCTGCTCCTCCTCCCAGCAGCTGTGCGAGGGCTGCAGGAGCCCCGCTCCCCCACACACAAGGATTGATTGCTCTTTATGGCAAAGGCAGGGACTGGCTGCTGGGCATGGACAGAATCCATGTGCTGGGGCTTAGGAGTGCCCCTGACTGTCCAGCCAAACAGTGTGCAGAGCCTTCCCCAGGTACTGCCTTGCTGAGTGCTAGGGTGGTTGTTTTGCATAGTTTCTTTCATTCAGGGATGGGATTGCAAGTCAAACAGCTAGAAATGGCCCACTCCAGTGGTCCACAACTTGTTTTCTGGTGGAGTATGCTAGGCTTAAAGCATGAGCAGCTCTGAATTGTAGGCTTGAGGACTGTGCAGTGGGACCCACAGTTTTCCAGGAGGCTTTTTCTTCACAAGATGTGAGGATGGTCACAGATGTTTATCACCTTTGGGTTTTCTCCCTCTGTCCTCTTTGAAGGGTTGCCCCTGCTCAGAGCTAATAGCAGCAAATATGTGGTGGTTCCACCCTAGTGACATAGAATAGACCAGCCACAGGAGGCTATGCTAGCACTGGCTGGCACAATGGCTGTGAGAGAGGCAACATCACCTTACCCTTCACACACAATCCCAGTGGAAGAGTGTTGCTGTGAACAACATATATCCTAAAATGCCTATTGGACTGACAGTGACGAGGCCTGGTGGAGTCCTGTATTTGCCTGGGACTAACAACCTGAGCACTTTACCTCTGGAGAAGTCCTTGGCACTGTTCCTTCAGGGCTGGGCGAATCCTGTAATTTGCTCTTTATTCTCCCTAGGACAGAACTGGAAAAGTGGTTGACCATTTGACTAATCCCCCAGGTTTCTTAGTCTCTGGGTCCTCTGCTATCCCTTGCAGCCACAAGCTGAGTCCCAAGACCAATCCACATTTCTGTTTGGAGACTTCTATATGTGTGTCCTGCTGGCAAAACTCGATGGCCCCTGCTGGCTTGGCACGCCCTGGGCAGTAGCAGTTTCCCCCTTGGTTTTAATGTCCTACTGTTCTCCAGCATTTTATTGAGAGGTGCTGCCTATTCCAGCCAGCAGTCCAGGCTGCAGAGCACTTTCTCACTGCTGCCAGTCATTAGCTAATGAATGGCAGGGATTTACACAGAGAACAAGTAACAGCACTGGGAGTGGACTCCTGACTTTTTGTCCCGCTCTGGACACTGCAGCCCCACAGAAACAGGGTGAGCAATGGCAAGTTGCAATCTTGTTTCAGGCCTTATGTGAACACTGGGATGCAGAACTGTGGAAAGAGAGTTTGTGAACCAGAAAAGCTTTGGTAGAGAAAGAGGAGAGAACATCATGAGCAGATTGGGAGTACCCCAAAAGCATGAATAGCTGTTCCTGGTGGGTACAATTACCTAAGTCATTGCTTCATTTATATTCCTCTCATACCTAGCTGAGTGCTCACCACTTCATGGTGGCCTCCCAAATGTCCTAAAACTTGTCACTTTGCTAGCTTCCTCCAGGAATAAATAACCCAAGCAGCTAACATGGATTTGTGGCTATCTGAGGACTGCTATTTTTGTGGGAAAAAGCTCAGCATTATGCATGTAGACAGCGAGTCAGCAGTGAAGCCAAAGTGAGGAATAATGGTGCCTTTAGAGCTTCTTTTCCAAATGCCTGCCATTAGGGTTTTAAGTTCTGAAAGGAGCTTATTGCTTTCAGGCAGGACTGTTTTACCACAAGAAAATTGGAAAAAGGAGGAAGAAAGAAGAGGGAGGGGAGAGGAAAAAAAGGAGTCTTGTATTGTACAAAAACAATTGAGACAGTGGAAAGTGGAATTGGTTACTAATGATCTGTGGCTAAGAAAGCATTAAACACATTCAGACTCGAGCCTCTGTGATGATAATACTCAGTGGGTGAGAGGAAGGCAACGTGAATGTCAGCGAAGGAGGGAAGAGCTACAGTCCCGCTGCAGCGTGCTGTGGCTGCCACCCCGGCTTCTGCGCTCAGCCTGGCTGCCTCATGCCCAGTGGCTCCCAGGGATGCGGTCCGACATCAGCCGCTGCTTTCCTGGCTGCTCCTTGTGCGACAGCAAACAAACAAGTTTTTGTCTGATATCTGTCGCTTTCCTCTGGAGTCCTGCCGAGAGTTAATTTGAAGGAGGGTTGAAAGGAGCCTCATTGCAGCAGGGAAGAGTAGGGGTTAGTGCTGCAGGAGCTGCTGGATAAAATTCTATGGCTTGCGTTACACAGGGGGTCAGGTTACGGGATTGTTGTGGCAGCTCTCGCTGCCCTTTAGATCCACGTCATTGTCTGCTTCGGCAGGGCTGGCTTACAACCCAGGGGCTGTAACACAGGTTGTTTTTTCTGTGAACTGCTGACGTCTTGGTCTTCCTGCTGCCCACTGCCTGTGACTTTAATTTATGCTGCTCAGAAGAGCCTGTTTTATGCGCTGGGTTCATAGGAACTGCTTTATTTAAATCTTGTTTTTAATAGTTGTGATGACAATACTTTTGCAGCCACAGCCTCTGTGGACACAGAACATCTGTGACATGGGTCTTTGCACGTCATGTCTGTGGGACATGTCCCTCATCCTCTCAGCAGACCCTTTGCCCTGCTCAGCTCTTCTGAGTAGTCTGTCCTGAGTGTCCCTGCCCTATCCTGGTGTCCCTGCACTGCTCACCCCTACAGCCAATAGCAGGGCAGTGGGAAGAGCAATATTTCTGAGGTCTTTGTGTTTCCTGCCTGCAAATGTGTCAGGCAGCAGTGAGGAACCTGAAGGCAGGGCTGTCTGCTTTCTCAGCTTTGCAGACAGGCATGGCTGCCCTGGAGTTGCACAGGGATAAGTGCAAAATCTGGCTCACGTTTCCGTGTCAGCCACTGCATCCTCAGGTAGGAGAAAAGCTCATGAATAAGTCCCAGTAACACTTCACAGTTCACACAGTGAGGTGCTGCCAGACAGACAGGTTTTGTGTCAAAGTCTCAATCCAGTCCCAAAAACTGAGAACATCTGGACAATTTCCTGTCCAGGGCTCAGCCCTGCAAGGTGGCCAGGCTGGCTGTATTTCATGAGCCAAAAGCGAAAGAATAGAGTGGTTAAGTAACCAGGCTCCATTTGGAGATTCTCATTTTATTATTTTGCTGAAATATCCTCTATTTTGATGACTTCAGTCACAGGCTGCCTTGTTTATTTGCTCTGCTGCTAAACTGTGATTTCTGAAATTACTCCCTGTTGGGCCTTTTATAATTCTCAGCTTCCCTAATAACCTTAATTTTCTGTCACAATTTTCTTTTCCAGTGTTAACACCTGCTATTTTATTCTTTGTAAACTGGAAACTCTTATGGCCCCTCTTTAGTAAAGTGGTTATGGTGAACTTACATATCCTCATAAAATCCTGTGCTTATATGGTGCACAGATACTGAGGAAATTTGAAAGATGTGTGAAACACTTTTCTTTTAAAACAATGAAAAATAATTCATCTTCAGTAATATTGTATAGGAAATTTAACAGTAAAAAAATGGTGTGGTAATTCCAGTCAGACTACAGCTTTTGACCTTGTTTGTATATCTGATTTATTAAGAAAGAAAAGGAGGAATCCCTTATATACAATTTTTAATGTTACTAATATAAAATTTATTTAATTTTTATGTAATATAAATGATAGTATTTATTATTATAAATAATATAACTATATGACCCAGTAGACAGTGGCCCGTTCTTCACTCACTAGGAAAACACTTTTCTGGGAAATCTTCTTCTTAAGCTGTCTCAGATGTAAGGCCTAGCTGCCAGTTCTCACCATCACACCAGAATAAAAATTAGTTTTTCTTTAACAGACCTGACATTTTTCATGTTGCAGATAAAACCAGCCTCACCTTATGTACCATACTACATTTCTGCATGAATTTTTCACCATCTTGATCTCATTTGCTCCTGTTTAAATATAGTGAAAACTGCCTGGCAGTCCCAGGCATCACTCAGTTTACAGTGAGGATACATCAGTCAGAACTGGCTCCCAAGATGGAATACTGCATCAGTGTAAGTCTTGGCATGACTCTGGATCCACATCAGTGGATGTTAGAGGGCATTTCCTTCTTCTTTGGAGAGTTCTCCCAGCCTTCAACAGAAGTGCAGTCCCATGGGGCACTTTTTAAACTTCTTTTGCTAGGTCTGAGTGAGGAAAATTATTTCCTTTAGACAGGGATTTTACCTGGAGTGGATTCCCTCTTCCTGTTGTTTTGTAACACAACCAGTAAAGGAAGTGACTTCCCATGACATTTTCCATAATAGAAAGATGATACAAGAAACTGGAGTGCAGAGGATAATGCAAAAATAAGACATGATGAAAGTATCTTTCATCTTTGTCCAGGATGAAAGTCGCTTCTCTCCAAGCAGGCGCCCTGGAAATAGCTACCTTCAGCAAAGTTCAAATACTCTTACTTCATGTGCCTTTTCTTCATGTCCACAGGTCCATCACTGATGTGCATACATTGCTTGTGATATAAGAATTTACAATTATTTATGGCTCATCTCTTTATCATTTGTTTCTACCTTTGTCATTCCTGTTCTAAGCTGAGACCAATGTGTTTTGATGACTTTGAATTTATGCAAAGAGGGAACAGGAAGCTATGACTGGTCTAGTGCTTTGCTGAAGTGAAGTTCCCTATCACAAACTGACTCCCAAGAGTGTAACCAACCCAGTCATGATGGAGGCTGAATGTGTACAATTTATTATTTGTACCAGGAAGTCAAATTCAAGGACTGTGGACCTGAAGATGTAGATACAGAACAACATTAAGTCCTTGCTCTACAAAGCAAACTCTTTAGATATTGAACAAGATATGCTAAGTGGTACAGATCCCTGTTCTGAGGTCATCTCTCTTTATTTAAGTTTAGCTCTTATAAGCTTTATTTGACACTTTCTGCTCCTTGCAGTGAATGGACAGTGAAAAGTAATTTCCTATCCACTGACTCCACACCATCACGAATTTTCAGAACTGTATAAACCACACCATAGTTTATCATAGTAGGTCTTTCTCTGAGCTTTTGCCACCTCAAATATGTCCTTTGTGTCCTTTTGTTGACATGAGGTGACCCTAACTTAAAAAATATTCAAGATGTAGATAAAGAGAGTCATAATTGTGGTTTTGTCTTGTTTTTTGTTACTGGCATTTGAGTTGTTTTTTTAACTGCTGCTGAGCAGAGCTGATGCTTCTTTGGAGCCGTTTACTGTAACCTTGAGCATCCGCTACTGAATCGCCACCTCAGAGTCCATAATTTTATTTCACTGTGAAGGGTATTTGTTCTATTGTAAGTGCAGACCTTCTCTTTCATGCCTTTTGGCCCTTTATCTGTCCCTGCCAGGTCCTTCCCACTTATGCTGTAGCTGCTCATTTTCTTTAAAAACCAATAATGGGTTTAATTTACCCAAAGAATTTTTAACACCCAGTTGTATTTTATTTGACTGTCTCACCTGACCCACATGTTAACTTCAAAAAACTCAAATGTATTGTACAAGGCATAACGTCCCACTACAGCACTGACATTGGCTCTTCCATATAAGTTGCATTCAGACACATATTTGTCCTTTATTGTAGCCTTTACACATTTGTGCATTGGAGTTACAAGCTTGCAGGTCTGTAGCTCTCCAGATCCTCACTGGTATCACATTTGCTAACCCGCAGTGTTCAGTGCCTGAAAAACAACTTGGGAGTTTAGGTAGCCCTACCAGTGATTCAGCTCATACTTCCTTGAGTTTTCTCAGAACTCCTTATAAATACCATCCAGTCCAGACAAGTCATTAACACTTGTGTTAGTATTACAACAGCCTCTCCACAATCAGTTATGTTTCAGATTGATCCTCTGCAGTATTGCCTTCAAAAAACTTCTAGTGAGGAAATATCAGCTGTTTCTTCTACAGTGATCCTAGAAACATAGAATCATAGAATCATTTGGATTTAGACATTAGAGATCATCCAGTTCCAACCCCCCATGCCAAGGGCAGGAACACATGTCACTAGAGTGGAATATCTAGAGCCCCATGCAACCTGACCTTGAACACTTCCAGGAATGGGGCATCCATAGCTTCTCTGGGTAACCTGCTTCAGTGCTTCACCAGCCTCACAGCAAAGAATATTTTTCTGATATCTAATCTTAACCTGACATCTTTCAGTTTGAACCCATTCCCCCTTATCCTGTCATCACACACTCTTGCAAAAAGTCTCTTGCCATCTTTTTTGTAGGCTCCCTTCAAGTACTGCCAGGCCACAGTGATGCAGGTATCCACTCTGCTTTTCTGCAGCAGCATTATACCCTCAGTATTCAGCCTGTCAGTGGGCTCCACAGACTGCCTGGCAGGCTTTTTGCTCTGATGTTGATGATTCCTGTGCAAGAGGAATTTAGCATCATGTTTGATTGCTCCAGCCAAATGTTCTTCAAACTTTTTTTTTCTTCCCCATGGCCTGCCTAATTATATTTTTGCATTTAATCTGCCAGGTTTTATGATCCTTTTTATTTTCTTCATTTGGATACAGCTTCTGCTTTTGAATGATGCCTTCTCAATTCTAATGAACTCTTTTACTTCCCAAATATTTAGCTCACTGCTCTATCACACCTGCTTTTTTATTTGTTTCTCAAGTTTTCCCTAACAGACAGTGTGCACTGGAGCTCTGCTTTTAATAGGATGTTCTTTGGTAGTCACTGTGCTACCCATAAAGATTTTGTTCTCTCAGATAACTCCTCTAGTTTCTTTTTAAACAAGCTTCCTCCTTTTCATATATTTAAATTTCTTGAAGTGTAGCCCAGTTGTGGTGGCTTTTTGATCTTTGATGCTCCAAAGAGTATATTTGATCTAAGTATGTTGTGGTCATTGCTTTTCAGTGGTGATTTTTCTATGAACCAGAACCTACATAGTCTTTACTGTCATGACACAAAGTAATTTGAAATCCTGAGATGAAAAGATTTTAAGGTGATAAGGAGACAGCTCAGGTACATGTACCAGTGTCAATGGGATTGATTTGAAGATGAAACTGTAGAAGAGGTCTTAGAATATATTCTGAAGTATTCAACTGTTATGGAATTTATCAGGCATCAGTGGAATTTATCAGACATCAGGAAAGAGGGTAGTGGTGTGGAGGTGGAATGACTTAGGCTAATATCACTGGAGGAACAGAGCTGGGGTCAGTAAGATACCATAGAGTGACCTCAGGCAGTATTGAGAACAAGAAGAGAAGAGGAAATAATGGACCAGGAAGGTAATTTTTGGTAGCAGCACTTAGAGTGGGTTTGAAGAGTAATCAAGGAATATTTTGGTTGGATGGTGTGGCATGAGGAGATAATATGACCTTTCTCCATATTAATTTGTTCATGCAAACAAAGCTGCCTCTATGCAAACTAGGTCAACATCTTGAAGGCATTTGGACAACTGGGCCCCTGTCTGAAGGAGTTAATATATTAAAAAAAGATTCAAACCTCAGAAAACGTTAACAGACTAATGCATGAGAGAAATTAAGGATTAGAAGTTGTGAGTAGTGCTGATGGTCTTGAAAATATACCAGAGTCCTGCAATGCTATATTACTTGTGCCATGCTGCTTAGAAGATCCTCTAGGAAAATTAGTGGAAGAACCTCAGGTCAAAATTGTAGCAAAAGGCTAATCCTTCAATTAATCAGATCATTGCAGATTAACTTTTTTTATGCAAAGGGAGCAGATAATTTTGCAGCACTGTTTTGCACATGTAGGCTTTATTCACTGAGGAAATGTAATCATCAGTCCGGGCAGTGCTTTTCTCCTTGCCTCCCAGCCGCTAGCTTAGAAATAAATGTGTGCAGAATGGATGTGTGTGGTAGTAGCTATATTCTTTCCCTCTGATTTATTTGGTTCCATACGCGCTGAATACATCAGGCATTTGTTTAAGTGTATCTTTCTGGGTAACTGTGGACTGGAGGAATATTGAACTTGGTATAATACGAATCTCTCAATAAATAAAAAGTCTCCCACTAAATCTCCCTTTATAAAGGCTGAGAAGAGAGATCTGTAGCATTCCACCTGCGTATGAATCGATTTCAATCAGCCTTTAGGAGGTTTCAGGCTGTGTTAGCTGTAGGATAGCACAGCACAGCAGCGAAACTGCCCTCACATCCCTTATTGACAGGTTTGTTATGAAACATGGAATATTTAGATTGAGGAGATTCATCCCAGTACTGCAGATGCCCAGCCCTGTTATCTTCATTTCTAGTCTGCTCTAATGCTATCCACAAGCACACCAGCTTCCCCATCATCTGCAACAGAACACTAACTTCTCCAGACAGGCCTTTCCTGCAAATGAATTAGCTCTTTGAGGCTGGGACACTGAGGGGGATATTTTCTGGTTACTTTTTTTAAGGGCAATTTCTGTATTTAGGAAAATGGGCCAACTTTCTCATTTCAGAATCCTCTGATTCAGATATGGGCAAGGTGAGAGGTTAGAGGCCTCATTGTTAATGAGTGAGGCAGCCTCTGATTTTTACACTAATTGAAGCATTTACATTTTTCAGCAGAACTAAAATGCAAAACTAACACATTCCTTGGAGATTTATAACCCCACAATAGATTCTCCTATCGTCTCTCCCTTAATTATCCCAAATTATCTGAACTCTCATGAAGAAGAAAGAAATTAATATTAATATTCCATTTAGAATATACTCTAAAATGCAGTAGAAAATGGAGGCAATAATAATGATAAAGAGGGTTGCTAAGATGATTTGGAATATATAATCTTTCTTCTCTTCATTGCAGCTTTCTTATACTAGAGTAAGCCAGGAAAATTCAGTCTTGCATTCATTTAGCAAAGCAATTTTTTTCTGCATTAACTTCCACTATATAAGTAAAAGCTCAGTAAAATATTTTTCTGTCTGCTAAATATAATATTTGGCTCTGTGCCTTGATCAGAAAAAAAATAGGGATAAAAGAAATTGGATAACTCTTTTTGAATAGTGTTTGTACATGGGGGGCAAATATACACATGTGACTCATCACTGGAGAGTAGACCAGAAAAATAGCTAGAAGAATCGAGCAGCTAGAAACTGGACATGAACAGAAGCAGAAATTATAGTTTAAGTTGAAAGAAAGGAGGAAATTACAGTTACCAGAAGAGAAAACAGTGGGGTCAAACTAATAAGAAACTGCAAATGTTGAATTTGTGTCTATGGACCGTAGGTCAGAGAGAGAGAGAGAAGGTCTACTTGCATAAAATTGGCAGAGAGGTGCCACAGAGAAGGATGGAAGTGGGAAAGAAATGGGTAAATGTCCAACTGGCCACTGACTGACTACTGTTGTGAGTACAGGTTTGTAATTGGCCTTGCCTGCTCTGGGATGGCTGCCCTGGCCGCCCAAAGGAGCTGCTGTGCCAAGCTCCTCGCTCCCAACTCTAGGGCGTTTACTGCAGGGCTCCCACTGCCCTGGAAGGCTGTAGCTACAAGACCTGTGTGGAGGATTGGTTTAGTTTAGGTTTACAAGTGTCCTAAGATGAAAAACAGCCTTGAGAAATGGTCCTTGATGGTGGGATACCATTCACACTGAACACAAAAGTATGCCCAATTCAGCTTTAAAATTGAGAGCATTATTTTATATCTGAGTATATATACCCCATAACCACTTCTACATTTTGTTCTGTGTAAATTTGTTCAGTGTTTCCACTCACTGAAATAAGTCAGGGACTTTCAAAGGACCCGCCAGTTGTGAGGATGTTGGCTTACATACACCTGCCTTGGTGTTGCACTGTGCGCTATGATTAAAACTGTGTTATCCAATGAAGTAATGTTTGATTTATCAGACAATATTTTGTGTCAAAACTGTAACTTTTTAAAGGTGGGAGGGGTATGGAGTAACTCTACTCTCCTGTGCTTATAAACCCTTTTCTTCTCACTGTGTTAGTACAATGTTAGCAAGTTGCTGTAAGGGTGGAAGACATCAACTACAGTGAAGCCCATTTGCAAAGCTGTTGAAAGGGCATCACACATTGAGCCTGAGGATTGATTGTGGATAAAAAGACTGTCATATTAAAAATAAATAAAATACTAACAATAGAGAATGATACTACAAATAGTGAACAGACTGGAGCTCAGCTGTGAATTAGAAAACCCATTTTACTCTTTCAGCTTGAAAATAGCCTTTACTGTTTTTGTAGCAATTTGCCTGCTCTTTTTGTTTGGTCAGCTTTCAGAGGCTCAAGACATGTTTGTAAGAAATATTGGGGCATGGAGAAATGTATAGAAAGTGGTGATGGTCAACATGCAATCCAGCTGCTCAGGACTATGCATTGCTGCATAGTGGTAGTGCTGTGTGTATGTATAATTGTAGTGTAGCTGGGGGATACTGTGGGTTGGATATTTTGGGTTAATTCTCAGTACAGACCTCTTGTGAAAGGAACTTGTGTTTCTCAGCCTTCTGCAGCAAGACAAAATATTTGGGAAGGAACACTAGGTCCCAATGAAGTGTTTTGTTGTTCTGTTCAATATAGCAACATTCAGTCTCAGGAAAAGCAATTTTGTGATCTTGCCTCCTTGGTTTTATTAAAAAGTCAGAAAAAAACCCCAAATCAAACCAAAACTCATGGCTAAGGATGTTAGTAGTAGCTACAGGTTTTTGGTGTGAATGTGTGTTTTGAATAGTTACTAGTGAATATGTGACCTTTAAACATAATGGAATGGGGAAACTAGATTCTATTTCATTTAGTCAGATGTAACAATCAAGAACTTGCAATCCACCATTGAGAAACAGTAATGTGATAGATAATGCACTGGACTGGGATTTTAATCTAGGCATTGCTGTAGTATTTCTACATCAATTTGTCCAAGAAAATTAACCAGTACACTTAGCCAGGGCTTTACTGTCTGTGAAATGAGTATGATAATCCCACATTACCAGTCTGTGACAAATCCATGAATATTACTTGTATTCACTAAACAGTTTCAGATTAATTTTTTCTCTTCTTCAATTATTTCAAAAATAACTTTCAAAAACACCTGACTAAAAATATGAAAGCTATTACATTACATGCCTAATATAAATTGGCTGACACATGCTAGACTGTTGAATGTCCCTGGATGAGAAATTAAAATAATTTGTTTAAGTTATTGAACAGCTGGTTGCCTAAACTATCATGACCAAAGATATCTCTTACTGACTTCTTGATCACTGAAAATTTCTGCGGCAGTCATAAAAAATTATTCGTCTTAGTTACATTCCTCATTAATTTTTTTTCATTAAGTAAGAGATATGAGACTAAAATGACACAATTTTATTATTAAAATTAGAGTTTGATTTCTAAATATATTTTTGTGCAGCAAAATTTTTATGGATTGTTTTCTTGTTCATCATTTAATGAGCAGCAGAATATTCTGCGAACTGCCACAGAAGAAAATAACACATACAAAAGCATGAAGAAGGACACAGAACACATGCTATAAATTTAACAAAATAAATGCAAGGTATCTATTCATGCTATTTATTACATGCCTTTTTCTCTATTACTTTGGGTAGAAAGAAATATACTACATTTCTTCATGGGAATTAGGATAAGACATTGAATTCCAGATGCTACTTGGTACATTTTCTTAATTTGGAAAAACAAGAAATGTGGGGTTTTTCCTTTCTTGTTTCCATTTCCTTACAGTTGTCTCCTGTGCATCACATATCAAATCTGCATTGGTGCTCATCTGCAAGAGTGCCACGTGTGAGTGAACGATGGTCTGATTGTGAAAGTCTTGCCTTCCTTCCCTTTTCTGGAGATCCCAAAGGTCACATTTGTCTTACAGTCTATTTGCTATGAGTGTAACTAAATGTAAAGCACTTTGAGATGTTCAGCTGTGTAAAGCATTGTCATTGAAATGCAAGCTGTTTTTCTGCAGAAAAACACTAAAGGAAAAAACCCAAATAAACAGCAACAAAAAGCAAATGAAAAGGTTTCCAGGGATAAAAAATGTGAGCACTGTTAGATAAATAAAACATTAGGAAGAAGGGAAAATACTTCCGGAAAACAAATCAATAAGATTAAAAAAAAAAAGTGTTTATTTGAGAAAGTTGACAGGCTTGCAGAAATTTCTAGCTTACGAGGTATTTGCAGAGAGAAAATATGATGAATCAAGACACTATCATCAAAGTAAAAACCTTAAGTATTAAAATTTTAACTCTAACTTGTAGAGAGTCCAAATCTTTTCCTCTGTGACATAAATTTGCACAGGCAGTGTAAGCTTCCAATTACAGAGTTTTTTCTGTATTTTACATCCTTGGAGATAGTGTTTGTCCTTTTGTAAAATGAGTGTGAGATTCTGTCCTTCCCAATTTATGACTTCTACATGACACATTAGGAACCGGAATTATTTATAAAAACAGAAAAAAAAAAAAGTTTAACAAGCTCATTGATGGATAGTCCTACTTATTCTCTGCAAAAGGACACTTTTACCGTGGTGAAACAGTGACAAGAGTTGTCATTCAGCCATGGACTACACCCTAGGTATTCTATCTTTCAGGTAAAGTCCCTGATAACAAGGCTGCAGAAGTATAGGCATAATAATGTATTTTTTTCTCTCCATTGATTCTAGTGGTTCATGTTCAGTGCAACAGAATAGGGAGCTGCATGGAGGTCTCCCCTTCCAGGGCAGAACCCCAACCCTCACATAGCTAAATAGCAGTCTCAGAACAAGTACCACCATATCAAACTCCTCTTTGCTCTTTTTGGAAAGGTAGCCTCTGTCTAAACCCAGGAACACTCGCCTGCTCCTCCTCCCATCCAGGCGGCTTTAGGAAGTTATGGCTCTGCCTCCTTGTAACCTTCCTCATAAGAGGTTGCCATCCCCACGTGGTCTTCTGAAGGAACTTCTCTGTTGGGAAGGCAGTGTTTGAAGCAGGGCAGAGGCACATGTTGTCTTCTGGCTGCAGTTGTGCTGAGCAACTATTTTTAAATTTTTTTCTCAATTGAAAGTTTCTGGAAAGTAAGTGAAACTCTGACCAAAACAGTTCTGCTTTGCTAGAGATCTGATGTTTGCTATACACATATTTTCCTGATAACTTAATAGACCCACAAAAAAAATCAATAAATGTTCTCTATTAGAGGTCTAACTTTGTTTCAGTCTGCAGTGATGGCTTCTCATCAAAATTCATGTTCTGAAGGTCGTGGGTTTAAGTTAGCTTTTATAACTTTCCCATACCAGGCCATATTAACTCCTGTTATAATCTACCAGTCTATGCTGAACTGAAACTAACGTGTTGGTGCCTCTCTCTTTACAAAATGTTCATGCTTAGGTTTGGATTGTTACATGTTGAAGGACCAGGAATAACAGAAATGTGAATTGCCTTTTAAATTTGCAGTTACCCTCTGTATTTTAGTTAGTTATGCTAAAATGTCTCAAAGGTATCAATTCACTTTGTCTTAGAAGTATAATTTGATGAAAATTGAGTCTTCTCCCTGGTATAAAGGATACATATCAACAAACATTTCCATGCCAGATGTACTTCAGAATGAGAAGTTGGACTTGTCTTTAAAGTGGGACTATTTTTTCATGTTTGGCTTAAATTTACTCAGTTTGGGGTAAACTTACTCTCCTAACATTTGATAGTTTGTTTCAGTAATGCTGTGCATTCCCACTTTTTTAGTGGGTGTGTGAAATGGTTTAGGTAAGACTTGACAAATTCTGAATGTTAGTTTTGCATTTCCCTTTGTTTAAGGAAATAACCTGGTGTATTTGAATTCCTGAAACCTATATGTTAAGAATACACATCTCAGACAGTTGCTTTTCTTCTGCCCTAGACTGAAATGCAGTAGGAAGGTGGGAGAAGGCCCCAGCTGAGTTGAAACTAAAGAGAAAAAAAGAAATGCACATGCATCATTGAAATCTGGATCCATATAAGGCAGTTTTTATGGCAGCTTTATTTTTGTGGGTTTCTAACAACTGTCTTATTTAATCTGATTGTGAATAAGGGGAGAAGATATACTGCCATGAATGCTAGCACATGGTCTAAGCTCTGGCTTTCTTTATTACTTCCATTATCACAATGGATCTTCATTGGCCTGAATTGCTAACATCCCTGTAGAAATGAGAAGACTAAAATGGTTCTACCTGTCATTCACTGACGTGTGAATCGACAATCAAATGATTGATCAATTTCTCTGTGCTTCAATAGCTACTTTCATCCTGATTTGCTGTATAAAATGCTGCAGTTTCAGCTAAGTTTGCTAAGGGGTAGGTAAAGTAAATTAGGCAATTAGACATAATCTTAGATTTAAAAATTGAAAACCCATCAGCATCTCTGTCTTGCAAAGAAAATACATTTCAAAATCTGAAAATACAAAATCGCTTGTAAGGAAGAAATATACTTACAAAAGAAAACTCCTGTAGTTGTGGCAGTCTGCGTGTGAATGGCTTTCATGAATTTCTAATATATTTTTCTTTTGTTCATTTTTAAAAAAAAACTTTGGGCTCTAGAAGCTTTTAAGAAGGAGAAGTTTTTAAAGTGGAACAATAGGAAGTACTAAATATTTTATTGGTGATTTGTGATAACATGCTTTTCTTTTATTCCCTTAATAGAAAAATATCATGACAGTTTGCAAAATGATGAGGATTAATGTATGAAAATGTATTGCATGGCAGCCTCTGAGTAATGTATTTATAAACAGTTTCTTTTAAAAAGAAAGTATGTCAAAATAGATTACAAGAAGACTAGGAAATTATTGTAGTCAGATCAAACAGAATATACAGTCCATGAGTTTTTTTCTGCAACATCTGCTGCATCCTGACTGAGATCACCCAGTCTTCATCTGCTTCCCTCTCTCACAGCAATGTCATGTTGCTTTTGTTCATCTCCTTGGCTTAAAACAGAATAAAGTGAGTGACTCTCAAGAGTTTAATGTAGGAAAAATGCTTCATGATTTAAGTGAGGTTTCATCCCAAATCCCTTTTCAGTTTATTTAGTCCTTTTTGCTTTTGTTGGTGAACCTGTGCCCTTCCTGAACTACAGGTAATCATTCACTTTTAAACATTAATATAACTAGAGTTGTATGCTCTACATAATCTGTCAAAACTAAGGAACAATGAAGAGCTGCAGGGAAAAAAAAAAAACCTCCAAAAGCAAACACCCAAATATAAAGATAAAAACTGAGACAGAAACCATCAAAATAGAAAAGTTGAGGCAGACAAAGGCTGAGTAATAGTTTTGACCGGCTGACTGGAAGCCACTGTGCTTTAGGCTGTGAAGGCTTCATCCAAGTTTTACTGGTGACAGTAGAATGGCTCCAGCAGGCTTTGATTCAAACCCAATTCAGCCAATTTATTGAATGATTTCTTCATTTTTGTCACACCAGTCTTGTTGCTGAGCAGGAATGAGGAGGAAGGGGACAAGGGGAGGCCAGAGGAAAGTTGACCACACAAATGTAATGTTGGAAGCATTAGACTGCATGGGGTTGTTCAGCCTCCACAAAGAACCAAACTTATTCCCATGGAAACCAATGTTCAAAGATGAATAAGTAGGCTGGCTCTCAGCAGCTCCCTTTCCTTTTTTCTCTTTTCTTCTCTCTTGGGATGTTTTGTTGTTGTTTTTGGTAAAGGGAAAGAAAGAGTCTCTTCACCTCCAAGCAGCTTGAGAAAAGACTGGCAACATTCATTCCACTAATAAGGTGTCAATTAATGCAAAGAGGAATGTCCTGGATTTCTCAAAGAGATGTATTTTTCAATAGGAGCTAGTGAAGATGTTGATGAGGCTTTGTTTCTCTCTCTTTTTTGTTTGTTTTGTTTAAATGGAACATACACTTTCTCGAAAAAGGGGGCTGATAAACTGGCGTTGTAAGTCTGCCCTCACGTGTTGGATTTTAACTCTTCAGGAGAGAAAGTGTGAGCTCAAAGGAGTCCACCAGATGTGTTGTGGCACCACCCAGTACAGATACTCAGGTCTGCTTTTTTTTAGTATTGAGGTTTAGGTACTGATGTAGGTGTAGTAATGGTTTATATACATAGGAAATTTAGAGAGGTTTGCACTATCTATTTAATGTAGCAAATAAGGGTCATTTTAATTCCTGCACTAAGTAGAAAATGAATTCAAAGGGAATGTTACAGAGCTGTTGCTGATGGTATCAGTGTTATAATGTGTTGCAACTATTGACTGATATCAAAAGAGATGAAAGGTGGGCTGTAAAGCACGAGAATGATCAACCAACTTTTAATAAGTAAGGAAGATGGTCTCAGAAATCTGAAGGAAATCCTTTGCCTTTGGCTTCTTGCGAGGAGGGTTTCTGAGAATAGGAAATGCCGTAGGATACAGCGTCATATGGGAAATGTCCAGTGTGAGTCAGCATGAATCAGTGCTTTGATGGGGCACAAGTGTTTCTGCAGGCTTTGGAACCAGCAAAGCCAGGTCTCCTGCAGGCTTCCACCTGGGTCAGCTGAGTCTGATGTCTCTAAAATGTCAGTGCCCGCTGAATTTTTGGTATCATAAGCATCTACAGAAGAGCTTTTCTGTCCAAAGGAGGACCTCTTCTGTGTGGATCCTCTGATACCTAAATGGTGTTCTCATGCTTCAGCCTTTCCTTTAGTAGGGAACAAATTTTGGTTTCTCTCCCTTTCTCCTCTCCAGACATCTGTTTCTGTAAAATTTATAACAACATAATGTCTGTCTGTCTAGTCCACTTGGCTGACATCAGCCAGTAGGCTCAAAATTATTGGGGAAACCAGCCAGAAAAAATGATTGCCTAAGCCTCATTTCCTTAGGAAACTCAGCTAAAAAGTTAATATTAGCAATAACTTGTGGATTGGAGCTACCACTGGGGGAATGCAGCGTGGCACTGAAGCTGTGTATGGCCAAGTGCAGTCTACTGCATTGCTCCCATTGCATTTTTGCTGTAAAGTTTCTCCTGGGCCCTGTTGGCAAACAAACCTTCCTCCAGCTGCTGTGTGGGTGAATGGTCACAGCAGAGTCCATGGCAGAGGGGAGTCAGAGCCTCATTTCTTCTCGCTTCACCCACTGGTTTTTTGGAGTGTGGACACCTGCTCACCAGAAAGGGATAGAGACCACACATCCATTTAATCTGGGTTTTCCCTGGCCTTCTGCACATTTGGGATCTGTACCCAAAGCAGCAGTTTGCAGTGGGTTTCAACTCCTGTAACTGAATAATTAATTTCCATGGCATTTTTTTAAAAAGTCTGCATTTTAAAAAATACCTGCATGTTCTTCTCCTCCTGAATATGTGAGTGTCAGTTTGGTTTAATGAATCTATCTGGATCCTTAAATTGTTTTTTAATTTACTCTTTTAAAGTTTTGTCTTTTCTTTCTAGATAATGATTCATGGATGTGGTGTGTGAGAAATGTGTTTTCTGCTGCTATGGGTAGAAACCTGGGTCTCCATTTCTTCACTGCTGTCTAGGGTCTTTGTTTTTACCTGCATAGTGTTATATTGCTGTACATCCTCTCTTCCCTACTTTCCCTTTCCCAGAACAGTGCTTAATAAATTGCATTTATCTTTTCAGAACACTGAAATGATAATCTCCATTTAAAAAATCCTTAAAACCCCACCACATTTCACAGCAGATTCTTCCTTCTCCATCTCCATCACATAAGGGCAGTGATGGTTACCTCACTGTGATCCCTTCAGTTCCCAGTGTTTTTAAGAAGTTCCTTATACGTTAAGAAGGGCATGCAGCCAAAGCTGATTGTGCTGAGATTTTTTCTGTGTGAATATGAAGCAGGGCAATGGCATTGTAACTGCTTTGCAGAGTGAGCTCATTTTCAGTATTCTCTTTTATCCTGAGGCGATGACCTTTCTATTACCAGCCTCTCTGAAAGGAAGGAGTACAACCACGTCTTGTCTGTGTCTTCTTGTTTATGGTTTATATGTGGCTCAAAGTTCTGCCAGAAACTTAATGCCATTTTACTGCCTGGTTTTACATTCTGCCTGTGATGTACTAATTATCAGGGTGTGACAGAGCACTTATTTCCTATCATAAACCAGGGCTGTTACCCAGGAAGGAAATTTCGAGTCATGAAAGGATATAACAATATGAAATATTCTCCGAGGACCATATTCTGATCCTGTTGACATTGATGGGAATGTTGGTTTTGTCTTCACTGTGAGAGCCACATAATGAAAGACAAGGCATTTCTATGCCTGCTTCTATGTTATTTTTTGAGAGCCAATTCCCAACAGTATTGTCAGCACTGGGCAGTTGTGTAACTCAGCTGAATACCTGGTGCAGCACTAGCATGGGATACTCAGTATGCTAGAGAGCCACAGTCTTTGTGGATGTAAATTAGTGTAGCTCCTTTCACATCGGGGCAGTTCACTGTTTTATATTATGGGGAAATCTTGCTCTCAACTTCAAGCTGCCATTTCCTCCCCTTTTTAGAAGGGAAAAAGCAAAGAGTCTGCACTTTTAATCCATTCCTACTAAGGGGAGGATGGGAGGAAAGAAATAAAACAATTTGGAGACTGTGTAGCAGTTTCCTAGTTCCCTACTTGTAATACACAGTTAATGCCTATGACTTAATGGGAATACACTTGCACTCAGCCACACTTGCCTACGGCAAAAGAGACAATGAAGTATTTCTGCTTATACCATCACAAGGCTGCACTTGAACAGCAGAAGCACAAGTAGAAACCAGATTCCAAACCAAGAGCAAGGGTGAACAGAGGGCAGCTTTCCTTCTGGCCAGGGCTCTGAATGCCATGGTCAGCAATACTATTTGTTGGGCCCCTGTGCATCAGGTTCAAGCCTTGTGCTGCTGTTGCTATCAGTTTTTCATACATTCACTGGCTGATGGCTTTTTCTTCCTTCTGTGTGGAAAAGATGGTAAAATTTAAGCACAAGAAAGTTGGTCTTTTTAGACAATTCCAGCAGACTATACAACCCACTGTGTTCAGAACATGTGCAATATTATATTATAGACATTTCTGGTTGCAAGAGCAGAATTCAGCCCTGAACTAATTTACACGATTAACATGAAGACAGAATGTCCCACCATACTTTTATAGCACTGGAATGCAAATTTTGATTTACATTCCAACTCAGTTACTTTTCTGACTGATATCCTCCCCCTTCTTATCCACCTCCTGAAAGAAAAAGAAAAAAGAAAAAAAAAGAAGCATTTTAATCTTTAACTTTTATCTTAAGTATCTCTCTCTGATCTTCTGCAGGCTGAACCTTGACAATTTTAAATGAAATAGATGCCCTTTCTGTTCCTCATGTCCCATCATTTATTGGCGTCTTGCACCTGTCAAATGCCACATTTCCTCCCTCTGGGAGCATGCCCCTGTTCACATAACCCTTCTTTCTTTGTAACTAGAGAGAGAGCTACAGGTGTCAGTTAAGCCATGAGTATTTCTTTGATCTTTCCTAGATATTTTTTAATTGGAATTTTTCTTCCTAAAGGTTTTTCCTGTGTAGCTCTACTTTCAAGTAGAGCAGCATTTGTTTTGTTTTCAGTAAGGTGGACCCCAAATTCTGGTGGTGCATCAGTGAAAAACAGAAGTGATTCCCCTCATTTTAGCAGATCACTCTGCTGTAAACCTTATCCACAAAGTAGTTTTGGTCTCCCTTTCATCTTTCATTTCTTGTTCAGAAACAAGATCCCTATTTATGAATAGCCCTTCAATGAGTGCTTCAAATACACCACTTATTTGAGAAAGCACTCAGATAATTTCCCAAATCAGGAATATAGAAAGTATTCACTAATATAGAAAATACTCACTTCCCTATCTGGAAAATTTCTTGATTAAAAAAAAAAATCATGTATACTGAAGAAAAAACAGATACTTAATAATTTTCTGGAGAACTGATATACCCTTTATCAGGACAGCAACTATTCCTAACTGATGTTCTGCAGCTGAAATGGAAGATGAGAGTCTAAAGCACACATTACTGAGGAGACCATTTCCTTGTGCTATCCAAGAGGCTGGATGTAGTCACTGCTGGCTTTCTCTGCACCACTGAAATTCAGACTGAAATTGGCCTCATCTCTGTGTCTTCTTTCTAAGATTTTAGTAGTAATAAATCCTAAAATGACCGTTTAAAAAACTAATGCCATCAGCCATAGCTGGCATGTTAAACAGCTCAATCTGGATATCTAACCTGACCACTTTCATTTTTGATTCTGACCCTTCCTTCTCCCTCTGGTTCTCCTGTCTTTGCAAAAAGACTCTGCTGCCTGTGTGAAATGGTTGGAGATTGTCTGTGTTTCTAAAATAATCCAGTACCTGTGAGGTTTCCAAAAACTCTAAAACCATTTCTGCGTATATATATGATTTTTTTTTTTTCCCTTGGTAGTGCTTTCCTTTCTATGTCGGAGCATTCATGTTGGGGCAGAGCCCAGACCATCCTGTTTCAGGCTTTCTTGTGCTGCAGCTAGTGATCCTTGTACTTTCTGCCCTGCCCAAAATGCCCCTGACCATTACTGCAGACCCAGCACAAGCCCCCTAGGCTCCCCCAGTCCCACATCCCTTACCCACCCCACCCCAGCTTCTGTCCTTCCACGGGTCAGGGGGACCATACAGAACTTTCTGCCTCTGCCCACAGGAGGCATTCAAGGTAAAAATATGTGTATGTGCGTGTGTGTACATGTATGCATGTGTATTTTAACCCTCTGTGTAATAAATTTCTGTCTCCTTTCAATGTGACATGATAGAATTTAGAAAAGTTAGAAATTAGTTCAACTGTATTTCCCTATACTTTAATACCTCTCATACATAAGGCAAGGTTCCTGGTAGCGCATGTTTTCTCATCTCAGCCTATTGAACTATTGTCTTTAATATATTTCTTGCAACATCTCTTTGGAAGTACATGCTTTAAAAATGTAAGGAGGATGTGTGAGCTTTCTGCTATGTTTATTCAATTCTCAACCCTCCAAACACCTGAGAATTCGAATTATTCAGCTAGGCTTAATGAGGCTGAGTTGGAGTGAAGTTATGTGCATAAAAGTCAAGGATAGGAGGCCTTGATGTTATGCATTTTTAGGTGGTTATGGGGTTTTCAATATTAATGTTCATTACTGAATAGTCTGAAGGAGAACTCAGGCTGTACCTTTTCATCAGCCCTTGCTGCTGGTTACCTTGCTGCTAAGGAGCTCCTTGGGGGGTGTCTGGAATGCTGAAGTTTGTTTGTGGAAGCACTGCCATCTGTCAGTGCAGATCTGAGGGCTTCATTTCAGCCACTCCAACGTCAAACCTTGCCAACAGCCAAAGCTGCAAGCTCTGTGTAGGTTTGTGACACTAACCTCTAAGCTCTAAGATCGATGACTTTCCCTTTGCCTCCATTTCCCAATTAGTAGAATGGGAAAAACAATTTTGGACATTCAAAATGACCATTCATTCAAGCATGAAGCATCACTGTGCTGTACTATGATCCCTAACAAAAACCACAAGGAAATGGGTAAGAAAATTGGACTAGTCTAAAAGCCTGGCCATTTTCCCATCCCAGCTTGTTTGGGCATTTAAGATTGGTTTGAGTTTTCTGTTTTTCTCTTGAATTGTCTTTGACCCTCTCTTTATATGATCCTGAAGAACGTGAGAAGGCCAAATTGCTTGTGGCCTTAGCAGTTTTGGGCAATGGGGCTGCAGGAAGGACTTCTGGCCCCATGCTGGAGACCTGAAGAAGACAGGTTCCCATACAGCTCTGGAGAAGAGATTGTTCAGATTGTCTGGCAAAGATGCACGTGAGCAGGTGGACATTTAGTACTGCTCTGCATTAAACAGCCAGGGGCCCCACACAAGTAATCTTACCAGCTTCTCTGGGGCTTTATCCTGACCTCATCCTTGCTCCCATTCATAAGTGTAGTAAGAAAAATTCCTGTTGAGTCACCCTAAGGAAATATTTAGAAGAAAACTCATCTTTTTTTTCTAGATGTGCCCTTTGCTCTGCTAAAGCAGCTGCTGGGTAAGGCCAAGTGCCATCCTAGTGCCTTTCTAAGTAGTAGATTTTGCTGAATGCAGCTGTGAGAGCAGAGGAGTAGGGTACCTTTTATTTTTGTAATGATTTCTATTCTGATTTTACTCAGACCTTCATATATGCATATTTGCATACCTGTCTTTACAACTTTGAGCTGGTGAAGGGATCAGAACATGCTGAGTGCAGGAAATGGAAGCCTTTTTTCAGAAATATCTCACTTTAATGAAGTAAATATCATGTTATACTCAGATCACTCCCACAAAGTTGAGTATTTGTCCTCTACAGCACAGTTTTGGGTTTTACACCATGTTGCAATATTCATACTACAATTATAAAAAATGCATAGCCATAGAATTGCTTTTAGAATATTCTATTTCACAGTGAAGGTATGAAATTTTTGATTTTTTATCCTTCTTCTACTTGAAGGAATATTGAAGAATCTGAGAATTCCTCACAAAATAAAAATTCCAACTTTTAATTAGCTTTATTAAACTAAATGTCATCTACACCTAGCACTATGGGATTTTGGAAATAAAGTCCCAACTTTTTCTGCAGAGCATTTTTGTGGAAGAATGAAAAGTGGAAGTACAGGAGAGGGAGGTATGCCTGTTGGTGATTTGAAACATAAGCAGGACCCTCCATTCCAATTTTATCTATAAAACCCTCCCTGGTGTGAGACAGCTGTTGCCTCTGAAGCCTTCTACATATCTCTCAAAATCCCAAGGGTCCTTCTTTTTTTAACCTATATTGTATCCCCACTGCCCTTGAGATCCTATATCACAGCTGCTTTCCTCAGAACAACTTGATAAGAATATCTGTTTTGGACCATGTGAGTGTTAGAGAATTGCTGTCAAGCATCAAGAGATGCTCTCTCTCTCCCCCTGGGGCTTTAAAGATGCTATTCTAAAATTAAAGTGTTTGGTATAGATAAGATGCTTAGGGTTGTAATGAGGTCAAGAGTTGCTGGCAGTTGCCAACAAGATTCTTTTAAAAATAAGTTGATCAGATCTCTTGCTGTGGTTATTTCCCTTTTTCAACAGAGAAATGTAGACAGATAAGGTAGAGAAACAGTCAGGAAAAGAAAGGTTTAGAAAAATCTTTGGAAATTATTCTGATTGCATTGTCTAATGCAAGTTGCCCCATTTTATTATGCTGGCATCCTCTGCAATGCAATGTGACATGGAATATGTGATGTAATGAGATATGCCCACCAAAATGCAATGTGCTTTGTTTTAGTCAGAATATATTAATCCACTTACTGAATAATTGACCCAAAGAGATTCTGTCAAACAGTATTAAATTATTCACTGGATTTCCAAACCAGCAGGCAGTGTCCTTTAAATATTTAAGAATAATGTCAAATAATTTTCCACACCAAAATTATTCTTTTCTGTGTGTGTTTGCTGAGGTTCCCTGGCTGTTCTCTGTTGTTTAAGGAGGGCAGGATAATTAAATAAAAAGTCAGTGTGCCCTTCAGGTGCTTTCTCACCTACCAGCACCTCAGAAGGGGAAGGAAATGCTCACCTGGTTCAGCTGTCAGACCCAGCCAGATCCATTAGCACTTTTTATGGCTCACCCATGCATTTTTAAGGAAATCCCAAACTCTCCACATACCTATACCTATAATTTCACCATGTAGCCTGTTGCCTCAGCAGTGAGTTCCCCCAGAGAGGGTGCAGCACAGAGGCTGTGAAGTCCTGCTATTTCCTACCCTCAGGCCTCATAGTACCTCTCTAGGTGTGCATTATGAGATAACAACCTTACAAGATCAATTTTGGTGTGGAAAATAGGTTTCCTTAAAAAAGGGACACCAGTACAGCAGCATTCAAGTTCTACCAATTACAGTGTCTGACACCTTTCCCCTTGAAGGTTGCATGCTGAACGAGTGCAGGGTATATTTCTGGCTTGTTTAAAAAGGATGAGGACAGGCATCTGATAGCTTACCTTAATTATTCCATTTCTTCCTCCCTATATACATTTCCAAAATCTAATTATAGTGCTCATGGCCCCTGCTATCAGCCAGTAGCCAGATTAATATAAAGCCACGGGAAGGACAGCTACCTCCCTTCACGCTTTCCACAACATTGCAAATCTATTCCAGCAGTCTTTTGATACTAATATTTTGATACATTCATCATTGTGTTAGCATCAGCAGTGAGCAATATTTACAGTCTATAAGCTCTTCCAGGACCAACTGTTCATGTTACTCCTGTTAAGTCCATTCAATTTTCCACCTGAAATACCACATTTATCTAGTCAGAGTTTGACATCTATTTTCGGGGGGGGGAAGGGGTTGCTTTCAATAACAAGTTTTATTTAATTGTATGTTTTGCTTCTCCTAAAGCATACACTGAGGCAATCTGTTACGTATTGTCAATCAAGTAAGATGCACTTGGTGCATCCTCGGGTTTATTATCTAGGTCCAGATATGGGGACATTTTTGGGGATATTTTTGTGCATATGCATCTGTGTGTGTTGAGGTCAAATTGCTTATCTTCTCTGTAACTTTATTTGGGCTGGAATTTGCTGCAATGTCCTCATGAGTGCAGGAATGTTGTCCAGGGTTATGGTCTGTGTGCAGTCAGGGGACAGTGGGCAGCCCTGCTTGATAAGATTGCTATTGCAAGCCACAAGTATTGTCACACTCTGCTTCTTTTAGAGAACAGTCAGACTCCACACACACTAAATATTCTTTATTTGTCAAAATAAAGTAATGATTATTTTGCAACTGCTCTACCTTAAAGACATTTAAATCTGGCTTTAGGAATCTGTCAAACCCTGTGACTCTGCTCAAACACAGTGGAAATAAAGCCTAAATGGAACAAAAATAGATAGGAAATTCTTATCATCTTCTTCTTCTTCAGACAAGGGAGAAAATTATAGCAGCATTAAAAATAAAAATTGCACCTCCTGCAAAGACTTACATAGGTCTCTGAACTTTAAATTCCAAGGCTGCCATGGATATAATGGATTTCAATGTTCTGGCACTTTGGAACAGCAACAGCAAATCAAGACTTGGCCAAAGAATGCACTGCTCTTATTTTGCCTGATGGACTCCCCTGCTATAATCCCTACTTACTGCACAGGGAAATTTACCCCCAGAGCAAGAGCTTGTGAAAACTTCTCTTGGTATAAAACTTTTTCTCTCACTTCCTGTGTGCAGAAACACCAGGGTTTGTGCATGGTGCTGGTGTGAAAAGAGCATGTTCAAGACTCCTGTTAGCAGTCACCACATGCAGCAGAGGTGATGGATGGAGAATATTGGGAAAGAAATCACTGTTTTATGAGAAATTCTGCATTAAATTCTGTTAAATGGAACAGAAACAAAGAAACCCATAGTAATTTCCAGGGAAAAAGAAAACATTAGAATCATACCAAAGGCTTAAGAGAATCAAAATCTGTGATTCTAGTTTCAACTTTTAGAAAACCCCTGTATAATAAATGTACACATATAAAGTAATTAAAAGCTATAAATTAAAGGAGAAACTATTAATCTTCTTTTTTAGAAATGGCCTGCTAGAACACTGTGATCTTCCTTGGATGGTTAATTTCTCTGTGCTTCAGGTTTCACTTTTTGCAACCTTTTCCCTTGTTGTTCTATGATACCTCAGGTGGGTGGAGCCCAGATTTTTCTTCCAACATGCTGTTCATACTGTACCTGTTAAACAGGGCAGCACAGAGCAATGACTGCTGTTTTGAGAGGTAATTCCTCAAGCAGCATCCACCACTGTGGAAGATCAAGAAGCCAGGACAGAAGGTGACCATGTCCCAGGGAGCTGCCCCAAAGAATATATCTTCCTGCACATCTTGTCAGGTTGGAGGCTCTCCTGCACACACAGCAAGGAGAAAAGTGAAAGAGAAAAGGAAGAGAAGGGCTGGTGAAGGTCTGGATATGGTTCCACTTACTGTTCCTTTGGGTAGAGGATCACAGGTGCTGTGCCGTCCACTGCTCTGCCAATGGAATTAAAGGGGAATTTCTCCTCTTCAGCACTGAGGGAAAGTCCTGGAGCTAACAGACACTATAACCTTGCTTTGGTGGGATTCTTACAAGTGAAATTCTGTGTTTGTCTGAACACAGAGATGTGGAATGCTTTCCCCAGATATGCAGCTAATGGCTATTAGAGCTAGGGTTAAAACCTTTCCCTTCAATTTCCAGTCTGAAGCCAGACTCAGTTTATTCCTGTTAAGTGCATGCAGCAATGTCCGTGCTGTGCTGCTCTGCCGGTGACGTTCCCTGTGCTCATGGATGTTACTGTCCAGCTTACACAAAGCCCATGGAATGAGTGTGGAGGACTTGCTTTGCCTGGGCTGCCCTGCCAGCAGCATGCTGACATGTTGCTGACTGTGTGCAGTCCTGCAAACTAAGCTTTTTGGGAGAAAGGCTGCCAGAGGTTTACAGAAAAGCATCTTAAAGCTCAGGTGCTGCAGCCTCATCAGGCAGGGCAGTGATGTGCTGGGATGTGCTCTGTGTGTGCTGGGGGCGAACACCAGTGTGAAGCAAACGGCTTTGGAACGAATTGGTGCCAGAAGGGACATGCACAGCATCCCGAGGCAGCCTCAGCCAGACATAAAACTGATTAGATATTGAGGTCAGGCGCTGAGATACCAAGGTCGTGCCACGTCCTGCTTTTCTCATCCAGCTGGGCCCCGATAAAATAGCAGCTGGTAAGACCACCAATCAGATAAGGTGGCAATTTTCAACAGTCTCAAATTGTTGTTGCAGCCAGGGAGGTCTAGATAAGATCAATCAGATGCTGGAATGATTTAGCCGTTTCTGATTTCTCCCCCACATCCTTTTCTTCCTTATTCTTCTTTCTGAAGACAGACAGTCATGTGAATGTGAACACAGGGAGAATTCACAGAGTCCCTCACCGTCCTCAGAACAAAATGTGAGGGTTGATTTATGGGATGGATTACTTGGAAATGGTAATTCTTTGTTCTTTATGATGTTTTGTCGGAAGGTGCAGTACCCTCCAGTCAGAGCAGCTGGATTGCACTGAGGTTTTTACAAAAGGGGTGAGAGAAGGGGGGTGGCGGTGAGTACAGAAGCTCCTCTAACACAGCAGTTAATAAGACACCAGCACATTAATCATGTGACAGATATTGAATCTAACAGGGCAAGGCAATAGTTTTTAAAAACAGACAGTTAAGCTACTACCTGGTAAAAAAAGGCTGACTGAACAGCACAGGTTTTATGCCACTGTTTGCAATTAGCGTTATTTTTTATCTTTTTTTTTTTTTTTTCCCTCCCTGTTTGAATGTCTTAAAATACCTTTTCAGACCTGTAAGAAAATACGAGACAAACCATTCAGGGCTATAACAGAGGACTGCATGGTCCTTTCCCCCTTGACCTGCCGTAGCCTGGGCTACACCTCCAGTGTTTACTCAGGACCCTGCTGTGGTCCCTCTCCTGAGCTGTACTGCCAGGGCTTGACATGGCTGAAAGACTCCTGAGGGTCATGGCACAGAAGAAAGTCTCTGACAGTGTGATTCAGCTGGGACAGACTCCTGATTAAAAGAGACATGATTATCAACTGCAGCCTAGAGATGTGGCTCCCTTCTTTCATGTGACTCTCCAGGAAGCTTTATCCTACCAGACCATGTACACCTTGGCCTCTTTTATGACCTCCTGCCTGACTAGAAGTGGCAAAGTGGAGAAAGAACTGGAGTAATTTTGGTGCACAGCTACAGATGAGCCCACACCTCCTTGGTGTCCTTTATTTAAAGGAGCTTCAGTCATTTTGATGCTGTGGTTACTGAAGTTATAGTGAAACTTCTTTTTCATTGCTAAACACTGTTTGTTATCAAAAACATTATAAAACAAAGGAAGGAAAAATTAGTAAATGAACCACTCACATGAGTTTGTAGGCTTTCAGCATGTGCATATGCCCTTCATTTTGAGCCTTGGTCGAACTGCTTGCCATGACAAGTTGGGAGCACTGGGCAAGACCAAAGAACACAGACTAGTGATAAATAGAATCATAGATTTGTCAAAGTTTGAAAAGACCTTTAAGATCATCTAGTCCAGCTGTCAACCCAGCTGTATCACCCTATTCACAATTAAACTCCATCACTTCCCTTGGCAGTCTGACTTGGTAAAGTTTTGTCTGGCTCCCCATATGCCAAATATAGATTTCCAGGGACATGCCTCTCAGCCACCACTGTATGATGAAATGGGCCCTTAAAGTAGGATGCAAACAGATGTCCCCACTGTAAATGAATCATAAGAATTGCCTTCCCAGAGGACATGTCATGTCCATCTTGCTCATTAATCAGTCCCTGACAGTGATCAAAGCCTGATGTTACGAGGGAAGATAAAAAAACAATTGTGATAAACAGAGACAAAAATGCTTCAAGCCAGAGCTATGTGAAAAAAAATGTCCTCTTGACTCTGGACAAATCATTAGCAAATGCCAAGCAACAAAAGGCAAATAGGTGGTTCTGCTGCTGAGAATCATAAAATGGAGTTTCATGGTCAGTGTTGGCAATAGCTACAGTAAGTGCAGCTTCCAGGGCTGGCTATGTTTGTAAGATGAAGTCCATAAATTTTGGGGGTAGATCATTTAGGTAAGACATCTGAATTGCCCGAGAATCACCAGCTCCAGGAAGGCTTGTGAGTAGTTCCCTTTATTTCAGTGAATACTATAGCTGGTGTAACTCATTACAGCTTTTTGTGGTTAATGTGTGGGAACTTTGCTTCAGTGGACTCAAGGAAACCACAGTGTTTCTCAACAGCTGAACACCTGATCCACAGCTTTCAGATGTGGTTTAGTTTTGTTTTGCCTTTTAAAGGTCACAGATTGCATTTAGAGGTTTTTGTGTTTGGTTTTATGGACCTAAGAAGACATTTGATAGTAGCAGTGCTGAATAATGTCTGCATGGATTTCCTGGTGCTAATCAGATTAATCCTTTTTCTTTTTCAGATAATTTTTGAGCTAAAGAGGTGAACTGAGACTAGAAAATATGTGCATAGGAAATAATTGCTTTAGCAAGTTCTGAGATATTTTTCTGAAAAATAACTTAAAATTTATCTTATGGTTTCCCAGCTGTTTGCTCTCTGAAATTTCTCTCCATGTCATAGCATCAGAATATACTGCAGGTTACAAGGTAACCGAGGGAGATGCCTGAGCTAGTTCTAACTGAGTGGGAGTTTGAAATAATGCTGCTGCAGACATATTTCTTCTGCTATCTAAGCCAGTTCAGAGTGGTTGGCTATCTCCACCTCACACTGCTGTCTGGGATGTAGATATATGCTTTCAATCTTTAGTCAATTATCAAAATAATATTGACAAACACTCACATACTTTAATATTTGTTTCTCAGTGAAAAATCCTTCCTTAAGTACATTAAGGTGTAATTTCACTTGTAGCTGACTAAATACAAATATAACTCAGTTGTGCAGATGTGTTTGCCACCCACCTCTGTCTCTGTGAAGCTCTGTGGGAAAATTCAGGGACACACCAGTTCACAAGAGCAGTGAAGCTGCTGCTGCTGGCCAAAGGAAAAATCTTTGCCCCATTGAACTCACTGGCAAAACTCTTGCTGACTATTATTTGGGACCAAAATATGTACTACAGTGAACACTCAGAACATAAAGAACAAGACTGCCTGTTCTCTCTCACAGAAGCCACTAAACTTGGCAGCTGGACTGTCACTTTGAGCATCAGTGCTAAACAAATCACCTCCTGTGATGTCTTCTCACTTTAGAGGAACACAGGTCTTTTTTCACTGTGTTGCTCTAACATATGGTATAATTACCAGCATTAGGATAGGTTTTGTTTCTTTTCCTTCACAGTTGGCACTTGGATTACATTTGTTTTTAGGTGTTTGGGGTTTTTTTCCCAACACAATACAGAAGCACAGGGAAGCATGAGGTTGCTTTACAGTTGCCAGAACACATAACTTGAAGAGTTTAAGCCCACCTAACTCCAACCCATACAGTCTGCATCTCATCTAGAATCCCTGTCTGTGGTCCAGCACTGACTTCCTGAAGTCCTTTCCCTGCAGACACCTGCAAGTGTTAGATAATTTCCTAATTAGCCTGAATGCACTATGATGGCTCTGTTTTAGTTGCACATCTATTCTTGGAAGCAGATGCTCCGGGGCAACAAGATCTTCCTGTGAGCCAGAGCAGTGAAAGCAGCGATGGACAGGCAGCTCACTTCCACCTCCTTCCCCAGGGTGTTATGTGAAGCTTCCTGAAGGACTGTGCTGTGACACCAGGCAGGAAGGCAGAGCCCACTGCTTAAGAACCAAACCCAAAAGGCCAGCAGGCACATACCAGCTCCTGGTCCTTCAGTCTCTTCTCTTTTGCAGAGGAGTATTTGTGGCTTAAACTTCAGGAATAGAGTGAAGACTGAATCCGTGATTAAGTTATATGGATAGGTCACCCTCACCTGTGACGGTATTTAATTATTTGTAGAAATAATTAATTTTCTTGCTAGAAAATGTAGGAGTCGTCTGACAACAGAAACCTAAAATTTTCAGGGGCAGCACCTAAACAGCACACTCAGAGTAGATGGATTGGGTTCCACTTTGGTTAGTAGGCTGACAAATGGTCTATAAAGAAATAGTAATAATAACAGTAAGAGATAATAGTAATAATAAAATACAAATTAGAGAAGAAAAAGAGAAAATTAAATCTTTTAGCAACAAAAGCCATTTTGCCTTTTTTTATTTTCAGGCCTTTGAAAATGCCTCAAACTTTCTTTCGGTAATTGCTATGCAAACATTTTTGGTGTCTGTGCAAAAACATCTGGAAGCTTGCAGTGGCATCTGGACATAAATATTAAAAGATCAACAAAAAAATGATGCGAATTAGCCATGTGGATAGCCATAAAAACCACAACCACAAAACCCTCCTCCACATCTTTGGCTGTGAACGTGGGTGCTTTCTCACTCGGTTTTAATGTGTTTATGAACTGACATTCAAAAAGTGAGTGGTCATGACTAATGATTTGGTTTCCTTTCATTTTGAGCACTCTTTATCACACTAGAAATTCCCTCGCCTGATTTAATAGGAAGTAGGATAGGGAATGTCCCTCAATCCTTTTCCAAGCCCTCTTCTAAATTTTTGGTGTTCTATATGGATGTTTTGGTTCAGTTTGCAAAACTTGTGCTTGCAAGATTTCTTCTTCTGCAGGACACAGTCTGGGGTTGCACTGATTTCTTTCTCTGGCACTGATTTCTCTCAGAGCTACCTGAGAGTAGTTGCTGTGGGCAGTCACTGCTCTGTGTTACAAGAACACTTGTTTTAGTGTACCCAGGTCTCATGCTAGCATGCCCACTGGTGAGATGTGCTCTGACGAAGGAAAGGAAACTCTAAGGTCCAGCTCACATAGGGCAAAAAAGAACAACCTCCCTCCAGCACTCAAAAAGTCAAAAATCAAGCTGAAGTGGCAATTCCATGGTTATTTTTTTTGGCTTGTGCAGTCAGGTCTCACAATATTTGAACCTCTCAGACTGGCAGTGTTGCGAGTCACTTTTTCAAAAGTGGCAAGCACATGAAGGCACACAAACCTCTTTGCTTTTTAATGAGTCTGCGGTGCAGGTAATCAAAGGTTTCAGAATCTGACAGGAGTCAAGCACATATGGATTTGATAACTCAGGTCTTATTACCTTGATTTTCTCTTGGTAAAAACATACCTAATAGCTTTCTGCCTCCAGAAATGAATACATGAAAGATCGAGCAGTGCTAGTACAGTAGAAGTCCTTTAAATTTTCCAAAGAGAACTGGAAAATGCACAGTTCAGTGATATGATCAGCTAAGCAATGCTGTGTCTTCCAGGTGCCGTCACTTGCTCTTATCTTTTTTGCATTCTTGTTGGTTTCTTCCTGGTTTTTAGCTTTGTTTCCTCATTCATGGGAGACTTCAGTGCTATTCACTTCATTCTAAAGGAGAGTGTTCAGCTACGGGTCATATATATTCTACTACCAAATCTGGATTGCTTATGGAGTGGACTTGATTTTAAATGGTACTTCTGTTTCTTAATTATCTGAAGACATGCGTAGTATTTCACGATGGAAACAGAAATGCTTTAATTGGCTGTTGCCCTCTCCAGTTGCTAATCCACTGGGATATTCTGGATAGGACCAACTGGAAGGTGAACAAATTGCTCTAAATGATCTCAAGAATGGAAACACACAGATGTTTGTATTTGATTTCTGCCCTAATATTTAGTGAGGACTCTATAATTTAAATAAAAGGGCTCATTTCCCCCCAATTTAATCTCCTTTAAACTGTGTGGGAGTTATAAACATTATAATAATATTACCACTTTCATATTTAAAAATATGCCCTCTAAGCATTTACATTCAAGATTTGTTTTTCTTCAGATGTGTAAATAACGCATAGCAATTTGCATCTCATGCATAAATCTTTCTCCTGTTGAATGCAAATTAAAAATAAATATAATCTGTCCCTCAACCCCTTTCATTTGCATATTTTCCCACCTCCTCATATTTACAGCAAGTTAGCTGGCTAATTCTTCCAGTGAGAATTTTAAGAGTTTACGTGTGTTTAAAAAATTATCTGACTGAAGTTTTCTTCCACTGAGTAAAAAGAAGCCTAGAGCTGATTAATAGTGTTTCCTTTTCCAGTCCTAATGAATGTTTTCCAGGTTTTATGCATTCCAGATGAATCTATTTTAAATGGTGTGTGTCTGTTTGCGTGCATGAATGTTGCTCTTTCTTGGGATTTATCCCAAATGAGTTTCGCTTCTCTGTACCTTGTAGGACAGTATCGATGCTGGCTTAATCAATTTCAATTTGCTGTTAAACCAGAAACGAACCATTTATCAGGATGAGCCAGGAAGGGCTGAATGGACTTTTCATGTTGCTGAGGTGTATTTGTGAAATCCGCTCCATTACATTTCTGGAGCTCAGAATTTACAGGAAGCTCTTCTCTGACTTGCACTTACCACCTAGTCTGGACGCACCCTCAGGGTGGTTTCACTCTACATGTGTCCTGCACTGGCTGTGTGTGTGCCTACTGATGAGTATCATGGGGCTCAACCCACTAAAAATAACTTCTCTAGATAGCCTTGCTGCCTTCGTAAAAATGCGACCAAAATATCTCATTGAATCATCTTCCCCAGCTCAGAGCAGCTCTGCTATTAATGACTGTGGAGTCACTTCACGTGGAGCAGAGCCAGCCCTGGCAGACGCGAGGCGGTGCCAGCAGCAGCAGGAGCTCTCTGGTGGGTGAAAGCCTCCTGCTCGCACAGCAAGTCCCGGCCCCGAGCTGCTGGAGATCCGGGGTGTCGCAAACTCCCCGGCTCCTGGAGGCAGGTGCTGCTTTAGCGATCGGCTCTGAGCGCTGTGGCGAGCAGTGGGTGAGCATTTCTTCCGCTGTGCCTGAGCGCAGCGATGCTAATTTTAACGTGGTGAGGAAGCGCAGGGAGGTGATAGCAGGATGGTCCCAGCTGTTCGTCCCAAGGACATGAGTGGCATTCTATCTGAGAGGGAAGGCAGGAACTCCCATTTCACTGCACAGACTGAGAGAGTGGGGAGAAGAGAGTAAAACCTTCCCTAGATTCCTGTTTCACTTCAGAAAAGCATTTTCAAAGGTTCATCCTCTCTCCCCCTGCTGCAGGTTATATTTAGTTTTAAGCTCTCCTGGCTGCTGCACTGATAGCTCCTTTCCATTTCCACTGCAATTAATCAGAGCAGGGTTGATTACGCTTTTGTCTCTGACTGCGTAAATCAGGATCCTTCTGTCTAAAATGAGGAGACCTTTGCTGCCTAGGTACCCTGCTTTCCATCCCCTTCCATCCAATGCCATCCCATCTCTTCAGCATGCCCCGGCAGCCAGGCATTCCTGGATTCACGTGGCATATGATGCTCCTCTGTTGAAATCAGGCTGAGGAGGACTGAGGTGAAGGACTGTCATGGCTTTGGTGAGAGGAGCTGTGAGATGGATGAAGTCACCATTTTAGGGGGCCTGTTAACTCGCTTCCATGCTGTGGTACAAGGGGGAGATGAAAGGGGCTAGAGGGCTTTGGCCCACTTGCTCTGCAGCACAGCCAAGCTCATCACTTCAAGCACACTTCTTCAAAATCTCCTTGAATGGGGTAGCACTCATGCAGTATGAACTGAGAAGATAAAGTAGATTTGGATAGAAAAATATCATAGTAAAAAAGGAGCTTGAGCTCCCAGTAGTATCTTCTAGCAGCCCTCAGGCTGCTTCCATCCCTGTTTCACACAAAACATCATAGGGGCTTTGGCCCTCACTGTGGGCCTGTCGGGGTCACCTTGAGGCAGCCAGGCTCTCACTTGAGATCACTGCTCACATTGGGACAGCATGAGCACAGAAAGAGCAGTGAGGACGTGTGACACCTTCTGTGTGTTTGGAGAGGTTAATTGAAAGAACAAACTGTAATTGTAGGAGTTCCCAGCACTACAGATATTCGTGGCTTTGCTAGCTGTTCAGCATTAGCTCTTTTCCTTCCTATCTCACAGCCCATGAGCCTGGCCAGAAGATATCGTCTGTTTAAGTGTAAGCTGTGCCTGCAAATCAAAAAGCTCTTTAAAAATAATTAGACTCAGCACTCCTGTGGGAGCAACTGCTTCACAGGTTTGTAGTCTCAGGTGCCGAAGGGTTAAAATTATTTGCTCAAAGACTTAAGATGCAGAGCTGAGCAGGCAGCAGGAAAAGGTGTTGCAGTCCTTAAGGGGCCACTCCTAACACTTGTCCATAATCCCTTATTTTCAGTTAGTAGCAAATGATAATTTGTAACATTGCCTCTTAGGAAAGCACCTGCAGTGCTGCTCTCCAAACCAACCCAGGTCAGAAATCTTACAGTTGCACCAGCTAAAACTGCAGGAAGTATTTCTGAAGGACAGACACACCATGCACCTTTTTTTTCCACCTGCCTAAACACTGGGCTGTGTGTTTCTGTTCTGGTCTTAAAGAGGAATGATGAATTGCAACTCCAGCTTGCAGGGTATAACATTTGATTTTGCTGTATCTGTGGTTAGCAGATCACATTCTTAATACACCCTTGCTTGTCAAACAACAGCTCTGTAGGCAGAGATCAAAGGAGCTGGAGAGAACACATTTCCTTCACTCATATAGGAGAAGATTAGAGGTAACATGATCTTGACCTCTGAAAGTCAGGGACAGCTCTGAGAGTGGGTGACATGAGCCAGGACTTCTGTTGATCATATAACAGCAAATACTGGTGCCATAACACAGACATGGATTAATTCTTTGGAGGAGCTGTATTTTTGCAGGTCCTAACCCCTGTAAAACTAGAATTAATTGAACAAATGTATCCTGCATTGTTTGTAATTTTAACTTTTTTTTTTTTTTTTTTACTCTATATATATGAACAAAGCAGGCTGATTCTTAGTAGATTGCGTTGCTAAATTTTGGGTGGAGGAGAAGCAACTCCTTGAGTGAATTACATGTTCAGATTATGTCACAAAGGCTGTCTCTGCAGGGTTTTATTGCTCCCTAAGTAATGTACCGTCTGCCCTTTCCCAGGAAGGTTTCATACCATCAACAAACAGCAGGGGAGTGAAAAATATCATCTGTAGGACATAGTAAACTCACACAAGTAAATGTGGCTATAAACTATAAGTAAGCTAGCACATTTACAGATGTTCATTCTAATCCAGATGCAGCTACTGTACCTCCAAGGCCTCACAGACATAGTGCAGAAGCTGCTTTGCCATGTTGCAGGGAGAATTAACGAAGTCACATGATAGTGCTGTTGCCATATTTTTTTTTTTCCCCCAGCTGCTAAATTACATTAAAAAGCACTAAATAAACACTCAATATTTTCCTTAAATAAATTTATCGTGTAGCAATTATTGCAGTTAATCTCAGTGCGGGTGTGTGACTGTAAGTGGGAGGTGTCAATCAATGTAATTAGAAAAGATGTGCCTGAGAAACAACCTCTGCATTACAATATTGCCCTCACTATAAACACCCTACCACATGGCATGTCCCTTCTTAGTTACACAGTGTCAGTCCGTCCTGTGTTGATTCAGGCTTGAATTACGCAGTAAATCTTGTCTGTGAATTTATAGACTGTCCCTTTGAAGGCAGAATTGTGCCAGCCTATTTATTTAAAGTCCTTTTCTCACTGCAGCAGCGTGCTTCGGAGATGTAATACCTTATACACAAAACCCCTGAGTGACAGCAGCTCTGCAAGCTCATGAAACTTATAATACATTACATATTATCAATATAATGTTGCAAGACATGTCATAGATCTTATTAACATAACTTTAAATTATGGGTACAAGTTTGACCTATCTATTGATGGATTAGAAACAAAGCTTAGATTGTTAAACAGAATTAAAAGGCTTTAAAAGGCTCAGGGCATCATTAAACAAACTGTTTCAAGTAAAATGTCTGTATTTCACCATAAAAAGTCAAAGCATACCTGAAAAGCTAGCTGTCCCCAAGGCAACTTATAAAGTTTAAAGATATCCATTAATAGCTCTCAAGTATTTTTTAAAAATTACTTTTGCCATTGCCCTCATATTAATTATGATCCAAATTTCTCCCAGAAACTTTGTCCCTCCTAAAATTTTTGATCTGTCTCTCCCAGTCGCCCAAAGCAAACCAGAGTAAATAAGCTCTAAAATGCCAGGAGGGCTAGACAGCACCCAAACCTTTGGTATCAGTGACATGTAGATTGCCTGCCTGTTGTGTCCCATTTCTGAGTTGAGATTCATTATGTCAAGACTGGACAGTGCAGTGACAATGAGGCTCCAAACAGAGATTTACAAGTGACTCCTCAGACATGCAGGAGTCTGTGCTGGCAGATCCAGCTGAAGACTTTGTACATTAGGTCACAAATGACTCTTCTGCAAATTTTCAGAGACCCATTTTGTTGGGTTTGGTTGTTTGTGTATGGTTAGGTAGCTTGACTAATTTTTTATTTATGGAGTGGGTTTTGGCATTTTTAACTGTGGATTCTTTGCCACATCTTTTTGTGTTCTCTTTGTGTTAGCACTTTGGCAACAGAGAAAAAATTAAGACAAGTAATTTAAGTTACTTGCCTGAAGTTATGTAGAAAAACATGAATAGGGCCATAAACAGCTCAGAAATATCCTGTTTCCTAGTCCTCCACTTGTATCTTGGTTATATTCTTTTTTTTCTGAGTGTCATTAGGGTTAACTGTCTATAGCATGGTAAATAAGGCTTCTTTCCTCCATACTTTAATTGTTTAAAACATTGAATTTTTTTTTTAGGACATGAACTTCTGTGTTGGGGGGGTAGTGGAGTGTGCTTAGTCTAATAAAGATGGAAGGCAAGAAGCCCAGAAATTACTGCCTTTTAAAAAATTATTTCTATAATATAATTTCTGGATCAAGTACAAAACCATGACTGAGAGAGAAAGAGAACTTTTCCATTGACTTGAGAGGGAATGGAGAGAGACATTTAAAAGAAAAGTGTCCAGCTGATGAGTAAGCTGGCATGCATCACTGAGTTGTTAGTTTATTATATTAGAATGGTGGACAGTATTTTACTGTTGATAAAATAAAAAATAACTCAGCCCATTACACATTAAATTAAGAGAACATACACATGTATCATAATCACAACTCTCTCTCCCTGAGCACTGACCAGTAATAGCGACCCTTTGGGTAGGGAGTGGAAGGTGATAGTCTAAATAGTTTTGTGTTATTACTCCTCTGTGCTCTGGAAAATCCTAAAATTTTAACAACTTTGCTGTGCCTCAGGTCTCTTGAGACCTGACATTGGCAACAACAAAAGAACATATATATTGACAACAGTGTTATAAGTAATTCTGCTGATTTGTGTTTGCTTTCATTTACTTTTTTTTTATTTGTTTGTTTGTTTTGTTGTAATCTCTCCAAGGGTGATAAAAAGCTTTATTTGACAAGTTAAAAACAGTTAGTTTTCACTGCTATTTATTCAGTCTCATATGCTGAATAAACAAAGGCAAAAATAAGAGCAGCTTGAGCTCTGCAGTGGACTTGCCTGACTCTTTCAGTTAACCTTAAAGTTCACTGTGCTGAAAACTAATAGCATTTAGTTGTCAAGAAGCCAGAATAATGACATTTTGTGCCATTATTCTAATGCATTTTTCACTGTGCATTTTCTTTAATTATTTCCATGAGTAATATCATTATGCATTCATGCCAATACAATTCTGATAATTAATTTACATGATGGCAATTTCTTAATGATTTTGATGTCAAAGTTAATAGCAACATCTGATAGTTGATCTCTTTGAGCTGACATAAATTTAACTTTTAACGTATTGATGCCAAAACCAACAGCAGCATCAAATTACATAGCAGAAAAATAAATGTCCACAGGGTAAAATCCTCAGTAGAAAAGTCTTGATCCTTACCTGAGGTTGATAGGTTCAAAATAAAACCAAGGCCCCCAGACATAATGTATGTCAGATTTTTACTTCCTCTTGGTTTCTTTATTTATTTACACATTAATGGTATTGATGTCTCGTGTTTAAGAGATCAAATTATATGCTATCATATAAAAGATGTTGTAGTCTTGCCTCCAGCTTGGTGCATGTATTCCATATATTAAAAGAAAAAAATGCATAAACTAAGCTTTTATCTTTTTAGTTCTTTAAGCATGAAGTCTAAAGTGCTCTGTAGGGGGGTAATTTAGGACTGATGTCTGAACCTAAATTTGTGTCTCGGTTTGTGATTTCAGTTTGCATCATGTGGTAATAAAATCAGCTAAATAGAATTTTTGTGGAGGTAAATATTGTTAATATCAATAAAACAAGAAACAGAGCAATGCAAAATAATGTTTGAGATCAATATTTTTAGTACATTTTTGGTATATGGAATTGATGATGCATAGATAAAGAGATAATTGTATGTGTTACTATACATGTGTATATTGACTCATGTAAGTATTACAAGACAACATACAATAAACCCACATTCTTCAAGTCTTTGTCCAGGAGATTTGAAGATCTCTTTACAAGTCTATAGGTATTTTTATTTACCAGTTAAATATTTTAGTACACCTTAGTATTGAAAAAATGTATGTGAAACAAATTATGATAGCCATAAACTGGTGATGGTTGTTTTCCCTTTATTTTTTTAATGAAAAGCAAAGCCTCATTCCATGACACAGTCACTAACATAATATTTATTTCCCCCTGCTTCAGCCTGTTAAATGTATAGATGAAATGTTAAAAACCATTAGAAATAAAATTGATCCTGCCGTATATCTCAGCCTTTTCCCGAACTGGCTTTTCATCAATGATATCCACCAAGGGAGTGCACATTTCATTTTACATCGTGAGGAGATAATGATACAGCCTCAATTAGACCTTTCATTGCTGGAGTATAAAGGGCTGCTAGTGCAGACCCAGATCATTTGCCTCTGAAATGCAGTACCTTTCCTCCTTCAGACTCCACAAGCAAGGTGCCTGTCTCCACCTGCTGAACAAGCAGCTCTGCCTGATTGCTTTTAGCCTCTCTTAAACTTGTCTCCACAAATATGAAGACACATCCTTGCTTGAAGCCAGCCCTCCAAGATTCAGGCATGTCAGTGCCCATTTTCTGTGCTCATCCTGTGGAGATGGACACTGCTCCACCCAGAGACAAAGTTTGTTGAATGATTTTAAGTCCCAGTGGTGTGGGTGAAAGGGCAAACGACAGCAATAGCTTAATCCCTCATGTGTATTTCTGGGGAGCTGTACTTTGGAAGAAGCTTGTGGGATGAGAGGGACTTTGTTTGCTCAGAATTTTTAACTTGTGCAGTGTACCATGAGTGCACATATTGAGCTACACACCTGCAAGTTCTTGTAAATGTAGTGCTGTGGTGGAGTACATGAGAAGAACATGGATGGGAGGAGATGTCTGAGAGCCCTTGAGTTTCCACCACCCTTTGTTAGGACACACACATCTTCCACGCATTCAGACATAATCTAAGTCTACCTCAGCCTTTTGCTCTTAAAAGAGAATTGGTTTGAGGCAGATACTAGTCATACAAGTAAGGACAGTGAGAGAGGAGACTGGAAAAGAGTCTGATATATGGAATGGGATTTTTTTTTTAATGCAGGCTTTGTCAAATGAGTTTCCTGCTCACACATTTGTGCTAAAGATCTGGGATACTTTCCTCTAACAGAACAATTTAATTTCAGAGCCTTTTTGGGGGGGTGGAGAAAAGAAAAGGGAGATTTCTTTCTCTGTAACATTACCCTATATTAATTAAATTTTATTTTAGTAATCAAGTTTTTAAATAATAACATTTCATATTATGGAGACTGAGAAAGGAGTGGAATACTGTCTGTCCTTTTTCCTTGGTCTGCAGAAGGTATGCGTTTTAGATGTTCAAGTTTCCTTCAGAAATAGGTTAGTCAAGAATGCATCTTGGTTTTCAGAATAGCTGCTCAATGAGAAAGAGCAGTGTAAATGTTATCTTTATTCCAGGTGAGTAGAAAATCTCTGAAAAGCATTTCTGAGGAGTGTTAGCTTTGTGGGTTGATTGTTGGAAGGTGTAAGAAATATGACTCTGATTGTGGTTTGCACACTGAGAGACTCTCCCCCACAACCCAAATGGCTTTCTTGTGTGTGGCATTTAAGAAACCCCTTTTTTTTCTGCCTCCAGGCATGTGGAATGCCTGTGCAGAAAATATTTTTTTTGTGCAGGGCTTGTCATCAGTTGGATACAACCTCTTTGGAATGCAATGTAGGAGTTTGAAAGGGAGGTTTTAAAAATTCAGAGCTGCCTGAGGACTGTGAGCATTACTAATGAAAATGTGTTTGAGTTTAATGTTGAAACTAAATGTCCCATAGAACAGAATGAAATTAACTTCTTCCCTCCCCAAAACTCATACTGAAGTTTCCATAGTCTTAAATTTGGCTCAGATAACTAAGCCTCTGAGTCAAAAACTGCTCCCTATGCCTCAGATAAACACCCACACCCAGGCATCTCGTATTATCTTCCATTTCTTCAGTCCGCCAATTATTTGCCACACCCCGTTATTGTGGACTGTCTTAAATTAGCTCCTTAGTGACTCAAACATTTATTAACTGCTCAGGAACCAGGAGTTCATCATGTTAAGAAGCTCCCAGGCCTTAATTGTTGCAATAGAAGTAGTTTAGGATACTGATGGTGGCCATGAGTCATGGCAGAGGCAGCACCTGGCAACAGGGCTGTGTCTCCCAAAGCAGAGGATGTTCTACTTATCCCCTACACCAGAGAGACATGGAATGCTCTACAGGTGGTGGGATGCATCTTGTCCCTTTGAGTCATGAAGCCTGAGGGAGATGGCAGCAACTCACTACTCACTTTTTCTAAAAATCAGGTGTGAGCGTGGAGGTGTAGGTATGATCCAGCTGCCTCAGTGCCCAATGCAGAGGCAGAGAGCACAGGTCCTTTCTGCAGGAACAGTAATTAGTCAGAAGGCAGCCTAGCTACCAAGTACAATGCTCATTGTTTCTCTCCTTGACAGCTAGCTCAGGCTGGTTATTAACACAAAAAAAAGCTTTCACTTTGGGAATAATTTTGTTCCCTCCATCCTCCACTGCTGCATTTCCTTTGCAAAAACCATGCTGAGTCACATTACATGTGGCTAAGGTTGTGGGGCCTCTTTAAGGTGCCACCTTGGCACACTGGTTCAGAAGCCTCAGACTGGACCAAGACCAGAAAAGCAGGCAGTGGAGGTGGAGGTAACCTCTCAGTTCCTATGGCACAGACGGCTGTACAGTGAGCTGAGAGAAAGTTTTGTGGTGGACGTTCCACAGCACATTACATGACAGCTTTTTAACAAAAGGGAAATTATGTTTCCCTCTTTCTTACTTGTTGGACTGGGATTGATCACACTGAGTCCTGTAACCCTCTGGATATTTTAAGTCTGCAGACCACAAAGAGCTTTCACTGTAACTGGACAATCACTAATGTCCATTTACTGCACTGTCCTTGTCATCTGAAGCTTTCAGTCATACAGTTTACTGACTAATTGTACCAAGCAATGTGTTTTTAATACAATGGGTATTTACAATCTGCAATAGTTATATATAAAGCCTTAAAAATATGCTATGTCTGGCTACTAAATCATATGATTTTAAAGGAGGTTGTGTATATTTTTACATCCACTTTAGACTTACACACATAGAGTATTTCCAATTGTTTACATATGTTAGAATCTCTTGCATTTAAATAGCTCATTATGCAAATATTTACAAAATACAGGGATATTTATTTTTACTATACCCTCTATTCAATCACTGAGCAAAGATTTAATGTCTAAACATTGTCTGCAGAGTCGCATGTGCAGTAATGTATTATGAGTAATTATGTACTATGTACAGTTATACAACAAAAATAACAGATTCAAAAAATATTAGCCTTGCAAAGGCAAGCGCTGAAATTTATGGAGCATCAGAGGTAAGGTCCAATCCTATCTCAACCCCCAATTATGCACATGTGCCTTATACCATGGCCTTCACTAGCCATGCTCCAGTTGTTCACCAGCTGCCTTCAGCTGTGATGGGTGCGTGTGTCCCACGCCAAGGATCTGACCAAGGCTCCAACCAAGCCTTAGGATCAGACCAAGACAAGTTTATAATGTTTCTCAGGCAAGGACTTTTTTCCTGGATTTGGTCACCTAAGCAACTGACCTGGCTCAGTGAGCATGTTTCTGATTTTCCCACTCCAACAGCAAGAGCTCGCAGAGAGAGAACGCCCTGTACTAATTCACCTCTCCGGCTGGAGCCATACACCAAGCAGGACTAATTTTGCATTTGAGACATTTGAAAGAGCACTGTGTTCTCATATAATCAAAGACAGACTGAAGTAATTCTGTTAAAGGGTTTTCCTGACCAGAATATCTTCCACCAGGAAATGCTGCTTTGTAGGAATTGAAATACTTTGTAGGAACATTTTGTTTGTGATGATATTTTTGACAGAAAAAAATGTGAGCAATTCAAAATCTGAAGGAAGTTCTTTTCACTTCTGGTTGTTTCAATGTAGGCCTGATTTAATTATTTTGGTTTCAGAGCATATATTATTTATATTTACTATTCATGAGTTAAATATTATCAAATCTACTGCACAATGACCTTGGAGTATTTCAATCCTGTTAATTCTGACATTGACCAATTTGATTATTAGAAGGCTTCAATAAGTTTGGGTTTTAAAAGTTATGTGTTTATTGGCCCTTCTGCATGCACAGGGTTTTCCTATATTTTAAGAAAACAAGAACATTTCAGAAACCTAATTTCAACAGAATTTATAACTGCTATGAGAATGACATCCAATCTAAAAAATAAATATTTTAAGTGGATAAAGTTTTCCTAAGTTATAAGCATCCAAAATAAATCTAAAAATTATTGAGTGATCTCAATAATAGATGGCAACTTTTGTTCCATCTACTACACTGCAAACAATTTGTCCGTGGAAGTTACTCTGAAAACAGTAACTGTATTTCATTTTTTAAATAATACAATTTATAGAGAATTTGTAGCACAAAGAGAAGACACTTGAAGCCAGTTTATTTAGTGTTAGCTGAATCAGTGCTGAATATGATGTATACAATTGTCTATAGTTAAAATTTCCTAAAGCTAATTTATAACAATATGCATCCTGCATATTGATAATGTCCTAATAAAAACCAGACTAAATAGAAATTATCTTAAACTGAAGACAGGTTGGACTACAGTGATATCATTTGGATAAGGATTTCTCAGGATGATTAAATTAATCTGATCCCAAATCTTTTATTTCCAGTTCACAAAACATTTTGCAACTTCCTGGGTATTTATATTAATTTACATGTGTCTCACTACATTCTGATTATGGAAAAAGGTAAAGCAAAACAGTGATGAAGGAGACTCATGTAGACAAGTATCAGGAAATGTTAAGAGTTTTATTAAAAAGAAGTGCTTTCATAGCATTTCATACTAAATAAACAGTGTTTGGCTAGTGTCTGACATAACAGATCAGGATTCTTCAATTCATTACTCGCTTGCTCTCTTTGGAGACATTTGGAAATAGGAATGCTCACAAGAGTAACGTGGGTAGCAAGAAATCCACCTCCTTACAGTGCACTGCAACAAGACCTTGTTGGGCTGTGGGCTTGGCTGCTTTTTCTGTCAAACATTAATTGGTTGGGCAAAAAGAGATCACCCTGGTTTTCCACAGACCCTTAGCCTGAGGTCGCTTCAACACCTTCCAAGCTTTTTTACATTTAATTTTCTACTAGCCACTTGCTGGGGATCTTAATAGAGAAATCAGCTTCTGACTTTCCAGGGACTGGGATTTTTGAACAACTTTCCTACAGACGTATTGAGGAGCAAGAAAGCCAAGAGGGATTATGAAGTGGATCTCAGTGTGTTTTATGAAAGGGATTTTCTTCATTGTTTTTCTGCAGCAGCAGCCAGTTGTGTTGATGGCTCAGGAGTTTCTTTTGTTTGCTGAAGCAGGCTTGTCCAAACTCAAAAGGACCAATGTCTTCTCAAAAGCTTCAGCTCCTTTCTGGAGGCTGGCAAAAGCTATCTGAGGCATAGGTTCCTGCTGCTAAAATCCAGGGCCAGAACTCAGACCAGCCAGTCTGCACTGAAATGCTGCTGGGGTCCTGTCTCTTCTGCTGGCTTCCTTCTCCTCCTACTCCCACCTCAGTCTCACAGAGCAGCCTTGGGAGAGCCAAGCAATGTACACATCATATTTTCACATCTAAAACAATGGGTGAAACATTGCATTAACCCCTCTGATGAAGGCAATGATGCTTGATTAAAATATGGTAGGTGTGCCAATCATTACTGCAGTGAGGCTGCACCACAGAGTCCACTGAGTCCACTGCTTGGAAGGCACCAACACAAGCAATTCCACAGTCTCAAATCCATCTGTTCTAAACTTAAGACTGTCATTCTGTTCCCCTGACCCCCTCCTCTATCACTGGAGATATATTCCACCACGCCAGCTCTGTTTCAGATGGAAAGCAGAATGCCATTATAAAAAAAGAGAAAAAGGAAGGCAAAAACCAGGACACACCTATGCATTTCACATGTGACTTCCACCCACCTCCTGCCATATAGCTACAAAAATGTTGAGTTTATTTATATATAAATAAATACACTTTTTCATCACCTGCAACTTGTAAATAGGAAATGAAGTCACAATCCTCGAAATTATAATGGCAGGCACACAAAGACACAGTTGCTGGCACGGAATTCAATTAACAGATAGCAATCACCCTTGGGTGACTGTGTGAGGTGGAAATATACAGGCATGCTAATAAGTAATATCTTAAAGCCAAGGCGTTTATCAGCCAGCAGCCAGACATGGGCAAAAGTGTGGGCAGACAGCACTGCTCTGGGATATTTAATAAAACCTGCTCTCTTCACTTGAGGATTTGTGTTTAATCATTTGGTAACATTTTAGAAACATCTAGCCTGGGAAGCTTCTCAAATGGAACTGCTTAGGTCAGAAAACGTAGAGAGTTATTTACTGATACTGAAATAGTCAAAGGAACAGAGTGGATTCTAGGTAATATTAACAGAATGCTTTGTTGCCATCTTTTTGACCTTTTAAGTTTCCGGGGTACGCCTGCTACGCGAATCACGGCCTTATCTGGGTAAACATGCAGGAGGCATTCATTAATACTGGGAAACTGAATGATTGAACTGCTGTTTGAAATACAATTTTAACTCTTTTTTGCTTGGTTGAAAGCCTAAAGCTAAAATAGTTTTCTTCTAAGCTCCTTGAACTTTAATTTGCATTGCATTTTGGCCTTTCAAAGGCTTCAGGCAGGCCAAGGTTTGTCATCTGCTGAAAGATGTTCAATTTAAACTTCCTCATCAGGGCTCTCTTTGTGCCATGGCAGTAGGGTGAACTCACAGGGCTGTTTTGCATGGCTAAATACCACTGCCTGGAGGAAAGGAAAATCTGGTAGCAAAGTCATGAGTTTCTTTATAGGAAGGCAGTTCAACTTAGGGAATTTGTTAGGAACTTCATAAAGAAGAAATGTAAGGGATGGTGTTAGTGTATTCTTAGTAGTTCTGCAGGGTTAAAGGATTCATGAAATGAAAGTGGTTTGGAGCAGGACACAGGAGGCTGGCCAGCCTAGTGATGGGACATGCAGGAAGCAGCGCATCTCAGCCATTACCAAGGAAGGCTGGAGAGTGCTGGCTGTGAAGAAGACACTGTGGCTAGTACATGCTCTTGCTGCTTTTGGTTTCACCTCTGACATGGGTGTACAGGCATACCTTTTGTGGTCATTGGCTCTGCCCCTACAACTGGGCTGGTGACAGCAGAAAGTCTGTGGTGCCTTCACTCCTTCCCTGAGAGAGGGGAGCACCCCTCTGAGCACACTGCCTCAGGAGCCTGCACTGTCCCTCTCACCAGCGTGGCTGCCTGCTTTGCTTTCTTTGGAACATTTCTGATGCCCATGCAGACTCTGGTGGCTGCCAATAGCTGTGTAGCAGCTGAAGCAGTGGGGTGGCTGTCCAATTTGCAGTCTTAGTCATTTTGCTTTGTGGGAGGAATCATCAGAGGTGGGCTGAAGCAAATGTCAGAGATGGGCAGTGACATGCAGCAAGCACCCTCTAACAGGTGCTCTCAGTACCTGCTCCCTTTTCCCCTGGGGATCCACATGACTACAAATCAGTGGCCAGAGCCTCTGCCAGCCATTTTCCACACTGCTGGCATGCAGCCCAGCCCGGGCTCTGCTCAGGAAGCTGTAAAGTGGCTCTGAATAGCTGCTGTGAAGCTGTCCCTGTGCTGCTCCTGTCACAAAGCGTTTTCAGTGCCCGCCTCACTAATGGATGGGTTTCTCCTATACAGAGTGCCAAACAATGCAGTGATACATTCAGGTTTTATTAGTGTGAGCTTAGCGTGGCCGCATTATTCATAATGGAAACAGCACAAGAGAACTGCGCTGTTCATCCCAAACGCGAGACCATAAATCCTGTGAGCCGCGCAGCACCATCGAATTATGTGTTTTCACCACTTATTTAGCAGGAAAGCTATTTGTAATCCCTCTGTATGTAAACCCAAGCTGTCTTAATATTGCAAGCCCAAACTGTGTTGGAGGAGGTAATAGCAACAAAAAAATAGCAACCAGTACATTTTAGAAAACTCAGTCTAAACTCTCCGATACCAGGGCGCAGCCTCCGCCGCCAAGTGAGAGGGGAGCAAGTGCTGTGGATGGTGCTCTGCTGAGGGGCTCAGCCCTTGCCCATCCCTCTGCTCTGACACTGGGGTGCTGTGTTTGCTTCAGGACAGAGCATGGATGTGCTTTGCTGAGGAGTGTGTGTCTGTGTGGGATGCGGGGAGACTCCATGTGCTGCTCACTTGGTGTGTGCTCGCAGAGAGCAGCGGCAGCAGCGGGGTGTGTGAAGTGTGCCCGGTGCAGGTACATTAATGGCCTGAGTGTGGGTAAGCTGGTCAAGAATTAAACAATTGTAATTTACTGGGATGAGGAAACATCACCCGCCTAGCATAAATCAGGCTTTTAGGTGTCAGGAAGCAGTACCAGCTATATGCTGATTTGCTGTTTTGTGTTCCTTGGGAGACTGTCCCAGAGGGAGTCAGCCAGAGCTCAGGATGGGAGCAAGCAGTGGCTTGGAAGGAGCTAGGCTGAAAGCACTGCCTCCCTTCATGCAGGCACCATGTGCCTGTGAGCGAGATGAAGCTGGACTTTTGTGTGCTTCTGCATTCGACCTAGTAACCTAGAAATGAAGGGCTACAGAAGCTATTACCAGCCTTTTCAACTACTGCCTCTTGCAAAACTCCTGTCACCCTGCTTCCATCAGCCTTCGCCAGGCCTGGAAGCCGGGCAGTGGAAGCCCCCATCACCTGTTTATTTGATGCTGTACAATGTTCCCTCATTGAGGGAAATCTTCACAAGAAGGTTCATGCACGTTTTAGATGTGAGTATTATTAGTTGACTCAGATGCAATAGCTCAGAGAAATTACTGAGCAGGTTCTTGTTACTTTTGCAGGAAATATTGCCTGAACTTGTGGAGACACCTCCTCATCTCTCCTCCCCCATTCTCTCCTGCATCCATGCCCTCTCCAGTATGACCATTAAAGCAATTCACCAACTTGGGCTGAGAGAGGAATCTCTGCTTTCCTAAGCCTCACTCTGAAGCAAGCTCTTTGTAGTCCTCCAGCTACTTTGTTCTCTGTTGGTATTAGCACTGGAAATGCTGACAGCAGCTGTTAAAGGTTAAATGTGTTTGTAGAAAATCAATAGTGTGATGCCCCATTCTCCCTTTCCCCTCAACTTCTCAGGGGGAAAATGGCCCCTGGATACATGAAGAATATAAGTTCACATTTCTCCATCTCAGAACACATGCATTTATGCAAGAGGCTTAAAGGATATCTTTTATGATCCTGGTACAGCGACACTTCTCTTAATTCAGGACTTGGAAGAGTGACAGAGGCTTCTGGAAGTGTTGGTTATTATGCAGGGCATGTGTTTTAAAGCGTTAAGTACCTTGATTGTCTCTCACATAGCTAGTGCTGTCAGCAGTTTGCACAGTGCTTTTATGTGCCTTTTTCCTCCCTGAGACACCTGTGTTAAGTTCAGAACTGATTCTGCTTCTGAAGCAATTTATTAAACATCTTCAGTGCACCACTTCTGTGAAGAGGTCAATTTGTTCTTTCTGCCTAGAGATGCAAAACTCTGGGCTTCAGTTGGTAAATGCAAGAATTAGGTGAATTTCTCATTGTTTAACTTCAGCTTTCCTTCAATCTACTCTCTCTAGTGATGCCTTCCTTTAACACAGAAATTTATTATTCATGAAATGTGGAGACATGCTACTGTACCAGTCTGGAGCAGGTGCAGCTGGGTAGCCTGGCACACACACACACACTCTGCTCCTCACCCTCTTCTGGAGGACACATTTTCCAGAAGACTGAAAACATCTGTTTCTTTCTCTGACGTTCCTTTGTCTTGCTTGCAAGGTGCCAGTGTGGTGGTGCTGGTGGGTTGGCACACATTCATGTCATGGTGCTCCTGGAGCACAACCAGTCTGAAGCTGGTCCCTAAGGCAGCTCATGCACAGCCTGCTGGATACATGTGAGCAGCCTCTGGCTTCTGGGTCTCTCTGAGGTGGCCTCCCTGGAGGTTAAAAACAGGACTCTGGGAAGGAGTCCTGCCCCAAAACCCAATTTTGTAATGATTTTCCTTGTCTAACTGCTTGAAGAGAAGTCTTCAGGGAGGTGTTATTTATACATACTGACCCTCACAGGTACAAATGCCTCTGTATCCTTGTTTGTGGGTGGGCTTTTTATTTTTGTTTGTTTTGTTTTTAATTTGGATATTTCTGATATGTAAATTGACCTGGATCACCTCTGCACATACTAGATACAACAGGTTTAATATTAAAATACAGATTTTAGGTGTGATGAACTAGATCCAAACTAAAATTTACTTTGCAAGGCTTCTGCATGAACTTTTTTCCTCTGCTTTTTTTCTGCCACCCATCATTCTTATCATTGTTCTGGGATCACTTTTATTTTGCCATTTGAGCAAGGAATTTGTCTCATGGTGTTCTGGAAGGAGCACATTTCCTTAAATAAAAATTGGTAGGTATTCCTAAAGTTACCCCTAGGACCTTGGTTAATCTTTAATGAGTAGACCTGAGACAGCAGATCCTGAAGTAAGAGGGACCATTTCTATTGGAATATCAAATGTATTAATTAAACTGTCATCCAAGACAAGTATGGACATACAAAGTCAATATTTCCCCTGAACAGTGAATATTTTGGTAAAATTCTTATATTTCTTGTTACAGAAATTAGAGCTTTTTGGCATGATTTTTATTTAATGTGATTTAATACAATTTTCTGGACTGTATTTTGCATACAATGTGGTTTCTTTCAAAGTTTTGGTTGGTTTTTTTTTATTTTTTTATTTTTTTTTGTGGGGAGGGTGTTCTGTTATTTTTCCTTTTTTTTAAAAATTTTTTTTTTGTTTGTTAGACAAAGTCAGACTGTGAATTTAAGAAAAAAAATTCTCTAAAAAAAAGTACCTGGAGAGCATAAATCAGTGAGAACTTGAGAAGTAGCAGACTCTCAGAGGTAGTGATAGAGTAGTATTTTTTTTCTTTCTTTTATCATAGAAAGGATCTGTAGAAGTATGTACTTGAATCACTAAAAATGTCCAGTTCTCAAGGATGCTGACCAACTTGGTATTCTTAGTTTTGATTCCAGTGAAATATTTTCAGCATGTGGTTCATTTCCAAACAAATCAAACAAAAAAAAAATATCTTGAACTGTAAGTGATGCTTCACATTCCAGTTGGAAAAGATTTCAGAAGCTCATAAAATGTCTCCAGCCCTTACAATATATCAAGTCGTGTTAATTTATGGTAGTCAATGAAGAGTCAGAAATGGTGGAGGTGAGAGATTGAGAGCCTATAATATTTACTTTTTTTCAGAACTGTATATCAGAGGGCTTGTTTTTTTTTTTCCTTTATACACAACTCAGGCACAGCATCTCTTCTTCCTTGCTTCAGGAAAAAAAGGAAAAAAGGAAAGAAGGGAAAAAAAAATCTACATATTTGTATTATATTATGTTCTCCAAGTAGCAAATTCCCCCTGCCAGCTATCTGTGGGTGTGCAGCCCTTCCTCAGGAACATGCTGTATCTTCTGAGTTCCTGTGTTTGTGATATCACAGGGCTTTTGCTCTGAAGAACCATGAATGGGGCCATTATGAGGGGCCGACAGATAATTAAGATTCTGAGAGGGGCAGGCTGCTAGAAGCGTGTTTAGTGAGGAAATTACAAGGCCAATAAAAAAATGTCTTTGCGAGTTCCGATTGTATTCTTTTCTTCAGTGGGTCTAATTTTTCAAGGTCTGGCTGGATCATGATGAGGTTTTCTTTCATCCTTTATTTTTTCTCTCTACAATGGGAGCTGGGGCTGGAATGTAAGTCCAAGTTAATGAAGCAGCCTCAAAGTTGAGGAGGAAGAGAATAAACCGCAGCTCTGAGGCACAGACCATTGGAGACTCCTCTTTCAAACCTTGCCTTTGCCACTCACTGGAGTTATTTGATTTGGGAACAAGATGAGAATTCACAATATCTGATTTGTAGAAATAACCTAGAGGTAGGAAAACCAGCCAGAAATACTAATTTCAGATATAATTTTCATCTCTCAGTTTCCTAAAAATCTTTCTCATCTCTAATAGCATTAAGCAAATACAAAGTACAGATTTTGGGAAGTTGTGCACTGACTGACAAATGCATCTCCAAATAGCCCACAGTCCAGCACTTCTTTTTCTGTCAATACTCCGTGACCAGGAAAGGTTTGGAGCATAATTCTCTCCCAGTAATCTATCTTCTCCCTTTCTCTCTCTCTCTCTCTCTCTCTCTCTCTCTCTCTCTCTTTTTTTTTCCTAGTAAGAAATAGACCTGGAAATTCATTGCTGATTTCCCAGGAGTGTTATTCATGCCAGTTTATTTATGTATTTATTATTCAAGTGCAAACTATTGCAATTCCTTGTGGTAAACTGCAAATCAAACTGATAGAGGCAGAGGGCTGGCTGTCACCCCAAGTGCCGATGCTGTGGCTGCTGCTGCCCCTAAGGGATGAGGTGTGAGGACAATTCAGCCTCCTTGGTGCTCAGGTCTGCCCAGGCCTTGGCTAGAGCTGGAAGAGAACAGTATGCCTTCACAAGGAATGTAATTGTCTTCAGCAGGACATTTAATACAACTATGCTTTAACACGTGAGCATAACAGTTCATTGTGTTTAGGTGTCGGAACTGCAGCAGGAGAAATCTATATTAAGGCTGATAAGAAAGGGCAACTTCAACTTGGAATGTGGTCAATTGCAAAAACAAAATACGTCTCTAATGTAGCACTTGTTTCTAGGCTTCCTTCTTATTCCTGATTTTTCATGACCATTTCTCATAATTTATTCACAGCCATGTACACAGTCCTTTGTTACTGTGTGAAAAACCTACACAAAGGCAGTTCATTGATTACACAGAGGAAAAAGTGAAATTCCTGTCAACACTTAAAAAAATCAAATTAAAAGCATTGCCATTTTACTTTATTGACTTAGTATTGTTCCCTTTCATAACAAAGGACAAAAATGTGAGTTTGAAATGGTTGTGTTTCTTTGTATGGTATCTTGATTTCCATATAGATATCCTGATTTACACTAGCAGAAGTCCAAATTGCTTATTCAAATGCCATCTTCCTATGCCATCTTGGTAGAGACATAATGTTCCGGTATTTTTCATGTGACCTTGTCTCATCTGCAAAGCTCAAATTTCATTGCCACTCAGGGAAAGGTTACTGGTAAGGAATGTTTGAGCCTTAAATGGATTCTTAAATTTGAATAGGACCCATTTTTTTATGTGTTGAAAATCAGGCTTCGATCCAAATACCTCAGAAACTTGAGAAGATTCAAACTTGGATCTAGACTGAATTGTGCAACTTAAATCTATTTCAAGTACATAAATAATTCTGTGTGCAAAGAGTGTAAATCCACATGTACATGTGTGTGTGTATACACCCGGAGGCACAACATATGTATGTTGATACACAACCACACAAATGTACATGTCTTGCTTTAGTCTAATACTTGGAAATAAAAAGTGACATATATCTTTCACTGGAATTCCATCAGTGTTTATGCTACTTTCTTAAAGAGAATTCAAATTTTAAAAGTTTTTAAATCATTTCTTGAGTAGCTAGAGTAATTACTGATGGAAAAAAAAAAAAAAACCCAAACCAAAACAAAGGAGTCAATTTCAGTTATTTTTTTTTTTAATTTCTCTCATTGGCCATGAACTAGATATTAAACATAAATGTAAGTAGGGTATTTTAAAATGTTTATTAGTTCCTTACGATTGTTCTATATGGAGGTCAATATAGATTTCAGTTTAAGTAGGGCTATGATAAGAAGACAACCCTCTTTATATGGCTAATACAAGGTAAAAAATTTTGGAAGTGTGAAACAGTGATTGGCAGGTGGAGGGAAAGGATGTTGTGTGGGATGGATGGCAAACCAGGCAATCAAAATGTGGAAATGAAGTAGACAGAGAACCATTCTGGTTGTTTTGGAGAAAATCACTGTCTGACTCCTGTTTCTGCAGAAACAAAGACAGGGTGGCCTGGATTTGAATTCTTTTTTACCAGCAAATCCGGTCTTCGGGATAGTTTGCATAACCCATTCCAGCTTTGGCTCATGTCTGTTCTGAATAAGCAGTTAAGCAGTTTGGGTATTTTTCAGTTCCCTGTGGGCTGGCAGAGAAAAGATATGCAGCACAGAGGACTGAAGATGATTTGTTTGACTTTTGCTGGCCTGCATGGATGCACCTCCCTGGAGGCAGCGGCGTTCAGCCACCCTCGCTCCCAGTACTGACTGGTGTACCAGGTAGAAGCTGCTGGTCTCACAGACAGAAAATGTTTGGTGCTCAGTGCTTCAAACATCTGTTTACAGAGGTTTTGTATAATTTAGGAGCATAATAGAGCTGTCTGCTAAAAAGGCGGGGTGCTCTGAAACTGGTGCTGGTTCCAGCTTGGCAGGAATGGCTCCAATGGACACAGGAAAAACAGAGAAAGCAGTCAAGTGTTATATGCCTCCCCAAACCCTTGTTTATGAGCTGGTGCTAAACCTCTGCTGTACTGCAGACTCTTCCTGTGATAGTATCCAAATGTGTCGTTAGCACACCAAATCACAGGAGCCAAATTTCATCAGCAGGTTTGTGGCTGAAGCATTTTTTTATGTGTGTAATTTTTTCCACATGAATGTGACTTTAGAGCAGGACACAAGTCATTAAAAGGGAGAAAATCAAACTTTGGCTTAAGTTTTTCTCACCTATGGACAGATATAAGTTTTAAAAAAAATTGACTGAGCTTTTGAGAATGTGCAAGGCTGGTATTCCTCAGTTTACAAAGACAAATATTTGGTTAATGCCAGCATTCCAAGGACCTGGACAAGACTTTGCCCTTTGGTGCAAAGTGCCCTGCAAATCCAAGGTATGAGACAGCTCCTGTCTGCAGGAGTTTGCCTTCTCTGCTTATAACCTGCAAGGAGGGAGGATTTCTTGCCTGAGGCATTGCAAGCAGTTAACTGGAAAGCTGAAAGCAGAACCCAGTTCTCCAGCCCAGAGCCTTGCATGATGAGCTTCACTCTGGATTGGTTACTGTTTTCCCACAGCAGTGCTCTGCTGCACTAATTGGGATTAGGTCCCCATTGCACTTAATGCTTCCTGAGCACAGAGGAGGAAGCAAATTCTGCCGTGAAAAGCTCGACAGTTGTAGCTGCTTAATTGATGGGGTTATTTTAAATCCAGTCCGTTAAATTGCTACGGTCACCCTTTATTATAGCCTAGGCAATTTTATTTCAAGTTAGCTTTAATCAATTACGAATTGATTTTAGCTAAGTCAGTATAAGACCATCTGATCTGGTTTAACAAAATTGGTTTTAGAGAAGTGAAATGGGTGCAGATTCAGCATGAGCCCAAAGAAGGCTTGCTTTCTCTTTTTGCCTGCTAATGATCAGGTACAGGATATCCCAGTAAAACCCCAGATCCTGCACAGCCTCAGCAGTTCCTATCCCAATCTTAAGCCCTGGCAAAATAAAACATACAGAAAGGCAGATGATGGTTGCCTGAATGAAGGAATCACTCCTCAGCAACTTGCACACATCTGCACAAGCACATCCTCGCCCTGATTGTGCTGGTCAGCAGAGGAGCTTTGGGAGCACCAAGTGGGATGCGAGTTAAGAACTTGATAATTACACCTGTGCAGGCTGCAGCCCTCCAGGCCACTGAGGCAGCAACCACCTCGGTCTTCCACTATGTGCTTTTCATGCATTTGTTTTCAGGCAGTTTAGTGTTTTGAAGAGGTTTGCAAAGATGGCTGAGCTGGAGGTATGGCGAGGCAAGTGGCTGGGAGCAGTGGAGGTAGGAAGAGGAAGGAGCAGCTCTGCTTCTTGGCAGAGGTGTGGCACTATATTTTGGAAATGGAAATCCCAGGAGAAGTGAGAATTATCAATAGAGAATTTTGAGCTATGACAGTTTCTAATGATGCTTTGTTTTCAGGGCTATGACACATTTGCAAGGTTTTGTGACACCTTTGAAGCTTATTTCTCCAAATGATTATTCGGATATTTTTACCACGCTATATATAGATACTATGTTTAAAAAAGACCGGCCTATCTTGTTCTCTTCAATTTGCTGCTATTGTTTTTGTCATGATTATTATGAGTTCTTATATAGAAACTCTTCACTGAATGTTGGAATCTTTCATTTCTGTTCTCATAAATGGTAAACTCAAAAGCTACTGCAGTCAAGGACCCACTATTTCTGGTACTATCAGAAGAAACAAGCAGTATTTCTGCCTAGGACTTGTTTACTTTGTGCCAGAGCCATTCCCATGCTTGACTTCTTCTGTAGGTACAAGTAGTGTTAATGAGGTGTTAATGTGTATGTAGGCGTCGAAGACAGATTTGCCTTTGATCAGTCCTGTTATTTCCCTTTTTTTCCTTCCTTTTTTTTTTCTCCCTAACCTCGAAAAGCTGTTTGCACTATGAAAGCCTTCTGACTTAACAGAAATTTCTCCAGGAGCTGAAAGAACTTCTGAAAACAATGTCTAGTGAAACTCCCACTGACTGCAGTGGGGTCAGTACTGTTCCTTTGATTACAATTGTTTGAAGAGCAAAAACATACTCCCAAGGGTTCGCCTACATGCAGTGTTTGTATTGCTTTAAATATAGGCTTGAAACTAGTATATTGAAAGCACTATATAAACCCTAGTACAATGCAGTTTTGCTATTATCAGGAAGTTATGCTGATCTTGTTTGATCCCACAAATGCAGATCAGATCACAGTCTCTTCCTATCTGTGTTGGTATAATAACATCTTTTTTTTTTTTTTTAATGGACACCTAAGGAGCTAACTTGGCACAGCGACTGGGTGTGTTAGTTTCTTGGTTTATAATTATTAACACACACGAAAAAATGAAAGCAAGGCATTTAAAGTGAGAAAGCTGCAGAAAACAGAAAAAATATGCTCTGGTCTTATTGATGTGGGCTTCCTTATCCTGTTGCCTTTGTTATCTCTCTTATTCACTCCTGCTGACTTAAAGCAGCATCACCTCCTGTTTATCTGAGCCTCATGAAAAAAACAATTGATTGGGGTGTGCGCGTGTGTGGCTTTCATAAAGCAAACACGTACAAAGTGAAGTTGGAAAGGTTCAGTGCTCACATCTCCTCCCCCAGACTCTCTGGGCATCCACCTGGGACTCTGAGGCCTGGCACAATCATATATTCAAGTGGAAGACTGCGTGGGTTTCTGCCTGTGTCTCTCTTGGGGTGTCCCATTTGTTGCAGTCATGCCTTGCAAGCCAAGAACAGACTCCACTGTCCCAGGTGCTGCTGACTCCAGCCAGCAGACACGTCCTGCTCTCTGCACAGAGCCCAGCCCTGGTGCTGGCCTGGCCACACACAGCAGAAGGGAGACGTGGAGCTCACAGTGGGAGCCAACCGCGTGGTCACAACAGCCAGTGTGCTGGCACTGAGGCTGGTGGAGGGCTGAACATGGGAGATTTCCCGAGAAGAGAAGCTGAAATGGAAAAGGAGGGAAAGTAAAGTGAGAAAGGGAAGCTGGGAAAAATGTATGTTCCAATAAAACTGTGATGCAGGCTGGAGGAAGCAGCCCACTAGCACAAATTGACAGCCCAGTCAAAACTGTATAAAAGGCTCCAGGAGCAGCTGGAGGCTCCCAGTGATGATGGCTCTGTAGCTTTCCCTCCTGGCTCTCTATCTGGTCTCATTCAACATTCAGTTTTCTCCCACAGGCCACATGGCAGGAAGGGGAATCAGGCTTGAAACATGCAGAATTGATTTAAATCAGCCAAGCTGGGCTCCTGTTCCAAAATCCTACTTTAGAGGATTTCTGTCTCTCCCTTGTAACTATAGAAAACCCTGGTCTGATTATCCTTGCCAAACTTCAGTCAACCTTTGGAAGTGCTTCTCTTCCTCCTTTCTCCTAACTCCAAGAATGAGGTAGAAAGGTAGGAGAAGTGGCTTATTGCATAAAGCCATGTCCAAGGGTTGTAAAGATGTAGAGTAGCTGGAGGACTGGGTCCCAGCCCCCTGGGTCCAGAGGTTTCTGCCTTATCTGCCTGTAGTGAATCCAGTTCTGCCTGTTTGTGTTTGGAAGAGCACAACAACTCCTAAAAATAGGAGAAGGAAAGTGAAAACATACTAGCAAAGGAGAGACATAGCAAACTATGCACAACACTGTGTATAACTCTTATTTATAAGGTTTGTTCCCTGAACCTCAGCAAGCCTGCAGCAGCAGAGGTAAACCATGTGGCCCTGGAAGCATTTGCTGTTTCCTACATAAGCAACAGCTTCTATTTCTTCCTCCCCCACTCCAGTTTATGTTTTGCTGTCCCAGTTGGAGTTTAATGTGCTTTGCAGTTTCCTCTATTTTTCTTTTTGAGTGTGTTTTGATTTTTTCATGTTGAAGCCTCTGCTGACGAGAGGTGTCAGCCCATTTAACAGCTGCTGGAGACAAGTGCTCAGTGGATACAGACAGCATGGCAGTGTGGGAGGCCAGACAAGACATCCTTTGGGCAGGCAAGCACCATGTGTTCTTGGCCTCTGGGTCCATTTTCCCCTTCAGCTGGGCTGCTTAGAGCACATCATGGACGATGGTGATTTTTGGAATGGGAGCTTAGTGCTTTGGATGTGAAAACATGCTGTATGTTTTCACACCTGAAAGCCCTTCAAGGAGATTCTGAGATCTTTCCTTTTATGCGCATACATTGAACTTTCTTTGACTGGCTTCAGACCATTTTTTTTTTACCACATATGGTGATTGCTTCCAATGTGTGCTTATAGAAACTGGAGACATTTACATTTCTGGTTTAGGGAAGACTTGACAGATATTTGATTTGAGTTGGTTTGTTATTCCTAGTTCTGGCTTATTGCAACCACAGTGCCTACTGCTGTATGTCTATTGATTGCAGACAGACATCCTGAGGGATAACTCTGTCTTCCCTTTCATTTAAAAAGGAGAAAAAAGGGCATGTCTCCAGCCCTAGTACTTGTGAAGACAGACACAAATACCTAATGCAGACTGTTTGATGAGACTGAAAGTGTGTCACTCTGAGCTCTAAATTGTCATCATTTATTTACCCTGATTTCTCCGTCATCCATTGAGGTACCCACAACACTAATGTGCAGAACTGTGCTTAAAAGGCTGCACAAGAAGACTACCTGCAATTTTTTGGGTTAAACTAGCAGAAGAGTGCTGAAGTGAAACCCTGAAGGACACCCAGTCTGAATTCAAAACTCTGCCACCTCTATAGGAAAATTGCATCTGACACCCCCTACTCACACTCCCTTATTTCTGTCCAGACAGGCAAATTCCATTTGACCCCTGGATTTAGCAGGTTTGGGATAGCTTCCTTGAGCCTTATCCCAAGAAGAAACAAGGAGATTTGGTTTATATTTGCATGTCTAGAGCACAAGAGTCCCTGGGAGTTTCCCTGGCAGCCCAGATGTTTTTCCCAGTAGGAAAAGGCCCTGACCATGTCCCATTGTCTCAGTAGACCAGGGGCGAAGGACAAGTATGTTTATCTGCTGGCACTGAAGGTCTTGCTTCTGTCATTACAGAAACTTAAAGAGTCTGTTCCAGTTCTTCAGCATTGCATTCTCTTGCCTGACATACCTGGGCTGCTGTTCTGACTTTTCTTTAAGACACTGGAGGGTTTGGCTGCTCTGAAAATAAGGCAGCTTGTACAGGGAAAAGTGGGCCACAGTCAAATCCTGGAGCATGGGTAGCAGTGGCAGTGCAAAGCCTGTAGCAGGACACTCAGCACAGGTAAGTAGCCCAGGAGTTTACCTCTGGCCTCTCTGTAGCACATTGCCTAAGCATTTATGGGGGTCCCTGATATTTTGCCCCATGCCTCCTCATTTAAAGCCAGCATGGCCAAGTTCTCAAAATCATTGAAGATTCCCACAAATGCAGGACTTTGTCTCACATGATGAGAACACAGTCAGTCTTCAGCTTTTTTTACCTCTTTCCTACAGCTCCTAGAAGTGAAAATGAGGCTAGGAGAAATGGCAAACATCATACTCCAAGCCCTAAAAATTTGCAGTTGCTGTGGTACAAATCTTTTAAAGCAACATGCTCGCTCTATTTAATTTAATGAATTTATCTGATGGCTTGTGCTCCTGTAAAGCCACTTCCTCTTGCTCATTTAGTTTTCCTTCTTCCCTCTAAGCCCCAGAATTTAGACCTTTCTCATTACACTACCTGTCTATTGGAAGGAGATCTCTGCTCATTCCTGCCAAATGAGAGAAAATCAAAGTTGGTGCTAAGCAGCAGTAAAAGAGCAATGTTGCTGCCTGGAATTGCATCAGGAGCTCCTTCTATATTAGACCATGTAAGTGCTACAGCAGGGAAACAAGTAGCTGAGCCTGTTCAAAAGCCTATGAATTCTTTCTTGCATTAAGTTAATTAGTGAGAAATGAAACAAGAAGCTGGTGCATGAAAGAAAAGGATTAGGTATCTTGTATCTTAGTAGCTCAGTGGAATTGCAAAGAAAGGAGATCCAACTTGTCAGTGATAAGGAATAAGTGTTTTATCCTTGTTTCAATTTTGAGCAAAATTCACTGTGTTTTTTACCTGCTGATGGACAGAGAACATTCAGCTGCTGAGGCAAACGTGATAACAGGTAGTCCAGGGAAATTTGTGTGACCAGTTAGTGCTCAAGCACAGTCCTGTCTGAACCACGTCCTACTGGCTGAGAAGCATCATCTAATTCCCTTCTGCTCTCACTCTAACTGGCTGATTCAGGGAGTAGGAAACTCAAAAATGAACACACTCACTCCTCCCCAGCACTTAGCAGCACCAGGAAAATAAGGCAAACAGATGGGAGTCAATGTATCATCCAAATGAAATCCCACCCTTCATGAAAATGTGCCAGCTGAAGAGGAGACAGGATTCTTATTGGTCTCCTTTGCCATAGATAGCAAATGTGATTTTTTTTTAGCTCAAAGATCTCAGTGAGTGCTTTGCTTTTTTCTTCCTTTGGGTGCTTGTCATCTTGGCCAGGTGGTCTTTGAAGCTTGGGACATGCAGAAGCATGAGACTTTCCAGAGAAAGCTCCAGATGCCCTTGGCAAACTTGTTTCTCCTAAATCCTACTTTCCTGCTGTGTCTGTGGCCGGGGCTGAAATTTTCACAGAAAAACTAGCAGGGTAGTTAAAAAAAATCTAACAGTCTCTTGAGCTGTATTTTATGTGGAGAAGATGTATTTCCATCTGGAGTTGGGGTGGCAGCTTTTCCTTGCCTTGCTGACAGACTTTGTGTTGTCATGAACAAAACTTGCTTTTAATGGGTATTGGGATCCCTTTCCCCTTCATGTGTTTCAATTGTGACATTTGGAAATATTACTCAGGAAATCTCTCGCCATCTGGGTCTCCAGCAGCCTCAACACCTGCAGCGCTGACGCACCCTTGCCTCTCTCAATACTAAGCCCATCTTTTCCCCTGCAGTTGTCCCCTTCAGATTCTCTGCCTCAGTCTGTCAGCAAATTCACCAGCAGAAACCAGCTTATGGATCCTGTTCAGTCCTTTTTCCTGCCTATAAATGTGACAGGAGACTTCTCCATTTGCTCAGTTTCTATTACTTGCCACGAAGTGCAGAACGTTCCTGCAACATTTGAGGAGACACAGATTTACCTGGAAGTCTCCCCACCTGCTCATAGGGAGCAAGACAGCACTTATCTGCTGGAGGACAAGTACTTCTCCAGTCTGAGTTTTGAAGGGGGCAGCTTAGGGCTGCTTCTTTCCCTTCTCAGCTACAGTGCAGCCTCACTATGCCCATACAAAAGCTCTTACCCTCAGCTCCAGGATCACCTCTGCTTTGCTGAGCACCTCCATCAGCAGCCAACAGCCTGCTGAGCAGCCCTCTTCCTCCACTTCATCCTCTGCGAGGTCAGGTGAGGGTGGCTAGGAGGAAGTTCTTCTGCCACCTTTGAGGTGAGGGCTGACAGTGAAGCTGAGATCACCCTACAGGGTACAACCACACACTCATGCTCTACTGCTAACCTGAACAGCCTGCTGGCACCTTCACTCTCTGTGGTGGCTTCCTGCTCTAGCTCAGCTCTGAAGGGCTTGTAATCTGCTCCAAAATAAAGCTGGGGACTGGCAGGAAGTATTGACTAGCTGTGCTCCTTGATCTGCACACAGCAGCCCAAGCGGGGTAAGCTAACAGACTGAAAGTGGTAGGTGGGTATGTGCAACTTTCAATTGTATACATATTCCTAATTATATGTACTATACTTTATATATGTATATAGTTACATACATATATAAAATATTTGTGTATAGTTACTGAGGAGAGCTATGAGCATATCACTCAGAAACCATCCAAATTATAACACCACAGCAAAAAGCTGGATCTGCTCTACTGAAGCCAATGGAACAATGAATCAGATTAATGTGCCATTTTCCTTGGGTAAAGAAGGATGTTTACATGAAGTACAGCATTTCAAAATGGTCAAGAGTGCTTTTAAATCTTTGAAACGTTGTTTAAATATATGTGTAAAATTTCCTTTTATATCTGGTAAGACAGTTGCTAGGGAGTTTACTAGCATGAGTGGTCTTTTCCAAATTAATTTTACACTTTAATTAGAGTAAGTACTGCTAGAAGACAGAGAGAATATGGAAAGAGCATTAAGTTCATTCCAGTTCTAGGTTTAACAGGTAGGTATCATATGCTGAAAGGTGGACACACTATGGGAGTCCTAAGTACTGCTAGCAATTCCATCTAGATAGTGAGTTTATGTAAAATCATTGACCTTGATCTGAGGATAGACCTCTTTAACACAATCAATACAGGTGCAATCAGATAAGAACATTCTACTGTTTTATTAAAGTGCATCTAATTCAAAACTCAATAACTCTCACAAATCCTTAATCAGAGAAGACATCCTGGGAGGTATTAAGGTGAGTGATCTTATAACTCTTGCTCTCCCCTTGTTAGGATGGCATTTTACAAATAGACATGTCTGTTTCCCCCCTACCCTCCCTGCCATAATTCTTTCACTATACAGTTGTGTTGATTATCATGCATTTATCAACTATTTTTGCCTTCATTTATTTAAAGAGACTGAGTCAAGTGACAGCTTCTCTTTACCCCGTCCCCCTGCACCAGTGTGGCCAAGCATACAAATGCAAATGTGGCTCGCTTGCTGGCGTGCTGAGCCCTGTGTTCTAGTCCTTGCTTTAGATGTGTGGTGACGCTATAGGAGGTGTTGTGTTAATGCATGCTCTCTAGCTCAGGGTGGCCAGGGATAATGAAAGAAAACAGTTCATGTGCAGCATTATGTGATAGTTTAAGCAGAATGAAAGCCAAAGGCAATGACTGTATTTTTAGAAATTATTTTAGATCAAAATGATGCATACCGAATAAGACAAAATAACCACACAGTAGAGAGCTCTGAAAGCACTGCTTACAGTGAGGTAATTATTATTTTTTCCAGGTGATCCTCAGCATGTTCCCCGATAATGCAAAACAAATTGTAATTTGGAGCAATTGAGCTGAAGGCAGAATTCTTTTTAGCCATTTAAGTTCATATATGGCAGACTGAGGGGATCAGGTCTTTAGTGTAAGTGTGAATGGCTACACATGCTTAACTAGACCCCTGGTTCCCTGCATTACACAAAACAGCACTTAGCCAGTCCATAGAATAAAATAAGAAAAAAAATCAAATTGGTTTGTAACTACATCCAGGACAGAGAGGCTCAAGAGGCTGCAGCACTGCAACAATCTCCTTAACATATATGTCCAGCGAAAAGAGAGGATATCTGTACTGGGGCTCCTCACAGTCAGGAATCTTCCAGTTTGATTCTGATCCCTTTACTCCCTCAGACTTCAACCTTGAACTTTTATTCCAATAACTATATATAAGTTTTTGGAATCAATTTTTATATTATGAAAATTTACTGTGCAGACATTTTTGGCCTTCCTCAGCCTTCTTCCTCACTTTATTTCTACCTCAGTTGTTTTAAAACCTAAGTTGTTTATCAGATTATCATGATTGTTTATCAGTTGTTATCAGATTTCACGTGACAACTAAAGTACTGACGAAAGTGCTATGTATTTGTTTTGGTTTTTTTTTCTGGTGTTTTGTTTGCTTGTTTATTTGTTTTAAATTACTGAGCTTTTGATTATCTCAAATGTCTCTTTCAAACACAGTTTTGAAAGATGTGCTGGACAGAGGAATGGTTAAATGCAAAGGCATGCTAAGTATTTTGGCCTTTGCTACAAAAAGCATTGCTGATTCAAGACATTACATAAAAGCTTCTGCTGCACTGCAATCTCTCAGTAGTTACTCTAGCTAGCCTTTTCACTCTCCAAGTCTAAATAATACCCTCTTTTTATTTTTGTAATCAGAATTTATATAATATAATCTCTGAAAGGTATTTTTTGTGTGTTTCAACTTTGATAAATGCAACCCCCATCACCAGTGGAACAGAAATAAAATTAAAATTTATCTCTGCACACTTCTGTGTGCTGGGCCTACAGCTCAAAAGCAGCTTTATTCTGGAAAGCTTGGCGAGGGGGAGATGCTGGTGTTTGGATGTACACAACACTTTAGATGAAGAGTTAAAAAGGAAAATGCTATTTCTTAATGCTAAAGGGAGAAACAACAGTGAAAGAGACTGAAAAACTGTCCAGATGCTGCATTATATCCTAAATGATATGTAACTATTCTGTACTAATGAAACAAAGCCATAGGCTCTGAGTAAGTTTGTGCTTTTTACTGATGTATTGGGCTCTGAAGGATTCCCACCCCCAATGGAAAATAAGGATACAAGAGATCTAATTAAAAACGGGAGCTTGAGAAGCACAAGACTTTAAACTCTTCTTCTACTTAATGGAATTTGCTGTGGTGCTAAAGTAGTATTCCCCCCTGTCATTCTGACATTAAAAACATTAGTGAATATTTGATTTTATTGTGGAAGAAATTATGGTAATAATGAGCCTTTGAGAGGGAAAAAAAAGTGCTCAAAATGGTACAATCTCATTTAAAATGTGCATGTGTAAAATAGAGCAGATACACCAAGTGTTGTCTGCTGCTTCAGCAAGAGACTGTTACTTTATGAGCTGCATGCCCTTTCAGCATAGTGCTTTGCCTGTCTCAACTCCACTCTTATCCTTTCCTTGTATAATTTGTGCATTGGGAATGTATGAACTGTCAGGTTTCAGCTCCTACTCAGCAATCCAAAACTGCAAGGTCAGGTATCAGTGGACAGAAAATTCTCCCTATCTTTCCAACTGATTCTCAGACATTATGGCATTAAAGACGGATCACTTCCAGTCAAAATGTGAACAGCCAAGCAACTATTTATGCTGGATTTGTTAAACTTATTAATTTAATTTTCACTTACTGTTACAAGAATGACTGAACTCCAGGCAAAAAAGGAAGACACACCAGAGTTGAATGGACATAGAAGGATTATTCAAATTTTTTTTTATTTTATTTTATTTTTTCTTTTTTTTTGGCTATCAATACACCCACTGCTGAAGTAGGTGCTGTCGAGAGAGATGTTTCCTGCTACCTTTTGCTTTTAATGTTGCACTGATTTTAGAAAAGTTGATGAGAAAACAGCTTCATCTTGCTTGAGGATGAGATGAAGAGTGACTAAGGTCCCAAAATCCAGCTCTGGAAAGGACACTCTCTATGCACTTGACCGAAGGTCTTTTGATCTCCCTTTAACTTTTTCCTTGGTAAAATGAAAATAACTCTGTACTTGCAAGATTTATTAACAGGAACATGTCAATGAAGATAAGAGGCACTTTGGTGCATGCTGGGATCAACAGGAAGATTTTTCAGTCATTCCAGGGGGTCAGGTCTCATTGTCAGTATGGGAAGCTGTAAAATAAGTTTTCTTGCCCAAATGAGACTGATGGGTTACTTGGGACAATCTCTGTGAAGCAAAGAGGTGGTTGTCCTGTCACATCTTCTCTGGAGCAATGGCTTCTAGGTTTCATGGGAAGTTTCTGCAGAGGAATTTACTGAATTTCTATTCTTGATATACCTTGTTTCTACCTTGAAACTCCCTCTTCAGCAGATGGACCGTCCTGGCCCTTTTAGATGTCTGTGACTATGACTTGAGGAAGGTGAGTGTGGTAGGGGTGGGGTAAGAACTATTTTTTGCCCCCATAAACTCTTCTTTGTCATAATGCCCTTATGATGGCCTTTATCAGAGGATGTCTCCAGAAAACTCTGAGGTGAATCTGGCTCAGCCTTTGCAAATTTCTGTGTGCATCTTCATCTTTACTGCTATTTTTCTTTTGCTGGTTATGAATGAATAATCCCAGATTTCATGAAGGTCGTAGATAATAATAAAAAAAAAACAACCCTAAAAAAACCCCAAAATGAACAAACAAACAAAAACACCTAAAAAAACTAAAAAAAAAAAAAACCCCAAAAAACCCAAAACAAACCACTGAGTTTTTCATCAGTATGAGAGGACAATTTTGTTTTTCTGTCTTTAAAAATCAGAAGTATGTCTGTGTTTCCTATGGTTTGGGTCACATAGTTGAACACACATGAAGACTTTACAGCAGGGATACAATTTTCCTGCAGTAAAATACTTTTACTTTATTTTGTGAGCCAGAGATTCTCAATGTCACTAACTTAATGACAAATTAATGTGAATGATAAATGTCAAATGAAAGATCTTTTTGTTATAGTTGGATTGTCTTATTTTTATAAAAGCATCTAAAAATAAAAATAAAGCAGAGTGTAAGTATACATTCCTCAGAATGCATCATATAAGCCCTTTGCACTCTATTGAGTGATTAAATGAAAATGACTTGGGCTAGCAAAGATGTGAAATGGATTTTTGTCACTGAGCAAGCCTATTGAAATGACTCTGTTTCACAGAGCCAGCAGCATGATGTTTAAATGGAGTTTGTTTTGGAGCATGGGTCACTCTGGGGCAGGTTTGCTCACATAAGCTACACACAAATGTAGGCTAAAGAAAACAATAAATGTGAGCTGTCAGGAGATGTTATTAAGAATTTGCAGAAGATCTTACTCTTAAATAGGATGGAGAAAGGAAATATCTCTCAATCAAAGTCTTCGCTGTCTTCATGGTTAGCCTTTGTCCCAGCCAAAAATGTAGGACACATTTAATATAATCTCACTGTATAATGTAATCAGACTGTCTGAGGGATATCTTATGCTACTCTGATAGTCAACAATCAAGAGTGGTCAAGGACAGTCAAATTGTTTTATTACACATAACTTGGCAAGGGCTAAGGAAAAACGTGTATGAATTTAATGGCTCAAGGCTTTTATTACTTTCCCAATAGGTGATTTTAAAAATGTACTTCCTTGCCTTCGCGTCAAATGCAAAGTGAAATGGATGGCCTTACAAATTGTAAGTTGGAGAAAGAATAACATTCCTCAGATGTGAGCCTGCAAATTGGTCTAAAGAGGATCTGCAGTCCAGCTAAGAATGTCCTAGAAGACTCAGGACAGCTTTAAAGGGTGACACTACAGGACACATGTAAATTCATGCTCAACAGACCTGATATTAGAGGACAGGCTCATGGAAATTTCAGTATCCACACAACTGAGGAAAGACTCCTGCTCTGCTGCTCTAGAGGTACTGTAGATGTCCTGTCCACCTCATCTAACCTTCCTTTAATGGAGAGAGGTCCACAGGGAATGAATCAGAAAAACAAGGGATTTGCATGAGTCATGTAAGAGAATGAGAACAAATACTTGATTTGAGAGGGATGTAACAAGTTTGGGGAAATTCATTTCCATTCTATGGAACTGAAGTTTATTCCTTAAATCATCATCAGATTGAGGATACAAGAAGCAAGCCAGAATTTATTTTTTCCATTTGATTGCATAGCCCAGGTTACAATGTTAGTAAAGTGAAACTTGGGTGATTTAATCTTTATTAAAATTCTGCTAGCACACTAGAACTAGAAATATTGCTGATACTAAATTTGGAAATAATTATACACTGACCATATACTGCACTTTTAAGCCATTTGTAAATGTTCTCTTTTGTGTATGTATGCCAGGCAGCCAGAGCTATTCTTTTGTCAACCCACAGCAGTGTCCCCAAGTATAGAGATTATTCTGTTGATTTGAGTTGGTAAGGAGCATGACTAGCTGGAGTACAGCTATCCAAAGTACTCTGTTTAAACCCTGTTTACCCTGTTTAAACAGGTCATAGCTGGTATGTTACAACTCCTGCATAAGTGCTAAGCAGTCTCTCTCCACTGAGAACAACCAAAACTTGATTTTAATTTCTGTCACAAAAAGGCACAGCTCTAGTGCCCAGCCTCATACAAGATTTGCCATTGAGTCAGCATTGGTCAAAAAGGCAGACCTCCTCCAGTTAGAATGTGACCTGCAGAAACAACCCAGCTTTTCAAAGATAGTTTGGTCTTTGACCAAACCCTGTACATCTTGTAAAACTTGACAGGATCATGTTGAAAAGGCTTTAATGCAGGATTTTGTGGAAGTGGCCATTGACTTCAGAATATTCAGACACGTGAGGTAGGTTGCCTGACCTCTGTCAGGAGATATGTCCTGGAGCCACTGCTGGAGATATTTCTTCTAGTGGAAACAGACACAAACATTGAAGATTAATTTGTAGTCCAATTACATAATTCTAGATTATCACTGACTTTTATCATGAGCTTGACATCTTTCATATGGTCTTCATAAATTTATACTGAACAGTTAAAGTTCTTTGAGGAGTTTAAGTTTAAAGCAGGATTGAAATATTTTAAAGGACTTTATAATGACACATTGGAAGCCCAGCAAATCCCTTGAGAGCCTAAATGGATGGAAACATTCTAGAGTACAAATGAGTTAGAGATTAACTCATGGTACCTTGTGCAGACTTGGGGAATTCCATGTGTTTTAAATAGTTCCACAGCACAAGCAATCTACTGGACAGTAGAAATATCTTCTCAGCCTCTTCTCACTTCCCAAAATGAGTGTTTTTGGGAAAGAATCTTTCTTCCTTTGCTGTCCTCCCCATTGCAGCCTTTTTATTGTCAAAGAGGTTGAAGAAATTGTAGGACATTCCTGTGTGTACTTCAAGTTATGGAATACATGTCATAATAAGAATTCAGAACCCAGGAAAAATCCTGGTTCACATTTAAAAAATTGTAGACTAAAAATGGCTAAATGCAGCTGGCCATATAAAGAGGGTTTAGGATTATGAATCTGCTGGGACAAGTGACCAAAATGCCCAAAATGTCCCATGGTAGTTAGAGCCAGGAAAACTTGCTATGTCCTTAGATGTCCAGTTGAAATTAAATCAGGACTTGGAAGAAGGTTTGCATCTTTTGTTTGAAAGAACAACTTGAAGTAAACAGGATATTTTTAGACTCAAAAAGAACCTCTATACGGTGTCATTGCTGGAGAATCTTCAATTGTCCTCCACTCTATTTTTTGTTTCTAACAGAAAAGACAGCAGGACTGGGGATTCTGGCATCACTAAGATGCCTCCTCTTCCTCCAAATGATCAGCAAAAGCTGAAAATGGTATTTCTCATTTCTGTATCTATTATTATGTCTGTAGAAGATCTCTGTGAAATAGCTTTTACCTTTCCCAGTACTTCCTTTGATTGAAACCAAGTACATCCTCTTGCAGAGACTCCAGGCTGAGAAAGTCCATGTGCTGGTGAGTTTTTGGAAGATTGTGATGGGGGTGGGTTAGCTTTGGCAAACACCCAAATTTCCATCCATCTGGTTGCTCATAACCCCTCTCCATGGGGCATGGGGAGAAAATAGATGGGAAAAGAAAACTCATTTGTCAACATGAAGACGGGAAAACTGCTCACCAGTTACTGTTGTAGGCAATACAGACTTGGAGAAAGTGAATTTAATTTATTGCCAATTAGAATAGAATCTGGCAGTAATACACAAAGAAATACAAAGATATATCCTCCCATTCCCTTCTCTTTTCTCTCCCTTCGCTTCTCCTCTCCAGACTCCTGTACATGGTCCCCATGGTGCCAGGGGGCAGTTATGGTCAGAACATAGAGCTTCAGTGATTTCTCTCTCCTGCTCTTTCCCTCTCACGCTTTTCTTGTGCTTTCATGTGGATTCTCCTTCCAGTCTGCAGTCCCTCAGGAAATATCTACTGCTTCTGGGGCTCTCCATGGGCTACAGTTCCTTCAGATGTACCTGCTCCTCCTCTGACCTTGATGCTCCCTCTGAGCATTCCTTTTAGTCCTCCTCTCACTCTGTGTTACCTTATCACAGAGGCAGCATCTGATGAACTTGTCTGTGTCCTGCAGTGGGTCTGGTGCAGCCAGCTGGAGTTGGCTGTGTCTGCCACAGGCCAGCTCCTCATCTCTTCACTCAGACTCATCCCTGTAGTCCTGCCTCTGCCAACAACTCGCTGTGGACACAACACAACTTTGAAGTTAGGAAAGTGAGGCAAATGTTTGTCTGTTCTGACCAGCTAGCTTTGGAAAATGAACAGTTTTGCTCACTGCACTGTGACTATTCAAGACTTCTTTACGATAAACAGGAGAGTTTTTTGTGCTACTGGTGACTAGGTCTAATTGTTTTAACTGTCTCATTCAATTCAAAGCATGCAGTGACTCACCCAGCCTTGTCCTACTGTGTTCTAGGAGGGTTTCTGTTTGTGCTGCAGCCATGGGGATTTGGACAGGTGGCACATAGCTGGACTTCTTGGCATTCCTATCTGAAAGCACTCCCTGCTTTCCCTACTTAAAAAAAGATATAGAGCTCTTTCCTGAAACAATGTTTGTTACCCAAGCACCTTTGGGTGATGTGTGTCTGAGCACTAACCTTCTATCCAGACTGTGCTGGATTTATTTCAGCTGTGGGAGAACAACTGGCAGACAGCTGATCAAAGAGTTGCTGTGCAGTGGGCATAGGAGCTCCTGCCTCACCATTATCTTTGTGAAGACTAAAGGTGCAAGGTTGTCAATCATCTTCTATGCAAAGGTCTGAAAGGGCTCTCAGAGCTCAGTATTTTTAGCTCTTTAACAGATTATCTCTTTTATTTTTAGAGGTAACAATAGCTCTTAGGTTAAGAGGGAGACAAAAGCCTCATTAGTTTTGGAATTTCAAATGAACTCAATAAGGCATTAAGGAGACTTTTTTTTTTCCACAGGAACCTGAAGAGTTGCTTAAAGGATGTTGTGAAAAAGAAGGGAAAGCCTCCAGCTTAGGGGGTCTCTGTGCTCACGATATACAAATACAAATAGCCCTGGCATGCCACGGAGCAGCTCGGGAGCACACGGTGCCCCAGCCAACACAGCAGCTCCTCTCTGCTGGGGTGGAGGCAGTGTCAGAGGCCACAGAGAATTAGCTCAGCCAAGCTGAAGCCTCTGTTCTTGGGCACTTCGAGTTAAAAGGGCCACAGCTGCCAGGCCTTACTGTGCCTGGGCAGACCACCCCTTACCAAGGGCTCAGATAAGGTGGAGAGACCTTACAGGGTGTGGCTGGACCTCTGATGCTTGAGGTCCTCAAGAGCGTTACTGCAGCTGCCAGAGTGGTCTCAGCAGGTCTCACATGCCCCACTCATAAACCAAAAAAATGTAACTACATTTCTAATTTGAAATGTCAAAATCAAAAATCAGTATGGAGATGTAGGAGGTATTTGTTGAATTTTTTTACCTTTTTGTCTAGTTGAGGCCTTGCTAAAGGGATGTCATCTCCTTACTCTCCTCCAACACTCCTTCTGTTCTGGTTTTTTATGCTAACCTCATCCAGATTTTTGTTGTTGTTACTTATTTTGAGGGCTATTCAGGATGTTATTTGTTTGAGTTTTTTCCCCTCTAGGATATGATTAATTCAACCAATGGAGATTCCCTGTATCAGGAAACTGGATCTCCACCATGATAGTGTTTGGGAATGGAAGCACTTTTTTTCTTTTTTTTTTAGTAAAAACCTCTGTGTTGGAGCTGAACTTTTGATGAAGCTCATTATTGATGCATGATGCTCATCCAGCAGATCCTAAGTGTATCACTAAATCAGGTGGCTGGTCCAAGAGAGAACACTTGGGACAGAGAGGACCAGGCACTTTGGTGTCTACTCAGGGGCATTGCATTTCCATGTGGCATTTTGCTTTTTGTCTGGGGAATACTTTTTGCAGGAGCTCCATCTGCTTAGTTTGCCATAATTGAGTTACTGCTGAAATCTTCTTCCTTTGCACTTTCTACAACATGCAAAAGAGAAAGAAAGGAAGCATAAAAATGTATATTAGAATTACACTGAGCACATTTCTTTTGAAACTATAATTTATAAAAATGAGTACATATGATTTTGCAATTATAAATATATGAAATAAATGCATTAGTTAAGAAGTTAAGCTTTCAAAGGTGCTAATTATTAACCAAATGCATTTTACAGTGTTTTAATGACCACTTTTTCACATTGTGTTAATATCCATTAGCTATATTCATACTAGTAATGCTAATATTGTGCAAAGCCATTAGTTAGCTTCAAAGTCAATAATGGATGATACTGATTCCAAGCCTCCACTGCACTAAAAGATACATACATTTTTTTTGGTTTTTTTGTACAGTGGGAACATTAACCTGAGTCTTCACTTGGATATTGTTAATGAAGCTGTTTATGCTGATTACACAGATGAATGTGGAGTCAGTTACTGAGAGCCTATGCACAAAATACTGATCTGCCTCTCTCTACTCGAAAGCAGAAACTGGGTTCAAAATGAACTGCCCTAAATCCAGAGGAGGGCTCTGAATATATCTCTTCATGGACTTTATCTCAGCTGCCTTGTAGATAGAGCTCCTTCACTAGTAATCTCTCATTAAGAAGTTTCAGCAACACTACTTAGACAAGATGTTTTTAAGGATAACTCTGGAATATTTCATTCGCTACATTATCTGAATGGATTTTCAGACAGTTTATTCTGTTATTCTTCCTCTAAAAAACATTCACTGTTATTTTGTCAAATATCTCTCTAAGATGTAATTGTGTTTGGGTGGTGGATTGAACTAGGGATGGTTATGTATGTGCCACATTTTGCTCCTTGCTTTAGGAAAACTTTTATAAGATTATTTGCAAGTAAACCAGATTATTATACTAATATCAGGAGCATTTTATGCTACTAGTAAAATGTGTGCGTTGTTTTAGAGGCTGGATTGTAAAACTAACCATATATTTTGTAAATCAACAGAAAGAAGAAGCCTCAGTGGTTGTCACAGATATTAAGCATACAGATTTTAGTAATAGGGTGTCTATGTTTAATTTTTAATTAATTTAGCCACAATATCTATTCTAGCTTAAGGCTTACCAAATGCAAATATTGAAAAATTCTTTAATACAGAACACATACACAGACATTTGACTTCCAGCTTGGTATGTTTCATCTGCTTCATCTTCTTTTGCAGGGCGTTAACTTCTGGGAATAAACTGCTCTCAGCTGTAAAAATGAACCCTTAGCCCATGTGTTCATGAAATGGATTGGGTTCATTGTGGTGCTGATTTACTGTAACTAGATGCAAGATTGATGCATCCAGGAGAAAACATTCCACGTGTCTCATCTGTCTCTGGAACTGCCCCTTTAATCTCTTCACTAGATTTGATTGTTCTCTAACAAACCAACAAATACCTCTAGAACAGGTGAGATTTTTCTTTCAGTGAAAGACCCAGAAGGGATGAGCAGAGTTATTGTGGACAGGACAGATTAAAATGTCTCAACTTAGTGTAAGCATCAGCAGAAATGGGTTTGGGGAAAAACTCCTTTGTCTTATTCTTGCAGCAGAGGAAAGCCACAGACAGCAGGAAAAATGGAGTGGAAGGTAAGAGTCCATGCTGCATCCCCTTCCTCCGATCCTGATGCTCTGTTGCTTTGTCCCCCTTCAGGCTGTGATGTGAAGACTGACTTATGGTGGGACTTTTGCTGAGGTGTGGATTCGGGGCTAGGAGGCCCCATAAAGAAAATAAAAACGTTATGCACTACAATTAGGAAGCTGATGTCCAATACAGCTCTGTGGAGGATCATGGGGTGAGTCCTCAGCAAAGTGAACTAAATCAGAAGTAACTCCATTAAAGCAGGCAGATTAAGACCTGTTTAAAAGAGATCAGAAGTGGGCCCTGTGTGGGAAAACACAAAGCACTTTAGATAATTGTGTGGACAGCAGGGAGCAGAAAAAAAGTAATATCCTACCTGACAGAAATCTTGATAACCTGGAAAACTAGGTGAAAGCCAGGAATGTAAACATCCTGTCTTGAAAAAACAAAAAAACTCCAGACAATCTCTTGACATTTAGGGAAGACTTGATCTCCTAATGAAATAAATACTAAAGACCTAACATATCTGAATAGTGCTTGTGGAGGTTCCCCAGGGAAGGAAGAGCATGCATAAGAGCAATCATCCTTTGGTGCTGGGGAGGAAGGGACCGCAGGCTTGGGAAGCCAACCTGGACAAATCAGACTGAAGAACAATGGTAACTTTTTATTTCATCCTGTGAAGTCAGTGGCCTGGACTTAGCTCAGTTGATCAGAGCATGGTTCTAATAACACCAAGGCTGTGGGTTAAATCCCTATATAGGCCATTTACTTAAGAGTAGGCATGATGATTCCTGTGGGTTCCCTCCAACTCAGAATATTGAGTGAAGCAGTGAAAAATTTATTCACAAAAAATGCTCCTGCAGAAAAAGGAGGATGGGTATTAATCTCTTGCAGATCAAGGAAATACTTTGGAAACAGAAGGCAAGTCTCCTGGGGTTTGGATTCTAGAAACAAATTCCTCTTTCAAAAAAAAAAAAAAAAAAAGAAAAAGATTCCTGAGTTGGGTTTAGTCCATGGTACTGCCATTGGGGGACCAACTGTAATCTGTTTAGGCTCATATTCTGCATTTGCAAGTACTGGAATCAAATGCTGACAGTTCTCACTAGTGCACAATTAAATTCTTATTCCCAATTGAAGCCGTTGGCAAAACTTTCACTGAATTCAATAGTGCTGGATTAAGCTTTCACTGAATGTCATGAGAATTTGAAAAGCAAAATCAACCCAGATTTTGCAAAGAGCTCCTTGTCTTTGTTGTGGATCAATCCAAAACCATAAAGTAAAAAAAAAAAAAACCACGCAAAACTTTGCCATGAATGAAATAAGAATAAGGAATCATATTGGTATCCTGAACACTTTTCCAGAAGACAGGCAAACTGAGTCACTTGGGGGTATACAGTGGTAATAAGAATTGTGTAGGTACTGTGTAGCAAAAAATACTTCTTGGTTAGTCTCCTCTTTTTGGCACAGTCCTTCTGGCAGAAATGCATAAATTTATTTCGTTGTTGCTCAAGAGCTACTGGTGAGTAATTCCTGCTCTGCAGATGGTATATGATGTAGATGATTTTTCAAGTCCAATTTCAAACTGTAGTCCTGTGGTTTATCACAAAATGTTTCACTGTAGTCTAATGGTTAGAACTCTGAGAAGCCACCTTCCACTGCTAAATTTCAAATAAATCCCATTCCTTCCTAGGTGTATCCCTCATTATAAATTTGCAATTTAAAACCAACGAGAAGCAGGAATGCCTGGCTGTAGAGGAAGTTGCTCCCTTCCAAGCCTCATCCTACACCATGTCAGTGAAGGCTGCAGAAGTTTGAGAAACTGGTAAGACTGCAGGGATTTTTCTCAGGGGGAGTGATACAAAATAAGTATAGTTCATCTTACAGTAACCCCCCTCCAAAAAAAAAATATTCAATAGAACAGACTAACCTTATGTAGAAATAGCAGATGTATTCAGTCTATTAATAAGCCGCAGTTGGAGATGTGTGGAATGGAAGGTGACCTGAGTTTCCCTTGATGATTTAGGGGATTATTCTGGTGCTCACTGAACAGAAGCTTGTCAATAACTGCTTTTCACAAACCTATGCTTTGTCAGAGCAGTGACCTCTGGTCCTTGCTACAATTCCCTTAGGATCAGAAGGAAATTCTCATCAGAAGGAAATTCTACTAGGAAAAATGAAGAGTCCATTTCTTCAGAGATGCAAAGGCTAGGAGAAACAGTTCACCCCATTAACAGGATTTTCTCCTGCTCTGCTGTTGATACAGCCCTGAGAGAAGACTGGACTTTCCACTCTTAACAACTGAACTATATCAGTAACACTCCATCCTTCAGTCCTGTCTTTGAGTTGTCAACATTTTTCTTTGGCTTTAGTAGTGACATAATGGGCTAAGTAGGGCTCAAGCAGACACTGCATTTCTAAGGGGGGCACCAGAATAGGACTGCAACTGTTGTGCTCACTCACCAGCCTGCCAGACCTCGACTGCCCTCCTTGGCTATGGGCTTTCCCTTCTGTCCCCCACTGCCCCAAAATTCCCAGCTCCCCATCCCTTGGACAGAGGGAGCTGTCAGCCTCAGCGTTAGCCACACCTCAATCTCCTTTTGCCTTCTGCTCCTGCCTGTCATGGTCCAAGGGCTCTGGGTACACAACTACAGTATGTAAATATGGTTATGCTTCCTGTCACCTCCCATAAAACAGTATCAGCTGTATGTTGTTTATCAGTAATTTCTGATTACACCTGAAGATTGGAAAACATGTATCCAGTCAAAATGTTTTTACTTAGTGTGTTTTGCCTTCTGAGATGCTTTATCCTTGCTTTTATTCCTATTACATTTCCACAGTTTTCTGGCAGGTCTGTTTTCTTTTTCAGAGTGTGTGAATTTTACCTATCAGATTGCACTGGAGAAGAAAACATTTATTTTTAAATGTCTGTGGGAATAAAATAATAATGCTATTATCTACACTCTTGATTACCAGGATTATCTCGTATATATACAGATCCTCCAGATAGGCAGATTAAGTGATCAGAAGGTTCTTAGTGGGCCCCAGGCTCAGAGTGTACACTAAAGAGGATCAAGCCTGCTTTAATGCATGTGCTGCTTTGCTAATGCTCCTGCTCTTTCTCAGGAGAATTTCTGAAATGTGTTATCTGGGTCCCAGTGTGGTCCCATTGAGTTGGATAGACAGTCTTGGGCTTTGATGGACAATAAACTGGGGCTGACTTGGAGCAATAATGTGTAAAGAAACATATATTTTGCTTATCTGGGGCTTGAGCCATCTCAGTCTTTCACATATGTTGTCAGGCCTTCAGTATGTTGTTCTTACTTGCTCAATGTTGCTAACAAATGCCTCTAGAATGTAGTGAGCATGCCTCTTTGTAGCCATTCACAAATCCAAGGTGTTTGAGGGAGCGTAGGAGAGGGCCAGCTGTGTCCCTTAGAGAAAGAAAGAAAGGAAGTGGAACAAAGGCTTTTGCTAACTGATTGAACAGTATTTAGGCAGGCAATGGGACTTGCTTATACAGAAAGTTTCTGAGAAGCTGACATTTCTCCATGGCCCAGCTGGCATGTAGAAATTTGAACAATATAGGAAACCACCCTGCAAATATGATTTATGCACCAGCTTTTTTTTTTTTTTTTTAAAAAGACATGATTGCTTTCTGACTAGGATATGTGCTCTGAATCGCTTAAGAATTTTGAGAAACTTCCTTTATAGAGCTTGAAAATACAATAATGTAGAGATGAAAGACTCCTTTAGAATTAATGATGGGGACAGAACTGAAGTGGCATCCATGTTGAAATGCCACTATCTTAAATTGTTCTTTTCCAGTTACTGTGTTTCTGAATGTGCCTGTGGCTCCCAGTCTTTGTCATGTCTGCTAGCAAATATTGGAGCTAGAAGATGACAAGAAATGTGCAGCAGTGGAGAGTGTTATGGGGTAGGAGTGAGCTTTTAACACTGAGTCTAAGAAGAAAGAAATTGAAAGATCTTTTTACTTAAGAATAAAAAATTAAATGCAAATTGGGGCTGATAAAAGAGAAGTAGACAAGAATAGATGAATAGATAAAGTGTCTTGAAAGGGACAATGGGTGTGGATGCCCTCCAACTGTTGAGGAAGGGAGGTCCTGTGGATGTGAGAAAAACTTCACTGTACCTCATAAACAGAGGTAGAAGACTTGAGTTTAAAATTCAAGAGTAAGAAGTCATTGAAAAAGGGCTCTAGAAAGTCGAGGCAGCCAAGAAGAAATGACAGTAGCGTGAGTTCAGTAGCAGTGTTTTGAAGAGATTAGGCTGTAGTGATTTCATCGGGTAACATTCCTTTCCTCACTTCTCTTGTTCCACAGGGAGGAGGGTAATCTCTCATTTATTTATAACTATCCCACATGTGAGATGAAAGTCAGAGCTGGTTATGTTTGGCTCCAGAGTCCACCAGAGGTATAGGATCCTGTGAGGAATCCTTACTTGTCAGGCCTCTAATTTTATGCTCTGGCAACATTATGCCATAGCAATAAACTCCCTTAAGACCCAGTGAGCAACCCAGTTATAACTTCAAGCTGCCCAGTTTAATTTGATCTTTCATGAACACTGGCTTTTGGTGTAGGAACAGTGCTGTGAAGCAAAGGTGCACTTGTATGACTACATCCTCAGAGTGAAAACACAGCCTTCCAAAATAGCTTGTGTCTGTCCTTTTGGTGGTCTGCTTAATGACCTTGCCCAAATAAAAGGAGCATACCTTCCAAAAATATAATTGAGGCAGAAAGCAGTGTTTTCTCCCAAGGCCAAAGCTGAGAATCAAAAAAAAAAAAAAAAAAACAAACCACTGTCAAGCAAGACCCTTCTTTCTGTTTCTAGTTTCAGAAAAATTTCAGAAAAGCTAGTTTGGTAAAGCTTGGACTGGATGGCTTTCAAATGCAAATCCTTCAGGCTACTTTAGGCGAACTTGATATCATCTTTGAGTCAGACTAGTCTCTTAAAATCAGCAGGACCAAAAAAGGACTTGTGATTAAGGAGACTGCACATCCTTGATGTCCTGGAAGCATGCCAGGGTATGAGATGATATTTCAGTCATTTGCATTCCTGAGAATGTCCTTTTGTCCCATGAAAGGCTGACATCTTCCTGTGTCATAACGAAATGATGAGACAGGGAGGGAGGTGTCTGTCTAATGAATCAGTCTGGAGACCAGCTAGGTCTGCTGGTAGGGTGATTGACTGTTGCTTTTCTGGGCTCTCCAATGAAGGGGTGTCAGTCTCTGATGCTCATTCCTGTCCTCTGGCTGCCCTCTGTTGGCTGCTCCACCACACCTGCAATGGACCTGGCATCCCCCATGTGCAGTACTTGGAAGGGCTGGAAATGAAAAGGATTTTCAAAGGAAGTCATCACTTAAATTACAAAATCGTCTTTTTGTGTGTCCCTAAATGCGACATCGTGTTGTGGCAGGGTTTTTTTCGTTGTTGTTTCTGTTTTTTCTCTTGCCAAACTCTGTATGGTTTAAGTTTAAAAGGGTAATGACTACACAATTAAGCTTTTGGAATGCTGTGCTGGAAGCTGGTGGCTGCTTTCATTTCTGCTTAGATTTACTTTTATTTCTGATTCATATTTTCTTCCAGTGGCTTTCTTGCACACAAAACCTCCCGTGCCAAAATCATTGCTAACTTTATATAACATAAAATGGCTAAATCTGCTAAAAATTGCCCTGGAATGAAATAGCTGCATCCAAAATTCCAGACAGGTAAACTCTTCTTAGGTTATATTAAACATATAGAAATGTGAATTTCAGGAGTTGTATCCTCAGCTACTCAAATACAAGTTGTACTGTGGTGGGTGAGAACTTCAGCAAGCTTACTGAGGAGAGAACTGAGGCATTTCTGCTGTAAAGGAGCTGGGAAAGATGTAATTTTTCTGCCACAATAACCTATCTCCCCATAGATCCTCCTTTAGAAGGACATCAGAACTCTCCTCCTAGATTAGAGGTCCATCTGGCTCAGTATACAAGGCTGACAGGGCTACCAGCAGATACTTAGGAAAAGTATATCAGCACAGGGCACATACAGCATGATCTTTCCTTTGGTGCATCCTCTCACCATCCAGAAGTCACCATTTTTAAGACTTATTGTGCAGAGGCTAGATAAGGTCTGTCCCTGTAATAGGCACCAGTGAACTAACTCAGTGTCTAAAAGTTGCCCTGTTGCTCATAGATATTCAGCAGTAGCCCAGCTAACTTTGTGAACTCCATACAGCTCTAGATGCTTGTCTCTACCAATATTTGGCTAATACATCATAAGTAATGCAGTGAACTAATCTCATATTCTGGAGCACATTCCAATTCTATTTTCTCAACTAAGATCCTCTAATGTTTCTCCTCCTCCTCACCATGGTGTGTGTGGGCAATTCCCATCCAGCTGTGGATGGCAGCTGGCCCACCTCACAAGACAGCTCCGTGCAGCTGTTTTTCCAAGAGATGCCTGGTGGCCAGTCAGTTGACAGGCTGTCCATATTGCTGTTTTTTAGGCACAGAAATAGTGTTCTTTGAGTCTCTGCAGTGGGGAAATACATGGAACGACAGCCCTGTTTTGGCCTTTTAAGCATGCAGCAGGAGCAGGAAGATCCCTCTTTCATGACTCCATGCTGTGTGTAATGGACATGTCTCCATGATGGATCCTAAGGTGTCTGTAGTGATGATCACAGTACCTCAGATATTAACCTTACCAACCTTATACTGTGTGACCACATTACAAGGTACAGAAGTTAGAAAGAACTATTTTTCAAGCTCAGTTAGATTCCTGGGAGCAGCAGCAATCCAAGATGCAGAACTTTCCCAGGCCTTCAATTTAAAGTATTCATGAGGTGAAATGGAGCCAAGAGGAGCCAAGTAAGAACCTCCAAAGGCTCTAGCTGTCATAAAGACCATGTCCTTTTAGCAGAGAGTGCATAGGAGGCCAAGAGAAGTGGGATAAGAGACAGTGCTGTGACACATTCTCCCATGAGAAGCACAGCCCTGCTTCCCAGGCTTTCCAAGAGTCCTCTCTGGTGCCAATACATTCTGCACTGTACCCCACGACAGCTGGAGGCACCACAAGTAATCCGACCTACCTGGTAGCGATGTGAGACTTTTCAGCAACTGTTGACTACAAAAGACAAAGACCATGCTGTAAGGCAGAATTACTCTTTTGAAACAGGAAATGGATAGAAATAGGATTGAAAGCTGATGCCCAGAAAAGGTAATGGAAAAACACCATGCATGCAATCTATGAGCATGGGTTCTTTGGTCCAGCAGGTGCCAGTCTGCTGCATTTGCAGATGGTATATCAAGGGAGCCCCAATGGCTAGTTAGGGCAATTCCTGCACTAATGTGAACAGAGATTTTGATTTCACGGTCTGAAATAAAATGGCCCAAATATAATTATGCAAGCTTATTAATTTATTTGCTATGGGTCGGTAACCCTTCATAGTCTATAGTACGAGTTACATGAAGGGCCAGGGGGATTGAAGCTCAAATTTAACAGAGTTGGATTCCGATATGGAAATTGGAAGAAACGAAGCACTAAATTGCATGTTTTATGATGATATCTTATTAAGAAAAAATTAATGCCTAACTTTGAAAGCACCAAATTCATTCTGAACAGAAGCAGCACAAAAAGAACAGCCTCATGAAGGTTTGAACTGAATGATATATAAGCAAGTTACAACCCCCTGTCCAGTGCCGGAAACATGGACAAATCTTGAAAGTTACCAGCTCAGGATGGCCAATATAACATGGGCCTTCTGTTTGTGGAGGAAATTTCTACAGTGGTGCCAGAGGCATTACTAGCAGATTTAGTAAAAACAGGATACTGCATAAAGTCTGTGTCTTGATTTTGAGTCAAGTTTCAGGAGAAAAATGCCCTGGAATGAGCATTTTCTCTAAGCAGAAAGGGCTTCAATAATTCTATTTTCTTTTACCAATGAGAGAAATGGATACCAGCGGGTGAAAAAAACCCCAGTTTATTAACAGAAAAAAAAAAAAAAAAAAGGGTGTCTGCAAGACACAGAAAAAGAAAGAAAGAAAAAATTGAATAAATGCTAGATATTGAAATTGTGCATGGCAGCCTATGTTCCTCTTGATGACATCTGATGCTTTGTCCTCAAGGCTCTGTGAGCATTTCAGATTTCAGTATATGGAAGTATTAAGATCCTTCTCCTACAAAGGGGAAAGGGGGTTGTTGGATCAGACTTGTTCCATTCCCAGTGCAATAGGCTGTTATGATAGAAGGTGCATGCACTGAGTGAATGACTATGGTCTAAAAATGCTGCACTATGTTAGGAGGCTTAAACAAGACAAAGAGCCTGTCCCACACAAAGTCAAACATAAGGAGGACACATATGATGGCTATTTCAGTGTTAATGGTGGAGTTCATGGCTTCACCTCAAAAGATACTTCATACCTAAGTGATATTCTGGTGGCCTCCATAACATAGGCCTGCTCATAAACTTAATATTAGATAAGATGATTAAGTGTCTTTCCTCAGAAGGGGGAACTGTGAGGTTGAACCCTTTTATGCACAAAGAATATCAAACTGGAGTCAATTTCCTGGGTAAGTGTCCTGAGGTGATGGGAAAGGACTGTGCTTGAGGTCTGATAATGTTCCAGTTCCTCTTCCAGAGTTACTACTAGATTATTTCTTTTGAGGTACATACAGCCAATGGGAGATGGCAAGTTCCAAAGCTCAGCATACACATTAGTATTTATAGAATTTTTTTGTGCCATATACTGTAATTAGGACCAGCCTTGATAATGGTCATTTATCTAGACTTTTGATGGAAAAAAACCTTGCTGTTAAATTAAGCTACTGCCCTTTTTTAAATTCTATTTTTTTTAAGGGTCTGGACTACTGTATACGACTGTAATGCTCTCCTGAATTGGAGTAAAGATGATGCATTTGACTTAGGCAATAAGACTGAATCCTGCAGGTGATTATTTGATTGCAATTCATAGAAGTTTATTATAGAAATGTAAGAAGGAATAACAGCATCACTTTAGAAGGAGATAAAAAAACCCCTGACCCTAATCTTCTCTCTTCACTGAAAATGAAACCCAAAATTATTCCAAATTAATTTTATAGAAGGAGTCTTATCAGGTCTCTTCTCATGCTTGACATTTTACCAAGTTCTTTCCCTCCTGGTGCTTTTCTCACAGGACACAATGAAATTTAGCACTCATCAATTGCTCAGGGCCTTTTGTGAAATCCCAGCCCATGATATCAGGACCTTCTTTGCTTGTTCTGAAGATCTTGTTGCTGAACTCAGATCTTTCATCAATCTCTAGCTGGGGTCTGCTTGCCATTTCATCCAAATCCCACATCTTCCAGGGCAGGTAAGTTGCTGAGGATGCTTCAGCACCACAAGACACAGTGACCAATGGGCTTTTTGAGGATGGCGATAATGGACATGCAGAGAAATGTGAAGACTGGTTTATGCCTCAGTGGCTTCTGTGCCAGATAGACTCATAAGATAGGGTCATTTACATTGGAAAAGAGCCTAAAGAACATTGAGTCAAACATAAACCCAACACTACCAAGTCCAACCCTAAACTATGAGAGTTTATGGTATGCCCCAAGAGAGCATACCACATTCAGAGTGCAGCAGATTGCACCCTAGGCTGGAGGTGCTGAAGTAGCTCACACAGATCCATGCTGTATCAGCTTCACCCTTTAGGGGTACACAAGCTGTCTGGTTTAAAGCTCTGTCTGCAGGATCTCTGCCTTCAGTGCTGTATACCCCGTGGTTGTAGAGAAAGGGCGGGAGCAGGGATAATAGAAGGCTTTGGTTAAGCATTGAGCTCAGGAACAGGCCCTTCAATTTTCCTGACTCTTGAGATTTCAGTGGTGATCCTCAGCTTGTATGAGGGAAATTGTAGGAGCAAAAAGCTGACTCTGCTAGGGGAAGAGGTTGGGTTGTCAATGGTTAGGTTAAACCCCTACTCTCAGGAAAACACTTAGGAGAAGCCCACTCACCATGGCTGCATGGGCTGGTCATTTTAAAAGTGGAGTTCTTATCTGATAACCTTTCCACAATTTTTCCCCTAGAACCTGGATTTGGCTGCCAAAGGACAGCTGATGTACTGGTGCTGTTGCTCCCACAGTGCCACAGTCATAACTCTTCTTCTGTTGCATAACAGAACTCATCAACACCTCACGGCTGTGGGGTCAGGATTTAATTAAAACATCATAAAGATGTCTTTGGGGAACTGGACACAAGATTATTCTGAAAGCAATGCAGTATCGCAGGAAAAATGTGACTCTGTCTACTTGTGTGTACCTAGGGCACAATTCAGGATAAGACTAGCCAAAACATATAGGATAAAGTAGATTATAAGAATAAGCTTGGTTTCATCAAAATATACATAAGGTGTGCTAATTTCCAGTATGCTTTTGTAAGCAACATTTGTTTGAATTCTACTAGAAAATAAAAAGGTGCTGCCAAAATGAGAGTGCCGAAGCCTGAGAAGGAGAAGGAGCAAAATCAGTCTACCTATTTGAAATCTTGTTTGAAACACCTTAAAAGGTCTCTGATGTCAGGTAAAGGTTGTAAACAGAACTTACTTCCGAAAAATCCTAGGAACATAGTTAGTGACTAATTTAATTAGTTTCATTTTGTCATAAAGTATCAGAGTATGAAGTGGATAAGGACAAACTGCTACCACAGTTATCACTGTGCCTTCACCTAGAAAATTACAAGGACTGTGTTTACTTCTGTCTCTGGTCCACTCCTGTTAAGTTGGATATGTGGTATCTCCTACACCCCTGGTTTTATTTATACAGCTTTATAGAAGCTTGAGAGACTTGATTCACCACCAGATAACTTACATTTCATGCTGCCATAATTCCACTGATTTCAGCTAAATACTGTGAAGTTATTTGGTGATGATAGAGCAGTAATTAAAAAAAAAATCTTGTAAAGTCTTATGGATCCTTTTTGATTTTAAATAGTTCATTTTAGTGGTTCCAGGTCTTAAGAATTGAAATGATCCTGTCAACAGATTGACAACAATGCCTTTGTCACCTTTTTCTGGTCTGTGTGTGAGAGAGAGAGAGAGGGAGGGGCAGGGGTGGGGGGTGTCCCTGAGTTATCTCTTTCCAGCCTATCTGGATTCCAGCTGGTACCACTGCTCACCGGTTCCAGCAGCAGGGCTAGTTCAGTGCCCATAGGATAAGGCACTTTATTTATGGTTTTGAGCCAGAGCTGCAGACTGCCAAGGAAGAGAAGGACCTGCCACTGCCTGCCATTGCTGCAAATGATGATAACTCTATTGATTTCACTGGCATCAGGCAGCTTCAGAGCCAGAGAGAATGCCTGACCTAACAGCATTGGTTCTTGTGTGAGGAAGAACAGTTTTATTCTCCCAGCATCCCTAGATCCTATACAAGGAGTTATACAAAGAAATGCTGAAGGAAAGAGAAGGTGATACATCAGCTCTTTGGGATTGGTTATGCATTTTGTATGACATTTACTATTTTTTTAAAAGGAAAAATTGGAGAACAGTGTTTCCTTTCTTCCCTAAACTAAGGTTCATGGCCAAGTTTTTAAATATACATATTCAAATCAACCATTTAGGAAATTTGTAGCATAATCCAGTCAACCCTCACTAAGCCATATTTCCTCTAGTAGCAAAAATCATATCTCTGGGGACAATATTCCATTTATTAGGGAAATAAGGGATAAGAACTGTAAAGATGAAGTTGGCAGCCAAGGCTGAGGATAAAGACTCAAAAGAAACCCACCAGTTCCCAAGGAAATGTGCAAATTCCTCTAATAGGCCTGTGTCATCTTTACTGGAAGCTGTTTAAACATGACTAAGATTGTGAATGTTTGGCTGTACAACTGTGCCTCTGTTAGAGGCCAACAGTGGATTCAGTGGGTCAATGCCTGACGTAATTACTGCCTGGGTTCGGGGTGCCTGGGAGGGCTTTTCTCATCCTTCATACAACTTCTCCCATGCCACGGCGATGAATGGCTGCTTCACTTCCTCAGCACCACCAGTTCTTTGCTCACACCAGCCAAGGGACTTTCTCTGCTCCATTGAGTCGGAAGGATTTAAAGTGGAGGCTTTTATCAGATGTCCACAAAATGCCTTCCTGCTCTCTGCACTTCTTCATAAACAATGACTGGTCTACTTGCCTTTCATCACATAAAACCCCATTCCAGTCCATAGATTCCTTGGGTCTCAAGTAAGTGTGTGTTCTGAAGCATTAAACTGCAAACCTCAGCTTGGGACTCATGAGGGTCACGTGTCACCTTGCTGTCATTGTCTTCCTTGGGCTTTTCACACTAATGTAATGGTTTTTCCAACACTGTAAGATGTAAATTTGAGTATTCAATTTTGTTTTCTCCTATCTCACCTGTGGCTCATTTTCACAAGTTGTTGTTTGTTGCATAAAAGATTCTGCCTCATTTTTTCCTGAGTATATTGCTGTTCTGGTTAATGAACCACCTGTACAGGCAATGCTTTTTTATCCAAATTTGTAATTAATTCTATAGATATGAGGCATTCATCTGTCTGTCTATCCATGCATCTATTCTTTGCCACAATTATTTCATTTCCTTGTTTGAAAAGGTTGCTATGAGCATTTAAGTGATATGATATTCTTACTCTACTGAGAGGGTTTGTCAGTCAAACGTGGTTGGTAGTGCGCATTTCTGTGCAGAATGTGGATGTTTAGCCTTCTCTGCAGTGCCCAAGAAGGTCCCATATATTTGATAGTTCATGGTCCTGAAATTAGGTCTAAATTTACTTTCTGAGGTAATCTATTGGTAGTGTTTTCCTCAGGATTTCTCATTTCCATGTGTCTTCTTGAATTTGCAGCTGATTAGTATGCCAGAAAGTAAACAAGTCATACCTGCCTGGTCTTACCTCCCACCCTTCTGTCCCCCTCTCAGGATGGATTCTTTCCAGTCTCTGCTTCTCCTGTTCCTTTCCTCTGATTTTTGCAGGAGTACAAAGGACATGGAGAGAAAGAGATGGGTGACCACACTTTCTGAGATGAACAAAAATATCTGCATTTTTTAAATATAAGGATGGAATAAAGTGGTTTCTTCTCTGCGGATGTAAAGGGAATTTGGGATCTCATCCATCCCTTGAGGCACCATGTTTTATGACCTCTGAATCTTTCCCTGGGAAGGTTCTCTGAAGATGAATATGGCTCTGTCACAGGAGTAAGTTTTGTTTCTAAGTTTTTGGCTTTTTTTAATTAGAGTGTGACATGACATTTGAAGCCTAAGTGACACAATGGTTTCAGAGGTGATGACCATCAAAAGGTCTAAGTGGCTTCATTTACAGTTCTGATGCTCAAGGGACCAAACTAACTGAGAAAGTCACCTAAGTCTTGAAATGTGTAACTAAAGCCACACATATTTGAAACCTCAGCTCTTGGTGTTTCCAGGTCATCAGCAAATGACATAGAATTAAAGAAACTCCAATTCCTAGAGAATGAGACTAAGTGCTTTCTCTAGGTGCTTCTAATGCCTTTACCACTGCAAAAATCCACTGTCAGCAGTGAAACATGGAGTAAGGGTTTGCCTGATTTTCTTTAATTTTAAACCTTTTATAACTTTCACGAAAACCCCAAAGAAATATAACAAATAAATAATGTTGAATGTCATTACCAACCAAAGTATAAAATGCTTTTATTGTACAATAAGGCAGCGATAAAACTATCAGAATAACAGTCAGACATAAAAGATTAAACAAAAGAGTATCTGGTTTTGGCCAAGGACAGGTTAATTTTTTGTGGCAGCCATGTGAAGGCTGTGTGGGTGTGGCCAAGACTCTAATGTTATTCCATACCATCTGAAGTCATTGCCAGGAGCTGGGGGGTAAGGGACTCTCTTGGTTTCAGGAAAAAAGGACATTCTTTTATGGTTATGGGAAAGCATGGTGGGAAAAGGTTCTGTCCACCATTTTTTTCCATCATCCCAGGTTTGGTGAGTATTTTGTAAGTAAATCATCCTCTCTTTGTACATTTTTGTGACTAGTATGTTGCTGTTACCATTAGTTTTCTTACCTCATTACTATTTCCAGTAAATTGTTCCTATCTCAGGCCAGGATTCACCAATTTAGTACTATCCCTAAAAGAAAAACAAACCATGAGCCGCTCCTCTCCTGCCCTTCAGTTACTTTTTGCACAGTGAGAGTGTTGATTTTGAGCAACAATGGGCTGTGCTTTCATACCCATACAGTCAAAGCTAGGCTACAGCATGGTGGTCAGGGCACTCCGCAGCCAACTGCAGAGTGAAATGTCATCATCTTCTAGCTTCTCATCCAGCATGCAAATAGTATTTTGTACTGCTGGAGATGCTGTGTTTTCAGATGAATTTAGGGTTTCTAACAGGTACAGTGTGAAATCTTATCACCCAGCTCCAGTGTGCCTGAGGACTCAATCCTTGGCTGCTCTAATCTGCACACCCTGCCCTGGGCATGAGTAGGCTCCAAAGTAGGAGCCAGGGGAGACTGATCCATGGAGTGACAGTGCCAACTGGTCAGGGTTTTTCCAGAATCAGAGGGACTGCATCACTCTGTGTCACCCTGGGTCAAGGCAGGAAGTCTGGTGTTTGCTCTACTCCCAGGGTGAAGCGAAACTCTTGAGAGAGCAGAATTTACTTGACTTCTCCTTGTCTATTCATATAACATGGAACAAGACACTGTCTGTCAGTACTTGTATTGTAGAGCTCTCAAGCAGAGCCAGATAGCTTTGCATTCTACACAGATACTCTGAGTTTATGTGGATAAAAGCTCCCTAAGGGGGGACCATGGCCCAGATCCGATAAAATATTCAGGTTTCTCACTTCCCACTTAAATCAATGATCAGCTATTAACTGCCAAGCATTTCAGGAGTACTTCTGGTGCCATGGAAAGATCAAGGAGGAGCAAGACCTTAACTTGGTAGTGAGATATTTGTACAAGGAATGAGGTATTTCCAGAGACCAAGACATATACAAGGTAGAAAAACAGACCAATAGAAAGAAAAGAGCCATAAACTAGATTTTGGAATTAATGAAGGAATTCTGTGCAATACTCTGTATCCAGAGTATTGCTTGTGTGGACAATGATTAGAAGAAGAATGAGAAATCAAGAGAAATATTATTTGTGGTTTAGTTCAATTATATCATTCTTGCATTATCACAGAAAATCAATCTGAAGGTGGATTATCAAAAGGGTTTAATTTACATTAAAGCACCAACACACCAGCACCAATGATGATAACAGTAAAAATCTTCATCTCAGATTGTTTTAAGAAACAACTTAAAATAATGTAAAAATTGATGTGGCTGGGATTACCCAAGTATACTTGGAAGAAGCAGGAGAGAAGGTGATCTGAGGAATAATATCAAAGATTTGAAGCTTATCAAAACCAAGAAGTTTCTAGAGAAAAAAAGTGGAAGACTGAGGAGCTAAGAGACATAAAAGCCAAGGGAGAATAGGATTCAAGGTATGTTGAAGTCACCTGATAGAGCCATCAGAGTGAAATATTTAACAATTATGAGATTACTAAGGTCCTTTTTTTTTTTGTGGACTGCTAGGGAGGTATTGGAAAGAGTCTAGGGTAGAAGTGGAAGAAAGGACTTCTGATGTTTACTGCAAGAAGCATATTTAATAAAGCTGAAGGGGAAAAGGAGAGGGTAATGAGAAAGCAGGGAGTAGAAAAGCAGAGCCAAGATTATTTTTTTTTCCCTAAGACTTAGGAAGAAAAGAGGAGTAAAATAGTTAGGAGTGAAAGAGGAGCAAGAATAGACTAAGCTGCTGAGGAATAAGCTGCAGAAAGGCCTTATAAGAGTCTGTGTCATGAAGTGAAGCATCTGTGGCAGGTAGATGCAGGGGAAGCATCAGTGTTTGTCTGAGAGCTGTGTTTGGCTAAGAGGAAATAAATTGGATGATCCTTTCCATGGGCAAGAGGAGTTATGAAGTTACAAATGTGGTAAAAACATGAGGGAACAACACATGAAGTTGCAGATCAAGAAAGCTCATTGATACTGAGGCTGATGTCTCAGATGGAAGACTGAGATGTAAAGAACCAGGAGAATCCAGAGTTAAAATTAGTGGGCAAGGCTGATGGAGGGGAATTAGAGAGGTAAGAGATGGCAAGAAAGGTTGAGGTGAAAAGAAGTATCAGCTAGAGTGTTGTGTAGAAGATAAAGAATGAGAAAGGGAAGGAGGAAAGACTTAGAGGGGAGGTCAAACTTTTCCATCACAGCCAAAACCAGGAAGGTGAGAGGGAGAAAAGGCTTGTGTAAGTGAAGGTAGCTGCAGACAACAGACAGAGGCTTAATCTTTGCCAGAAGGAGGTTTTAATAGCTCCTGATGGAAAATTAGGAAAGCCTGCTTCCTCAGCTCCCAGAGGGTAAAGAAAAAGAGGGAGACAGAATAAACTTAACAGTGTCTGTGAAGAATTTAGACACCAGGGGATAGGAATGTGCCATAAGGAAAGAAAGTAGATTATAATCCTAAAGATTTTCTTTCCAAAACCTCATTAACCATGTTCACAGCAAAGCTGTGAGAGATCGAAGCATAGGAGGAAGGTTTCAGGAGACATTACTTTAAAATATACCTGCCAGGATCCAGCCCTTAGAAAATCATTTTAATTTCCCCTGATCTTGTCTGGATAGAGTTCAAAAGCCTTTTAAATCTTGTTTTGGCCTTCTGCCTTCATAACTATTTATTTCCTATGACTTTTATCCAACTCAAACTTTGGGGGCTATTTCACTGAGCTGTTTGAAATATAGCTGAGACATTCTGTCTTTGTTAGACCAATATCTTAAATGACTGGAACTCTATAATGGTGTGAACCTTTCTGTGATAAGTGAAAGAAAACGGTGATGCTGGTTCCTTACTAAAAGCCTGGTGTCAGACAAGACTCTTTGACTCATAGTCAACCTTCAAAGAGAGCTGACAGCAGATGAGACCTTCTGTCCTGCAGGCTTTTGGTACAGTTCCACGTGTTTTTTTAGCTAAAACCAGGACTAAGAAGTAAAAATATAGAATTTAAAACTTCATGTAGCAGTAAAGTGCTGTGAAAAATTTTGTCGTAACTCAAATTTTCAAAACATTAAGCTCTACTTAGTCACACATTTACCTCCAAAACTGAATGAATATCTCTGGAGCCCTTGAGGCAGAGCAGTGCATCTGCTGCAGAAGACACCTCACAGCTTCTTTAGAGTAGAGGTTTTCCCAAGTGCCATGGTAGAGAATTGTTATGTGGAAATATCATCACCATTGCAGCAGTTATGTGGAAAACCCAAGGCTGTTCGAACAGAGAAGGGCCTTCTGAACAGACCAAAATATTTTTCTGTAGGCATTTGTGGAAACAGTGTTTTTCTAGGAGATATTTCCTGGATAATTTCACCTCAGAGATGTTTCTACCCAAGAAAGAGCATTGCTTCCTATGTGGGCTTGGCTCATCTCAGCCAGGGCTGGGTGGCAGAGGAGGGCCTTGCACCAGGGTCCCAAGGGCTCCAGAGGGCTTGGAAGCACTTGGCCCATTATACTTAGAACCAGAATTTAGGAAATTAGAGGTGACCAAGAAAATAGCTGTGCCCTTTAGGTTTTCCTTTTTTTTCCATTTTTTTCTTTTTTAAACTCTTTACATTGACAAATCTTTTTAAAATTTTTCATTGAAACCTATCATAGACCAGAAGAGAACTAATGAAATGGAGAAGTCAGAAGACTCAAGTGAAGGAAAGCTGAGGAGAGAAAACACTTCAGGCAGGCAGTTTAAAATTCCAGTGGTGCTTTTCTTAACACCTATTTATCTTTAGAGGATTAACAATTTAGGTAAATGGCACCAGGGTCAAAGAATTACCACCTCAGTCCCTGCAGCTGTGGAGACCACATAACTTCTCAGTGGGCATGTCCACCTGATTGATGATACTGAGACACCTGTATCAATTGTAAGTCCTGCTGGTTTTTATTTTGGCTGAAATCTGTATAAAGGAACTTTCCTGTTGGCACTGTGTATGTTTATTGAGTTGATTTATAATGAACTGGAATATTCATATTATTGTTATTTGCACCAGCCTGCAGCAGCCCAGGAAGCAAAAGATGGCTAAGGGAGGATTTCACTGTCAGGGGAGGTTCATCAGAGGCTCATCCTGTCTTGCCATCAGGAATCATAAGCTTACCCTCCAAAAGCAAAAGCACAACTTGTGTCCAGGGTTGAGTGCCCCTTTGGCAGCAGTTGAACCACAGACTGGCCTAAACCACCCATGAAATCACAGCCTCATAAGCTTTCCCTGGTCTTTGGGTTTTACTACATGGGCAAGATCTGAGACCTGAGGTCTCCTGCTAAATGGAAGCAGAACAATAAATGTCCCTTACTTTTATCTCCTAAGATTGGTTAGAAATGTGCTTAGTGGATCATCTTCATGATGACAGGAGCTTTGAGAAGAGCCTCAGGAGCTCTGGTGCACATATCTCCTCATCAGGTCAAAAACGGAGTTTCATATTTTGAGACTACCTGCAGGTAGTTCTGCACATGTTGCAAGTTTTGAAAAAGGTAGTTTGTGTTTGCCCTCTTAAACTGTGGTATAAAGGTTTGATTTGGTTTTATCCAGATGACAGCTAATGTGGTGAAAGTACCTCCCTGCTAAATCCTGACTTGAGACAGGGAGCCTGTGTTTAGTATAAGAGAGCCGCAGAGCTTTCCTTTTTAAGCATAAAAAGCTGTGTCTTTTACCATACACAAGAGTTATTATGCAATAAAAACACAGTGTAGACAAGGTTTGTAAGTTTTACCAGATGAAACCTTAGTGAAGTGAGCCTCATAGCAGGTACAGGGCTGATCTTAGTGAATTTACCCTATGGCAAAACTACAGCACATTGCCTGTGCTGTGCTTTTACCTCCATCTTCACAGGAATGTTGCCTGGCTGGGCGTGGGTAACAGAAAGGACTGGTAAAAAGACAGTTTAGCTGAAACCAGAAGTCTCTTCTCACCTGTTTTATGGGAAATCAAACTGTCTTGGTCTCTGCTACTATTATTGCAGCAGGATTGGGAATTTGTGCCAAATATGCATCAGCAAAATAATCTTGGTGCAACAGGGTTGCAGCTCAGGCAGAGGGAAGGAAAGCCTCCACGAGGGGATTGCTGCTAACACACACTTGTGTGTGCAGCACGTACATCTGCATTCTTAGACACATTAAAAGCAAAAAACCCCGGCACACTGAGAACTTAGTGTGGGCTAAGCTGTAATGCTCGATCTCCAAGCCTGTATGCAGCCAAGCCTGCATACACNGGCTAAGCTGTAATGCTCGATCTCTGCGCAATGCTGTTATCCTATAATTTTGCCTCAGGACAGGCTTAGCCAAGCCTGCATACATTTATCCGTATATATACAGCAAGTATTTAATGGAAAGCAGGAAGCAAACCAGGTGGGTTTGCTGGCCAGGGAACTCATGGTTTTATTTACAAGGAGCGAGTGCATATCGAGTGCCTCGCTCCGTATTCCCTTGTTACTTTCAAGTCCATCTGGTTCTTGCACAGGCACTTTCCAGGACTTGTTGCTGGAATCCTGCATGTTGCTGACAACAGGGAGGTCTGGGATGGTGGGCCACACCGGCTTGAAGTACGTCAGCTTAGCTGCTGTTCACCCGCTACCATGGGTAAATGCACTTAGGAGCCTTCTCCCTCTTTCACCTCTTCACTATTTTTCTCCCCTTTTGGTCATAGACAGAGGAGCCTTTGAAAGCTTTTGATAAACTTATGTAATTGGGTATGTTTTCCAAAGCACGTCTCTGTTCTTTCCGAGGGCTTAGCTAAGAACATTATTCCAATTCTTCTCTAGGCCTTCAAAAGTGCCGATCCTTTCAAACATGTGCAGTGTGAAGGATTACAAATTTGTTTTTCAAAGGACCCCAAATCCCTGCTGCTTTCATCGGTTCCCCTCCTTGTGCTCCCAGTTTTCTACCCTCACCCCGGTCTCATAGCCCCAGCTCTGAGCTGCAGGATGCTGACACTCCCTCTTCTCCTGTCCCTCCACCTCTCACTTTTTCTTCTCCTTTTCAACTCCCCCCACTGCCCACACTCTCCATTTTTTTTTTTTTTTTAATATGAAACAAAAGTGTGTAGAAGCATTGCCATGGCAGCAATACTGCAGCGGGCCCTCCCCTCCGTGTGCATGCGAGCTCTAAACTTTTAATATAATGGCCTGAAAAGAACAGGAAGGGGACAGCTTGAGGCAGAGAAAAAGAGTGAGGGAGAGTGGAAAAGCAATGAAAAGTGGGACAAAACCATTGGAAATGCATTCAGGCTGACATCACCACCCTTTCCCACAGTGGTCATTCACTGAGGAGGCTCCAGTGTCCATTCACTGGCTTAAAGCTAGCTTTCTAGAGCCCTGGGAGACCATCTCTCCCGGCCTGAATGCCTTTTTTGTTGTGAAACAGTGAACTGTTTCTGAAACCCTGCATAAAGGGCTGAGTAATTCACTGCAGTTGCCAGGAAGTCTGAGCCACTTGTGAGCTAACAATAGTTAACTTTATCTGCCGGCCCGAGCCCCCCTTCCAGCTGTAGGTCCTGAATTCTAATAAGTGCTTTACTCATGCCTCTGAGGTTATGGTAATATTTTATACATCTTTTTTCATTAAGACACAGTCATAGCTACTGTTGAGGCACCGGAGGCAAGTGCTGTCAAATGATCTGGGATGGGGGGGAAAGGAGGGGAAAGAAAGAAAATAGCTTTTTACATCAGGCAGGCAGTTTGGTCATTTTATACCAGAAATATAAACTTAGTTTGGGCAAAACCGGGGATCATAATTTTTAAAAATTCACATTACAAACCCCAGAGTCAAGCAAGACGTTATGATTGTTTTCTAGCTGTGAAACAACCTCAGCTTTCCATAATTCCGGGTTGCTGGTTTTATTTTTTGCTCTCTTCCTTCTCTATCCCTGCACTGCAGGCATGATGGTGACAAGTGAGTGAATCATGAAGGAAATAGATGAATTTGTTTGGGTTTCCCTTTTAATCCAGATTTGGATGTTGATGTGCAGAAAAATTCTTCACAGTGACAGCACAGCTGTGTATAAGCAGTGACACAAAACAGTGATTCATGCAGTGGTTCTGCAATGCCGATAATGACAGTGTGTCTTTGAGAGATGTGGATCATCAGTTTTTTTCTTTACCTTCTGAACTAGTTGCTTGCTTGAGAAATGAAAAAATCAAGTGTAAGAAGAGTTCTAAATTGTCCCTTTGGCCTCTAGTGTTTTGAAAAAGAAAAGAAAAATTGCTTATTCCTCACTTTTAAGCAAATGATCACTCAGAGTGGAATTTATTTCAGAGCATCACTGTGACCATTCCTGTTCAAGGTAAAAGACAGCACAGCTTGAACAACTCTTCCATGTCTTTAGTGTCTGTGCCTTACTTGCTATGCCTTGAGAAATAGGATTAGAAACTCCTGGATGGAAATAAAAGCATATATTTCAAAGTCCCACACAATAATTTATAATAATTTATTAATGTTTATAAAAAATGATTGAAAGATGTGTACAGATTTTGTAAAACTAAGCCACAGAAATGTTCCTGATGTATTCTCCTATCACAGCAAGACTTTTTCTTCATCTATACTCATGACACCAGCTGATGTCAGTGGGAGCTGCATGTGTTGTGGATGAGGTCACTGCATAGTAAATAAGTTGCTTGGCTTTTTGGTTGAGTTCAAGTATTGAATCGCTATCATATCTTCTGTCCAAGTGACCTTTACCAGGGAAGAATACCATGCTCTGCTGGAGTGACAGATTTGAACTGGCCCTTTTCCTGTCTAACAGCAATGACTTCTGAGCTCCTCTGTGGGTTTGTCTTGCTGAGAATGAAAAGCTGCTTTGGCAGGTGGGGGCTCACGAGCCATGCATTGTGTGCACACACATAGGTGTGCATACACCCACCCCTCCCCAAAAACTCTCTTTTTCCCTAATCCAGATGAACTGTGAGAGCAGTCAGATATCAGAATTGAGAGAGCCCACAGGCAGCAGGCAGTGGGGAGAATGGGGATGCAGGAGAGACTTTTTACAGAGACTTTTATTAATGGTGAACTAACTGTAAAGTCTTCAAAGCTATCCTTGTGGTCCTGACTGAAAGCTCTGATCTACTGGTAGTGTGGCTTTCTCTCAGCATGGACTGCTTCTGCTCTTGAGCTGAAACATGTGAGCTGAAGCTGACTGTGTTGCTTTTTGACAACCCATTTAAATAAAATTAATCTATTTGCTAATCCTTTGTGGGGAGGGAGTATAAATTAGAGGGACTAAGAGCATATGATGGAGAGAAAAGGAATCCAGCTTTCTAATTTACAGTGACCTTCAGGATTTGCCATAAACCTTCACCATCCACAAATGAACTTTTCATCTCATTCTGGAGATAAGTTTTGAAGCATGAAAAAAATCTGTCCACTTTTTTATATGTCCAAATGCAGACCAAGCACTTTTGAAAGTTGTGACCTGTGATCTGGACTTAAAATTTGTCCCTTAATATATTAATTTGTCTGTATGATGCAATCCCTCTCTAATCATCTCCTCCCCTTCAGAGCAATGTAAATACTCCAAGCAACTACATGCCTCAACTAGATGCACTATGATTTCATTCTCTCACTTCATGGACTATCTACCCACCGAAAGTGCAATATTGAAGAAACACAATCAAATTTGGGTGTCATAGAATACCAGGAAAAAGCCAAAACAAACCCTGAAAAATATACAGTAGCACTCCTATATTTAAAACTGATAGGAATGACTTCTTCTGGAAAAAGATAGTGACTGAGATTTTTTTTAATATATCTTGATAACCAGGTCAAATACTGTACACTCTGTGTCATGAAACCTCAAAACCTCAGCTGTGGAGTTACCAGGGAAGGAATGTCTCCAGGCTTTCATGTTTTACTTGTACTTTCAAGTTCCATGAATCAGTCTCTTTCATTTCAGTGCCCTACTCACCCCTTTTGGCTCCTAACTCTTTGTCCCCTGCTTTTAGTGACTTGGTTTTTTTTCTATTTCTAAGCCTGGTCTCTCTTTCCTTCTGTTCTGACAGACCTTTCTCTCACTCTCAGAGTTTTCATTATTTAGCAGGATTCTTTATCCTCTTCTGCCACCTGGACTGTGTCTCACTTGTTCTTGCTCACTCCCACTTCAAAGGCTGTTTTATTTCCAAGCATCTCCTGCTGGACCTGGCTTTCTGTTGTATTAGAAAGTTCTGACTCAGAAAGCCTCAGCATCCTGTGAAGGACCATCTTAGCTCCTGGTAATGATGTTCTACAGCCCTAGAACTGCTCAGAGTTACCTTGGAATCCAAAACTCTGGGGAGAACAGATAGCTAACAGCTCACTCAGAGCTCTGCTCTTCTGACAGCCTCTGTCCTGAGAGCAGAGAGATTGCAAGTTTGCCTTTCCATGAGACTCCTGTGTGACAAGATCCAATAGCTCTCCACCTGTATGTGGCTTGGGGACAGCATGGAACCCCAGAAGCTGAGCTGTAAGAACAGACTAACTTTTCTGGCACTGCTATTCCATCAGACTTCAGTGGTTCCCTAGGCTTTTCTACATCTGGCTTAAGAGAAATGGACTCTGAGCCAGAAATGGCAGGGGAGCCTTGACTTAGTGTCAATAGTACTTGACACTGAGAGCCACAACATTCTTCCTCACTCTTTGCCTCATACAAGGACCAAGGAAAAGCAAGCATCATGAAAGTTCTATGACAGTTCTTAGCTAGAACCCCTCTTACAAGGAAAGCTGAGGCAGGAGGAAAGGCTTTTCCTTTTTTTATATGTTCAGAGAGTAAATATTCTAAAATAAAACTGCACAAGAGACAGTGAAGCCAGTGAAAGTCTCTGTTACATCCAGCATTAGCATACCAAAGTCACCGGCATGAACCCAGCAAGTGGAGTTTGCCTGTTCATTAGCTGGATTGCTCTGTTTTGATGGTGTACTGGTTTAGCACTGATGTAACACCTTCACAGTCAAACACTGTGAGCCTGGTTTGAAAGACTATAAGCATTTCCTTCAGGTGGCCAGGCAAGCAAAGCGAAATGAAAGCTGCTGGTGGGTGACAGGAATAAAAATACAGGATAAGAGAGTGTGATATTTCTCAGAGCCACGCTGGGAACGCTGCAGGAATCCTAAAGAACACATCCAAGCTGAAAGGAGGGAGGAAGAATTTTTGGTGGGAGGTGATGCAAACAATTACTGTGCAAGCACCAAGAGCAGGCCTGCCTCTTGTTTTTTGTTTTTAATGGCTCAGGGAATAGATTTGGCAACTCTGTTTTCTAGTTTTTAATGTTCTGTCTGTGTAACACAACCAGAAAACTTGATGGAAAATGCCACTTAAGAATTGAGCCATTGGTCCTTCATTCAGAAAATGGATGTTTGTCCAGCTATTCTCTCAATTCATCTTTGCCAGTGAAGTTTAATTTCAACTGCATATGTGTCTTTATAATTTCTGAAGTGGGAAATATCAATCACTAAATCTGATTGGTCTCACTACTGCTTACCCTAGGGCAGCTTTTTTAGCTTATGAAAACTAGTGTCAGTTGACATTCTCATCCACATGGCTTGATAACTAAGAGCTGAAGATATGCTATTTCCATTTTAACTAGACAATAAAGCAGAGAAGCTGATAAACACTGAGGTAGGGCAGATTTCAGTAGGAAGGTTTTATGAAATGAAGTTTCTCATTGGCCTCATACCCACCCTATCACTGGAAATGGAGCTGCCTATGCTTATCCTTTTAATGTTTTTGTTAAGAGATGTTAGCAAAAGATGGGAGAAGACTGTGCAGCCAACTGAGAAAATTAAGGGGGGAAAGGCTTATTGCTATATAAATGTCCTTTCCTCCCACTTTTGCAGAGCTGCTCTTGATCCTTTCAAAACAGTCTCCCTTTGAGAAAAGAAGATGCTGTTAGCTGGAATCATACAAATAAGAAATTACAACAGTTAGTCTTTTATGTTAATATTTTAGTCCATTTAATGCTATTATTACTTATCTAGCACAAACTGAATGCTAGAGGCTTTTCAGATAGCAAACTCCATGTCCTGGTGTACAGTGTATGGGTGATATATGCAAGAGGATGCGTGACTTGGCATCTAATTAGGTGCTGGCATGTACCTGGGGAGATGGGCACTGGGCTCCTAGCTCTGCACCACAGGGGTAAGCCAGACTGAACAAGCTTTTTAAAGTTGCTCTGCTCTCACCTTTGAGGTATGAGGCCTGATTTCTTCTGGGTGCATTAATTTTCCTGCTGGTAAGAGAGAAGCTGCTGTGCTTTTTCCGTGTGTCTTCAGATTTCAGAAAGTGTCACAAAACGTAACTTCCCATGTAGATAAGGACTACTTAGCATACTGGGACATGCTCTCATTAAAGGCCTTTGTGCACTGCTACAGCATGAGACCTCATAAATGCATTTCTTTCTCTGCCAGACCACCTTTTCATTTTCTGTACTTAGTTCCACAAACAAGCACGGAAATTTCACCTGTATTTTTAATGAGTTTGGTCCTTTTTTTTTTTTTTAGGGATGAATATTTTAAATTAAATAGAAACATAAAGGGGCAAGCCAAGTATAGGGACAAGGCTTACTATGCTTAGGATGAAGTTTATTGTAATTTCCTCCATTTTTCCCCTCATGTGCTTCCTTGGAGAGAAGTTTGAATGGAAAATCAGGCAGAGTTGATTCTTGATTTCTCTGGTTACCGCTGTAGAGGAAAATTCATTACACCTAATTGCCTAAGCAATTGCCTAAGCAGGTAATACCTTCTGCTCTGAATAGATAGAATTTTCTAAGCTGATGCACTCACCTGTCCTCTAACAAAATCTCTGAAAACTAGAGATGAATGGTTGACCTGTTCCAGCAGGTCTTTACCATTTTTCATGGGAGGACTGAAGTTAAGCACTTCCACAGGGTTACTGCCCACACATTCACACTTCAGAGAGACCCCAGTCAACAGAAGTAGCAGGTTAAAAACAGGGCAGAAAGGGAGAAGTAGCTGTGTTTCTTCTGAGCCTTCCCCCCTGCTCCAGGCATTGCACATGCTAAAACAGAGGTGACACAAGAGCAGCAGAGTGGACTCCTCTTTGCTTTCTGAGGAGGACCAGGGCTGATCCTGATGAATTGGAAAGAGGTTTTCCAAGTGTCCTGGGGCATCCTGTGTCTTCACAGACAGAAAAATGTTAAACCAGGATGTCTTTAATTTTGAGTTTCATACAGCCCTTTCTGAAGCTGAATCTGTTGTGTTATAAATTCTGACATTAAAAACCCCAGGTTTTTAATGACCCAAGGTCCTCTTTAGGAACAACTGTGGGCAGTCATCTCTCACTCCTAAGCCACTCCCCTTGGGATTAGTTGCTGGCATATTGGGAAACATGGGCTGGGTGGTCAGTGGCACTGACCACACCACCTCTCTACAGATCTAGGAGATAACAGACATATAACATAGAGCCTGTGCTTAAACTGAACATCTCTGAAGTCTTTGGCTATATAGTGCAATTCAGGGTTTTGTTTAGCTCAAATAAACAAACATATTTGGTTTGGAACACCTGCCTATGGCTGAACCACATTATAGTTTTGGCCCAGTATCTCTGACTGCAAACTAATCCCCTTTATAGGCAGGTTGACGCCTGTGTGTGCACACAGGCAAATGCAGAGAAGCCTCTGGGGAAGGTGAGCAGTCAAGTGGGGAATTCTGCATGTTGGGAGCCCACACAGAGCTCAGCTGATGAATAAATAAAGGAGTGCTGGCTTCTGACTGTGCCAATTTCTTAACCTTTGGGATCATTAACAACTTCTCTCTTCCACTGGAAAAAAAAAGCCAGCAGTTCCTGTATTTTTTCTGAGACACAAGCAAAGCATTTAGCACCACAAATAAGCTCATAATTTGACAGGCAAAATTCCCAGAAAAGTGAAAGCAGATTTCTCCCTCCAACTCCCTGAATATCCTAGTGATCCTTTACTTGGTTTTCAAGTGCTGTTTCCTTTTTGTTTAATCACAAGTTTGGGTCAAGCCACTCTTCAAAATATCATGCCCTGTCCATGTGCATTTTCTTAACCTTAAGTATGTTCACAGTTTCTTCCTTTGCCAGCAGAAACAGACACCACACAAAAATGCCTACACATGTCCAGAGCAGCTGCTGACTAGCTCTCATTTTTAAATTTACCTCCATCCACCCATGTATTTTTTCCCTTAGTGCAAATCCAGCATCCACAGAGTTGGCACAACAAGTATTCAAGAAGATGTATTTGCTGTGAAACTCATCAAAGGGAATTAGCTACAGTATGTGAACAATAACTTTATAAAGAGCTGAGGCTGATAAAGGCCACAGCCAGGCAGAATTTTCAAGCCTCTTGAAAATGAAGCAATGCTGTTTCTTTCTCAAGAGATTTCCAGCCAAGGAGCCCAGTGGATTCTCAGAGAGGCTGGGGAAGAAGGTAGCATCCCAAGGTAGCATCTGCCTGTCTCAGGTTCCTTGTTGGAGGTAAGCCTTTGGGTGCTCTCTTGGAACTGAAGGACCAGACTTTCCTGTCACACATAACCATCCAGTCCTGGATAAACATGACACTTCAGCACAGTGGGTTTCCAAGGACTTACATTATCTAGGGAGGTAGCTCAGGAGAGACATTGGAGCATGGGGCTTTGCTGCCTTGCTGTGTGGCTGCTGCTGCATCAGAAAAAGGTGATACTTGCGTTTGAATCAAGTCACAGTAAGTGAGATTCTGACTGAGTATGGGGGAAAAAAAGAGCAATGTGAGAGTCGTTCAGCACTGAAGAAAGTGCCCATCAAGGCTGTGCACTTTCCATTCTTGGACAGCTAAAACTCAACTGGGCAGGCCTCAGCAACCTGCTTTAAATTTAACCATGCTTGAGTGGGGTTTGGACTGGAGACCTCCAAGCCCCATACAACCTAAACTGGGCCATGATTCTATGAGAGAGAAGGACAAGATGAGCCTGCCCTTTCCACCCCTTTCCTCTCCTCCCCTCCCACCTTCTTTCCCCCCCTTCCCCCTCCCTGTGCATCTTTTGGATTAGCATTTGACTACTTTTCTGCTATAAAGCAAAGTTTTGAAGGTAACACATCACTCCACATCCACACCTGATTTTGAGGAGAAACCCACATCCCAGTGGCAATTTTATGCAAAGTTTTCAATATTAAATTACTTTATAAAGACCATGCAGTACATTGGCAGAAGAACGTGACTCTCACCTGGTAGGCTGAGCACTAATGGTTTGTAGTCAGAGGACTCACACTTCATTCTGTCCCTCTGAGGAAAGGAGAAGGACATTTCTCCGGGAAGCCTCTGTGAGGAGCCCTACGAACCATGGTGGAATGCCAGTTGTGATTATCCTGTGTAAATCACCTGAAATCCATGTGTAAAGGGGCAAAAAATTAACCTTAAAAGTAACCCCTACCAATCACATTAAAGGGAGAAGAATGGCATATTTAATTTTGTTTCACAGTCGTCAGGGAAAGAACGGACTCCAGTCGTTTCCATTAATGCTTAATAAAAACTTTATTAATTTTCTGAAATAAAGATTTTAATGTCTCACTTACTTCTTGGATTCCAGGTGAACTCATCATCTTTGTTATCAGCTTTTGCATTTGCATTTGGGATCTCTTTTCTTTTCAAGCTGTTTTTTCATCCTCGTCTTCTTGCCAATAAATTCTAGAGAAGTTTTTAGGCTGCAGGACATTGCTGCAGTCGGGACAGCTGCAAGAGTGAGAGCTGCATGCTGGCTGAGTTGTGAACAGACGTGGAGCTGTTTCCCCTGCAGCCCCCCAAGCTCCTTGCCCACCCCACTCGGTGCAGAGCCGTGGCTAGCAGCACCGCGCCATGATTCGTTCATTAATTAACCGCGCCGTAATGAGATGCACGGCTGAGGTGACTGCTGCAGGAGTGCTTTAGGGAGTAAATACAAAGCCAAGCCCTGCTGCCCTGCAGGCACAGCCTCATGAACGGGGCACTGGCCCTGCAGCGATGCCCGTGCGCGCTCCGTGTCGCGGCTTGTGCCAAGCGCATCCCAAGGGGCAGAGAGGGAGAGGCGGCGGCGCTGGGGCTGCTCCCGAGCGCTGCCCGCCGGCCGCGGCACTGCCCGGAGCCGGTCCTGCTTCCCCAAAAAGGTTTTCTTGAAATGAAGGATAAGAGCCTCATAATGGGACATCGGGAGTAGAGGGAGGGTGGAATGGAGCTTTTTTTGGATCGGTGTTAATTTTTGTATTGCAGAAGAATTTGTAAGCGTCTTCTTGCTGCTCTGGATTTTCATTTTTCCCCCTCCTTGGAGTTGTGAAATTTCCTGAATTGTGAAAAACACAGGTTCTTACTCAGGTTTTCAGGTCAGCAAGAAATCTGTGATGGTCTAAGATGAAATCGCTGTGACTTTTCCCAGGATTAGTTTGTGATATGCCATATTCAGGGAATGCATCGCCTGCACCTTCGAAGCTGAAAGATGAAGTCAAGGGAATAGTTTTGGATTTGCCTGCATGTAACAGTGGCTTATTTGCCTAAAAGCTTGTCAAAAGAGAAATCACAAATGATTTCTGAAGTTGATTGTATTTTTCTGTCACACAGAAAGGGGAAACTACAGGCCCATTCTCTTTCGCAAGATGTGATTAATTCCCATTGATTTAATCACTGCTGGGATGTGTATCAGGTGGGACAGGGAGGAGAGAGGACCCAATAGCAGGCAACCATTTATGATTATCTCTAAGCATAAATTTTCCTCACTGTAAGTCACTAAAAGGCCTTGGCTACAGGATAATATTCATACACCTATTTTCTCCTGCTGTAAACAACAGAACATTTTATGTACAGAGTAGGGAATATGGATTGTCATGTCAGGACTCCAGATTACTTCACTCCTTACAGTAAAGTGCTGTGAGTCTGGATTTGAGAGGTAGCTGGTATCATGCTGCAGGGTCTTGATACAGCAAACAAATCTCTGTGAAAATGGAGACACCTTCCCTGTGACAGGAGTGCCACTGCCTACACAGCTATTGGCAGTTTGCAAAGCCTGTGTAATCGGTCATGGGGATAAAGGACAGAAATATTTCTAGATGCAGCACTTTCCTGCTGATTTCAGAATCGTCCTACAAAGTAATATGACCAGCCTCACCAATTCAGCCCTTGCATGTTCCCTTCTTCTTCAGAACTCGCCTTTCTTCTAAAAAGAACAGTATCTGTCAAGGACAACTAATCCCTATTGCTTGCTCTCAGGGGGTCCTTTCATGTGGCAAGAAAAGACCAGAGCTTAGCTGAGTGAAAGTGGACTGATGTTCTAATTTTGTTCTTCTACTTTCCCTTTGTTTTACAATCTATTTAGGATTAGAACTGTACTTAGGAGATGTAATTCTCCTGAAATAGAGTTTCTGTCAAAAAATCCCCAAAATTGTCATGACAAGGAACAATCTTAAAAAGTTTGAAACTTCTTGTTTCAGCAGCCTTTAATGGAATAGTGCTAAAAAAAAAAATAGCCCATGAAATTGCTTTGTTTTGACATTTACCAGATGAAACTTTTGGACCTTTTGTGTCAAAATGGCATTTTTCATTTCGAAAGTGACCTAAACGAGAACGAAACAAAGTTTAACAAGAGAACTAAACATCTGGAGAGTGATGCATACATTTCATTTTGGGTTGAATAGTTTAGTCTGAATTACCCCATCAAGAAACTCAAAATAATTTACTGTAATCAGAATGGCATTTTCCTGATTTGTCAACCAAATAAAATTAATAGAATCGTTTCTTATACACCTCAGCTTTAAGCTGAGGACCAAATAAACATTTTCTGATTTGATTTGCAGCAGCAGCAGGACATGGCAACATAGCAAAAGAGCTGCCTTAAGATGCTTCTAATTTCTGTGGTGAGTGGGAGCAAGTCAGTTGCAAAAACACAACAGCTTACACAGTCCCACAGCTTTGGTGATGTGAGAACTATGGCTGCAGACAGTAAACTGAAAAAAAATTAGTCTACAACTAAATTTCTGAGCCAAGAGGCACCTATAGCCACCAAATCTTTTCAGCTGTTGTCTCCTTCCAGCATAACCCAGCCCTAAGAAGTTTAATTTCCTTGCTGAAGGCCTGCATTGCTGACCTGGTCTCCTCAGCTTCCTTGGAGCTCTTACCAAATGCTCCTCAGTGCTATGGCTGCTGCCCATGTGCAATGAGACTGGGGGCTAAAAATACCCATTACAAATGCTATAGCATAGCAGCAACATTTTTTTCTCAGTATGAAATCCCTCCATGCGGATTGTGTTACCATCCCACCTCAGCTAGCACATGCCGTCTGGGATTAAGTGGCCCATGAACTCCGTCCTGGCGAGGACCTGTGCAAACCCCATTCTGCCCACACTCCAGAGCTCCACTTGAGGGAGGCTCAGATTTGCTCTTCTCAGGTGCCTCTTCTGGGGCTTGTTCCACACAGGGATCACCATCTATTTTACTTCCCCTGTTCAGGTATAGTCTAGACTTGGCAAGAGTTGGCCATCATTGTCCCCCTCCCCAGTCCCCACAGTGACTTCCCCTTCAGGCTCCCTGGCATTTGAGCTCTGATGTAGTACCCCCGCTTAGTACTGTCACACAAACTATCTTATGACGACTTTTTTCCTTCTCTTCTTTGGAAGTCTTTCACATCTTTGAAGGGATGGGAAGGGGACTTGTTGGGGCAGAAGTATGTAGGTAGAGCAGGGGACAAGTGTGTAGGAAACTTAACTCTGTAGGCTATCCCATCCAGACACTTTGTCACTCCAGACACTTTGTCACACTTTGTCACTCCTTACCCTGTAAATCTAGTGCAGTCTTACCAGCATGAGTAGAAGTTCCTTTTATATCTGTGCATGAGGTCAACATTTGTAATGTAATCTGTCGTTGTCATTGTGTATGTGTGTGTGTGTATATATATATGTATAAAAGCAGCCATATAGATTCTTATAAACTAATGAAGTTCAGCAACTCTGTGAAATTGGGAACATACATGTCACTGTAGTAGCTTGGAAAAAAAAAAAAATTATGCAAGGCTTAGCCCTTTCAGGCTATCCTTTCTTGTTGCAATAGCTTCTACAAACAGGGTGGCAGGAGGGACTGGGTGACAATAAGTTCATTATGAGGTATGGGGCTCTTCAGCCTTGGCTGTCTGTTTGAGGTGTGACTCTATCCAGCAGTGCTTGCAGCCTTCTTCCATCAAGAACAATTTTTTATTTGTGTTATTACTTCTGGACAGAGACCCCGCACAAACTGTCAGACCCTTTGTTCTGAGCTGAGGTCCCCTTTAGAAAAAAGTTTGTGAATAGAGTATGAGAAAGATGGTATTTCTTTCTTTTTTGTAGTTAAGGGCCAAGGTAAACTGCCATCAAGGGCACAGCTTCACTTCCCCTGCCCTGTGCAGTGAGGGCTTTGGGATCCTGGATATATTTGCAGCATGTTTCATGGACACTATCACTGGGTGTATAAAAGAGCAGTTTATTATAGCAAAAGCACTGCTGATAGCATGGTGCCTGCAGTGAACTCACAAGGATGGCTGGATTATTAAGGGATGTAAAAAGAGCCTTTTAGAAGTGTCACTCCTACACACTGGGGTACAGCAAGAGGTGCACAGTGGCAGTCTGTGTGTCTTTCACAGCAGGGACTGCTGGCACAATGGCTTCCGTTTTTGCTGCCTGTTCAGTATTATTTGTTTTATGTTGATACTGTCAATGCACTTAAAGAGATTATATATTTTTCCCATGGCATAAACAAAATGACTTGCATTTTGCAAGGAGAGTAATGGTAATGAGAACTCAGGCTTCAAGGGGAAATGATAGTAAGGTTGACAGCAAGGAGAAATAAATCTTGTACATTCAACTTAGTCTGAGCTGACAGTCATTTCCTTAAATAAATTAATAAAGTCAAGTTCCCATGTTCTTACCTTATGAGGATGGGGAGAAGAGGGAATGAGCTGTGACCTTGTGGCAGGCAGTGTTTTTAGTAGGTGATCTCTTACCATTAGCTCGAACCAGACTTCAAGCAAGACATGAGTTTGGTGGTTCTCCTCAGGCCGATGTCAAACCTTTGCCCTCCCCCTTCCATCCACTACTTTGTAGCAGCCCAGAGCTAGACATGATTACAGAGACAGAGGATGATGTAAGGACTCTTCTGAAGCCAGCTGGGCTTAACAGGTCACTTCAGGAACATCTCCAGCCCTTCTCCCCTACCCACTGCCACCCCTCCCATTCCTTGCTGAAGTGTGTAGCCATGAGCAAAACTGAAATGGGGAGGGGGAGTCATGCTATTAATAACTCTGAATCACTGCTCCCTGGAAGATGCTGAGCATTTGCTTATCCTTTGTTCCCAGGGGACAACATGCTGTATGTTACAGCCATTTGGTTTTTTTTCCCACCCAAATACAGAACAGTAGCAGCTGAGCCGCTGTATGAGAATAGCATTAAAATGTGTAATGCACCATAAATAAACAGAAATAGACAGCCAGGAAGCTGTGGTAATCACTGCTTTGATGTAGCATGAATTATGATGTGTGTATATATGTGAGCGAGTGTGCGGGGGCGGGGTTTCAGGGTTTCATGTTTCTAGCTGTGCTTGTTTTGACTCAGCTGCTGTTGCTCTGGGAAGAGAGCGAACCCAGTCTGTCATTTACCTATCCCCACCTTCGCACTGACAGCTGTGCATGTCCCTTGACTCAGAGCAAAGGGATCTCATCTCCACTGCCTGTTCCCTTGGAGTCCCTCCCTCTGCCTTCTCCCTGTCCCCTTTGCCCTAGTAGCAGGGCAGAAGGGGTAATCCTGGCTGTCTCCCGGGACCGGGTCACTCCTCCTGCAACCTAGAGAGGATCCTCTTACATCCTGGGCTTCAGCATCACCTTCCAGGAGTAGCTGATTTATGTTTCTTGGGTCTACATTAGGCTGTTGGGGTTGTTTTTGTTTTGTTGTTGGGTTTTTTTGGGTTTTTTTTGTTGGTTTTTTTTTTCTTCTTTTTCTTCTTGCTGATTTCCTGCTGCTGCTGGGATAGTGAAAAAGTCAATGGTTGTGTTAGCACAGACAGGTGCGATTATTAACAACTTGGTGTCATGCTTCCCTCAAGATACCGAAATTAAAAAGGTGGCTGTTGCAGCCTCGTGCTCTGAGATCAGTAAGATACACACAGTCGGTGGAAAGAGAGGAAAGCCAGCAGAGAAAAAGGTAGCACGGGTGTCTCCTTGTTGATTATCTCCTATCAGCTTCCCAGGGACTCCTTTAGCTGGCACAGCAAGCTGCTTGTTTGGAATTATCTCCTGCCCATCCCTGCTACAGCAGCAAGACAGCTTATTAAAACAGCCTAGCTTTCTTTTTGTGCTCTTTGCATTAATTTTTTACCTGGAGCCAATAGCCTATCTCTGAAAAACTTGTTTGGTCTGAATAGCCACAAATGAGTCTAACCGTGCTTAAGCGCTGCTCGGGTTCAATGAATTCTCTGACCTTATGATAATTTCGGTGTCACAGGGCACCAATAAATGCCAAAAACTGTCTGCCGGTCTGTAACTAGCTGCATAACCACCGCCGAGCGCTGCTGGGCCAGCCCGAGGCCAATTAGCGAGGCCGGAGCAGCAGCGGCCCCCCGGCCNCCCGCTGCGCTGCGCCCCGGGCTGAAAACAGCCGCTGAAAGGCTCATTCTTCTCACGCAAGAAGCGCCATTTCCTAGCTGGGGTGAAGCAGGGAAAGCGCAGGTCTTGGCTCTGCTGAAAAGCAGTTGCCTCGAGCAGGGAAAAGGTTTAAAAACGCAGAAAACTGGGAGCACTTAAATACCTAAAAATTTTTTCAGCCGAGTCAGTCAAGTCTGACAGGCTTAGATAGTCCTAATGAACTGCTGAGCATGGGCAAAATTTTGTTGCAGCGGTGATATCCTGACGTAACCAAAGACCGTGCAGAAACTATCTGGGAAGGAGTGAAGGAGTGGTTTTTAGCCAGACAGTTTCAATGGGAATTTGGTGTCTACATACCTTCGAGCATCCAGAGGTGTATTTTACTCATTGTTGCCACTTAATACAGTTACACTTTATTTTATTGTGGTTTTAGTGAAGAGGAAAGGATGTGCATTGAAGTCTTTCTACATATAGGGACTGCAATACATAAAAGCAAGAGGCAGCCTTGCAATTTTGCTCTGAGGAATCAAGGTGCACCTTGGTGCAGCTGAGTTAATGCTGTAACTAATCTCTCCCTGACTCAGCAAGGAACTGAGGGATGTGCTTAATTTTATTCACAAACTTTAAGAAGTTGATGAAGCCTTGTTGCTGTGTGGCATAGCTGCACACTAATGGATGCATTAAAAAATGCTGTCACAGCGCACCTATATTGCCACACGTGGTAATTAGTCAAATTGCAAGACGATTATCATTCCAAAACTGAGATTGCTGACTTGAACTTGCTTCACAAGTGCTGGAAACACCTTCCTCATTCAGAAGTAGCAGGCCTAATTCTGTGCTATGTTGTAGCTCCACTGCCCTCCAGCAACACAAAAGGCCCGAAGAAGCTAGAAATAGCCTCTGGAGAGCAATCTCTGACATAAGATGTTCATCCCAGCCCATCTGTTAGCATACCACAGCTCTTCAACACTAGCTCACTCCAACTGTCTCACAAACCTCTGCCTGAGGCCCTTGTTGGGAAGGGCCATGTGTTTGACACGTACAAGCAGAGAGCACTGCCTAGCAGTAGCTCAAAAGCAGCTTATGGTCCTAGGGGCTAAATTAAACTCAGTTCAGGAGACAATAATAATTAATGAAGCACCCTTTCCCTCACTCCTATCCACCAAATAGCATCTCCTCCTCCCCTTCTGTTTGCTGGCTGTCCCCCAGGAGATCCTTGCTAGCCCTTTCTCCTGCAGAGACGTTGAGTTGGAGCAGGGGGATGTTGCAGGACTAGGCTAGGAGCCAGTGATAGTGTATTTTGGAAATGGTGATAAGCAGGAGAGGGAAGGGAAAAGCAGGCTGTGTCTCCTTCATCTCAGTGAGCATCCCCATGCACAGAGTGGCAGCATGAACCCTGGGAAGCCCATGGTGAGCCAGGCCCTGTTTCTGGAGACAGCACAGTAAAGTGGAATGTCTCTGCCTTCATTCCAATGTGCCAGCTGACAGTGAATGGGCAGAGGGTTTTGGGCAAGAGCTGGGACTCCTTGTGTTTTAGAGCCACTAACCACTCCCTGCCTTTTGCTCAGGACAGAAATGCTCTCCTGTCTGGTCTCTCAGGTTGCCTGTGGCTCTGTCCTCCAGTGGGAATGGAGCTGTCGGTTCTCTCCCACCATGGGCCCATGATGGCCCTGGGCTTTCCAGTGCTGTTGCTGAAGTGCAGAGCAGAAGGTTGTCCCACTGTCCACCTGCCAGCACCAATAGTTCAGACACTGAGTGCCCACTTCGTCTCCTCCTTCATTTGGATGTTGCTCTCAGCATAAGTCCTACTTCTCTTATGCACAATATTTTCAGACCAAAAATTATATAAGCATGAGAAATAGCCACTGCCCTTGACTTTAGATTGCTTTCCACTTGTTGTAAAGATAGGACTGGATAAACTAACAATACAAAATAGCTTCTCCTAAGTCATATCTCTTTTTATATTAGCTTTATAGGCTCAAACCACCCAAGAACACAAGGCTTTTTGATCAGAGGAAAAGATGAACATAAGGGGATTCTGCAGTGCAAGAGTTATTTGACAATGCAAGCCTGATATAATAAATTATTCTGCTCATTTTTGTAAGTATGTAAAGCATATGTAAACCAGCCCAAATGTCAGTATATTCAGGCTTCTTAGATTTTTTAAATTTTTTTTGCATTGCAGAAGAAAAATACATTTTATTAAGTGAAAAATTATTGACACTTCTGTTCTCACTAGCTGAAATTAATGGAAGATTTGTCATTGTCATAAATGAAGTGAGAATCACACCACTGCAGTCCTGTTTAGTGTCATAAAGTTGCCAAGCTGCCAGTTTCCTTTTGGCATGTTAATGGCTTTTTTAAATGATATTTAAAGCAGATAAATTATTTGAATAGTAATTTATTCTATTTTGAATTAATTGCAGTCATTGAAATATGTTTTGTCTTACCCTGGGGTTTTATTTTATATGGTGAGGCCATTATATTTCCATTTTTTTGTGGTATTTGAGAGGTTTATATTTGCCCAAAAGATGTAAGTATGGCAGTTAATGACTGGATGCAATTTCAGTGTTCTGCTTTCAGACAGTTTATGACATTCAGTCAGTGTCTTTGCTGAGTAGAGGTTTACATTTTAAGGCTTTTTTTTTAAATTTTAATCTTCTGACATATGATTACTAGGATTTCACATAAATCCAATATTTTTACACTCCACATTTTTTCTTCTTATTTGCTGTGGTTTTTTTTTTTTTCATTTTCAAGGAATAACAAGAATGAAATGTGTATATAAAACAACGATACATCATAAAATACATCACATTTGCTTGAAGATACTGTTAGCATGAAAATATTAGTAGTTACAAATCCATCTCCAAGAAAAATGACTATATTTCTCTGCATTCAACCAGCTGTTCATTAAGTGGAAAGATACTTTTTCTAAATTGTCTAAATTTTAAGGTCATGTATCTCCTTGTAATGCCTCAGTCTTTGAAGGAGCATTCTTCCAGTTGTTAAACTAGCTCTCAAAATAAAGTATTTTCTACCATTTATGTGCATGCAGATGAAATTTGTATTCACAAAGAGAGCTAAACCAAGGCTTATATTTTTTTTCCCCTGAAGATCTACTCTCTCACCTTTTAGGTGTTTCTGCTTTTGAGGTGTGGAAGTGCATGTGAATCACAGCAATTGAAAAAGCAGCCAAAACTGCAGATTTCTGGTATTTCTCTGTCCTTCATATTTTACAGCTCTCATTGGGCTCCTGAACTGGACAGAAGCTTTCATACTGTGAATGCCTAAATCTAGAAAAGCTAGAAAGCATGAAAAATAGGATGTGCTACCCCTTGAACAACTGTTCAGTTATTAGCCCTGTATCATAGGGTTAAAATTTAGACATGATAATAAACTTTGCTAAGAAATAAAACAAGTTTAGCCATGTGACAACAACTGATGTTTGAACATTGTAGCAAAGGGATGATCTCTGAGTTACAGAAATTAAAGGTCAATCATTCAAATACCAGTTATTTTATTTGACTCACATAATTAGTGGCCACTACTACCTATTTAAACTGACTGGTAAATGTTTATTTACTTTTGCGTCATGTCCCCAGAGCAGCACAAAACAGCCTCGACATACTGATGTGTCTAGCGGCAGAAAACACCCACACTGAAATCAGAAGTGTCATTGCAGCCAGGGCAGAGACACCTCTGGTGGGGTTAGCCTGGGTGCCACTAGAAGGATGCTCTGCATATGGTCCTTGGTGCATAGCACCTACTTCTGCATGTCCTTGCCATTTCTCGGCAGATCTGTCCAGTTTATCCTGAACTCGCAGTGCCACAGAGTGCAGCTGCCACTGCCCAAGCTGGTTTCCTCTGTTCTAGTACAAGTGTGTCTGTGCCTGCTGACATCATGACTCTTGGCTCCATGAACTTGCCCATGGAAACAGAGATGCACCAAACCCTCCGTTTTTAAAATGCTTGTGCAAGATTTGCAAAATTTGTGCAGTGGAGACCACTGATGAAGGACATTTTCTGTCAATGGAAAGAGCAAACCATGGAAGCATGGATGCAAATACAGGAACTGCAGCCTCACCTGTGCTCTGGGGGGTGCAGTGACTTCCCTGCTGTCCATACTAACTTGCTCAGTGGCTTACCCACTGACAACGTGAGTCTGCAGATTCTTGTTTGTGAAGACAGTTGAGCAGCCTCAAATGAGACTGCTTGCATAGAGAGTAGGATTTTCCTGATACACACAGCTGAACTTTAGGAATTGAATGGGATCCAAAGTCACGTGAGATGGATCCAGTCCTATGTCTGATGGATGAAATGGTGTGAACTCAACTGCTGCTCCTGGCTGGTGGGAACTTTCTATGAGGATGGAAGGGCAAGGCAGAGAAATTACTTGTTCTTTATAAAAATGATTATTTATAATTCATTGTTTTTATTTTATTACCAGTAGAATGTAAGGTGAAATAAACTATTCATAAAGCTCATCTTCCCTTATCTCTGCAATTCTTTCTTGGGCTCACTGGTGATATAATTTATGCTTGTTTCTCCATTTACTGCAATTGCCCTTTATCAGAATTCAAGCTATACTTTGCTGGCTGATTCTGATAGCTGGAAGTAATGCAAAGAGGATGTTTTTAAAGTAGATTATTACAGGGAAAAGAATTATTTTCCATCACCACGATGGTGTTTGCAAAGGGGATCTAAATTTTCTTTCAGACAATACTCTAACTGCTTAATCCTCTCACCTCTATGAATATTTATAAATACAAGAATCCGAGTTACCTTTCCTGTCACCCCAAAACCAAACATATTGGTAAGGCAATATGAAATGAAAAAAACAGTTTTGACTTGAGAATTTCTCTCCTTGGTAGAAGCAGATATGAAAATAAATAATAAGCTGAATAAACTCAACTTAATAAGCTTCAATATCGGGGTCATATCTGTGTCTGGTGCTAAGAGGGATAGCATTTGAGGGTGGCAGATGAACATCCTGATTTCTTCTGGTCTTAAAAACATTTGAAATCAGATCTCTCAACTCTGGAAAAGTGCAGCACTTTTCTCTGAACCAGCCAGAGCTACAGAAAAGCATGTCAGACCTAGTCCTTTCATGGCACCTTGAAGGGCCTGGAGGGAGCTGTGGTAACACCATGGTGGCTAAGTCAGTGGGAATACTGCTGATGTGATACTTGTTCAACGTGGCCTTTGAAGGCAGCACAATGAGAAGCAGTCCTGAGTATTTTGTGAAAACTTCCTTCCCCAGCTGCTGCTGGCAGGGGTCCTAAGGGTTGGGAACTGGTCTGGCTATGAGATAAACAGCTGCCCTTGAGAGTGTTTGCATTTACTTGCATCTGAATCTGTTGCTCTAAGAATTATGGAGATGCATCCAAAGCTCAGCCTCCCAGCCCAGGATGAAGAGGGAAGTCAGCATGGTGCAGGAGGATGTGGCCAGCCTCATGCTGGGGAGGAGAGGCTGTGTGGCTCCTGTCCCAGGCTCTGCACTAAGAGCAAGGACCTCTGGACAGAAGCAGTGCTGGCCACCTCCTTCCTCCTGGCACGGCACCAATTTGCAGACATTATCCCCAGGCAACTGGAGATGAGCTAAGCCAGATAAAATTTGGCCAGTTCAGGTGATAAAGCACTTTGCTGCTGCAGAGCTCATTATGAACCTCACAGCCCTTTCTGGACCTAGGAGATAAACAAGGGAATTCATTAAATGCTTTGGCTTATTAAGAGTGACTGACTTACCTTCAAGCTTTAGTCTACTTAATTTCTTGCTCATCATAGGTAATTGTAGATGATTAGGATATGAGGGCTATCAATTTTCCACATACTGGGTAATCACCACTGTTCTTGTGTCTTGTTGTAATTATTTGGATTTGCAAGTTCTGATTTACAGTGACATACAATATTTTAACTTTTTTATTATTATTATTACCTTTTTTTTTTTGCAACTGGCTTGTCAAAGACACAGAAAAGCAATTTTTATTTCCAAGAGAAATTCCAACACAGCAAATTTCAAATCTTAGTCCACTTCCAGTAGTAGAAATGTCCCTGGAGTTTGAGGTACAAATCCAAGAGTCAATAAATAGCTAGTTGTTGAAGAAACTAGCCCAAAACCCCAAAAGCAGGAAAAAAATTTCTCATATAAGTGAATGGGTGCTAGGTCAACCTTTAAGTATTTACATCATCTGAGCAGTACCAAAAATATGAAAAAAGTTAATGATGATCATATTAAAGCTATGAAAATGGAGAACAACGTGAAAGTGAAGAGAAATAGTTAAGAGGACTGGGGAAAATAATTAAATGCTTAGAAGGCAGCATGTTAAAACAGCAGAATAGAGAAGGCTATTAGAAGTAAAATACTCATCCATCTAAATGTGAAAATCCTGTCCAAATGAGGAAAATAAAAGACAAGTTAAACTCATCCTGTTGAACACAGTACTCTAATGAGACAAGCCAAAAAAAGGCTTAGAAGAGCAACTTCCTACAGGCATAAAAGTGACTAATAAGAAGTTTCTCAGAAACAGGAAGCCTTTTGGAAAGTCAATGGGCTGAGAGATGATTAAGGTGCAAATAGGATACTCCAGGAAGCAGCGCTGTGGTGAGAAAGCTAAATGAATTATTTGCATCAATGTTCTCTTCAGAAGAGGTCATGAAGGTTTCCACACCTGAGCCATTCTGTACAGGTTCAAGCCTGAAGAGCACTCAGAAATCGAACTGTCAACAGAGGAGATTTTCAGAGCAATTCAATAAAATGAGCAGTAGCAAATCTCAAGGACCAGGTAGCATTAAACCAAGCATTCTAAAGTAGCTAAAATATGAGACTGCTAAACTACTAATTTCTGAAATCACTCTTGAAAGCAGAGAAATAAAGTCGCAAATGTGATGCTATTAAAAAAAAAAAAAAATTAAGGAGCAGAACAGAAAAACTACTGGCCAGTAAAATTGATTTCTGTACCAGACAAATTGGTAGAGATCATAGAAAATAGAATTGGTAAACACATCATTTTGTAGAGAGCAAACATGCCTCACAAATCCATTATCATCCTTTGAGGGAGTTAATGCGAATCAGACTAAGGGCCTGCTGCCTGATATACAGTGGATCTGGGTTTTCACAATGTGATTCACATCACCAAAGGTCCTTAAAGTAATTAAACAGTCATGGGATAAAAAGGAGGTCTCCTTATATGGTTTAATACATGACTAAAAGAAAAGTAACAAAGATTAAAGATAAACTGCCATGCTTACAAAGTGGAGAAATGGGGACAGATTGAATCCCACAGGGCCCCTGCTGGGACCCATGCTGTTCTAAATTAGATTTGATACAGGAATGAGGATGAAGCCAGGCTATGTTGCAACTTTCTAGCTTTCAGGTGTTTTCTTTGATCAGGGATAGAGTTTGAGTACAGATTGAACAGTTGGTGCATAGGCCTTTATGACCAGGAGACCATTGCCAGGCTTGTGTTGTTGAGATATTGTGGGTTTATGAGCAGGCTTGAAGAGAAAGGAAGAAACTCTTTCTTTCTTAGGTTAGAGACTGCAGTAATTGCAGGCATGAGGGAATATGTTTTGTATGCCTCAGATTTGACAGAGCTGGCTGGCAGATGTACATCCTCTTGTGTATGTCAAGCAAATTAAATCCTAATATTGACCAACCACTAGCAAAGATACTTGTACTGAGGATGGGAGAAAAGAAACAATTTGCCAATCTATAGACCAATATGATATTACAACAAGAGGCAACTTTTTAACATTGAAACATCAGCATTTCACAAATTGTTACACTTAAGCAGTTTTATTACTCTCTTGTATGAATCAAAGCTCTCTATATGTTAAATTTGACTATCTGAGAAATCCAGGTAATTTTTTACTGCAGGTATATGGAGATGATTGTCAAAAGCTGAGTGTTGTAAGCACACAGTTTGTGGTAATTGGGAGTGGGGCTGTGGCCGAGCCTCATCCCTGATGGGTACAGCTGTGTGAGACAGGTGAGCTGTACTGAAGGCAATGAGCCATGGAGTGCTGAGGGGCACTGAAGGGCACCAATCACAAAAGGGCAGAGAGGACACACAGGTGGAATGCATGTGAGATCAAGAGTTTAAAAGGTTCTACTGAGGAACAAGAAAGAGCAGAGCAGATGTTTGCAGCCTTCTGAAGTGATGTTATGTTACTGTGTATGAGCAGATGCCTGAAGCCTTCTTTGGTGTTTGTTGTGGATCCACCTGCCCTCTGCTACAGGTAAGTGGTCACAAGTAAAAATTATTTTCTCTGCTTTAATTAGTGAGCCTTTTCAGGCACTCTGAATCCTTAACCCGTGAGAACCTTGGGGTGAAAACAACATTTGCATTGTCAGGTGTGCATCTATGTTCTTTTTTTGGTATTAAATAACTGCAACATTTCTCCTTTAGAGATGTTATGGTCCCATTAAATGAGGTGCTGTTTCAAAACTTATCTTTCAGATAAACTGCACTATAACTATTGTGTACAATGATTGTAACTCTGAACTGCGAATCTATTCACAAAGTGCCTTGATGATACTTAGGGTTATATTTCTAAGCCTTTTGCTTGCATAACAGCTGTTTTGGGGCTTGGTAGTTAGTGTGGTTGTGTAATTTTTACTTCCAAGTAACATAACAGCAAGTCTCTTGTATGAGAAATACCTATATGTCACTTTCATTGGAGCCATGAGTAAAGAACAGGTAAGTAAGCCTTTGTATGGTTTGGTATAGCTTGCATACATATACACTCCCTTATCTTCATATGTACTGCACATCTTGGGCAGCAGGGCAGGCTGGAGGGTATGTGGCACGTTCGGCAGATGTCCATTGTGTAATCTACCAGGGAAAACCCCTGTACGGGAAAATAATGCTGTGCAGACATAAAATTAGTGAGACTCCCAAGAAACCACAGCACGACACTGTCAAAACAGCTGTAATAATCTACTTTCCCACTCTTACCATGACAGTGAAGTTAGTGGAATTGAGAAATTAAATTTTATTGTCTGCTTGTGCTGTTTGGCACTGTCTTGTGTTTGTGGAATAACAGGCCCTGCCATCAAATTGCTCCAAGCTCTGGTTAGAACAAATCAGTTCACATCAATTCATGTGAACAGTGAAATGACAGGTTACACCACTGAAATGTGGAGTTAATGTGCAAGGCAATACCAATTTGATCTGACAGTGGTATATAGTGATGTTGAGCAGCTGTCAACAAGGACATAAGTGCATGGAGACAGAAAGCCCAGAACATCCAACAGATTCTTTTATTTATCCTCTTTTTGTACTGATTCAGTGAAAATGCTTGCATTAGCAAGGATACCAGGAAAAAAATTAGGTTAAGTAGCACAATATTGTTCCAAAAGTACTTCCATTGAAATGGGTTGAATGATACCCACTTCTTTCTTTCAGGGCTGAATTCAGCCCATTATTATTTCTGATGTATTTTGCATAAAATGAATTAATCAGTTGACAGGTTTTGAGTAGGAAGAGATTAAAAAAAACCCCAAATTAAATCTGTTTCATGATGTTCGCAAAATTGCTTTAGGCTGAAAGAAACTTCTGTGAAGTCTTTCTGTCTTCTCCTTATTTGTGTAGTCTTCCATAGATACCTGTTATCAATTACTGTTGATAATATGATGCTGGAAGAGCTGGATTTTGGGTTGAGCTGTTAAGTCCATTCCTATATGTATGGCAAAAGGCTAACACCTTCCCTTCACATACAATTTCTGCATCAAGGCTAGGATACTAAACCCATATAACTTCAATTCTGCTTATTTTTCTGAGAGATGAGGGAACTACAAAATGGCTAAAGCAAACAGCTGCCTGAATTGATATCACATGGCTGAATTTTTCACCATTCTTTTTCTCTTAGTATATTTGTTAATTTCTGTCCTAGCAAGGCTACAAATGAAGCTTAGCTGACCAGTGGAAAGTGAGAGTAAGCGTTGAGTTTGTATCTAGGGAACAGAACATTTGTTCTGCTTGGACAATGCTCTTACCATTTGTGGGATGAGGTGAACAGATAATAAGTACAAATATTTGTTAATGTAACCGTAAAGTTTTACAGCTAAAATTGAAAAGGTCAAGCAGTGCAAAAATCAAGGTTTCTCTAGCAATCTTTAACTCGCTTTCCTTCCACAGCTGGAGTGTTTTCTATTTTACGTTGTTAAATGTGTCATGTAATGTATTCCTCTTTGACGCTAAATGTGTATGATAAGTATACAAGGCATGAATTGTGGTAGAAGTAACTGTTGCCATGGGAACTTTAACTTTTGCATATGCCAAGTTTGAATCTGTAATAGTGAAATCGTAAGACTGCAATGGATGGGGGTGTGGCACATCCCTCTGACCCACCCCTTTGAAGCAATCCCTTCCTGTGTACCTCCCTACCAGCTCCATGCTCCCATGTCTGATCCACAGCAGTTCCCTACACTGGGGTGGGGAAACACTGGACTGTTCTTCTCTCTCTTTTTCAGAGAGTCCATTGAATTTCTTCCTGATACTGTCCACTTACAGGTGAGCCTCTAGAGGCTTGCACATGGGATCAGATCTGATTTATGTTGCTTGTTCAGTGATTTCATTAGCATGTGTTTAGCAACACTTATCAGTTCTTTGGTAATTCCAGATGCATTTTCCCTTAGCCTCTCACAGCTACAGAGTTGTGACCTATTTTATGTTGTGAAGAGCAATGGCATTTATTGTATGGCAACTTCTACTGAACCCAGCCAGAACCTGGAACCTTACTCCAGGGGCTTGAACAAAGTTATTTGTTCCCAAAGCATTTATGCCATCAGTTTCCTAGAGAAATACACTGCACAGAAGCATTCTTCCTTTAGGCCCTTTCCCTAACCTAGTTCTAAAATGGGAATTGCTGTCTTGCTGAAATTCTGATACACCGGTGTTTGTTTACTCCCAGACAGACCTCAAACCCTGAAATATCAAAAGCATGAAATAGAGCTGCAGAGTAAAACATGTTTGTAGATAACAAAACTGTTCATTTAGTCAGTCTCCAAAGGCACTCATCACCTTGTGGGGATTTTTTCCAATATCCTGTATTTTTTTTTCCTTCCTGTGGCCCAGAATCTCTAGCTGAAATGTAGTTCCTAAGGGATCTCAGTTTGTAGTGGGGAGAAGCCCAAACTGTGTCTGTTGCGCAATTCTGTGGGCCTCTTCTGACATGACATCCAAATAGAAGTGATATAGGAATTTTCCAGGGAAATGCCAAGCCACTGCTCAGACAGTTTGATACAGGCTCCTGAGGTAGCCTGGATGGCTCCACAACCGCTGTGTGTATGAACCACTTTGTTCTCACCACTTTTCCATCCAGGGATTTTTCATGGCTTTAAATTCAGGAGGAAGAGGCGTGTGAGGGGAGGTGTGGAGAGAAGAAGGAAGGAAGAAAAATATAATAAGGAAATAAGGTTGGTCTGTCTCTCTCCCACAATACACACAATTATCAAAGGAAAGTGACAATCAACAGAAATTGGAAGGTAGCTCCCCAAGCAGCAACACTGTGTGCCATCACTTGATGAACGAAGAGCTTATTCTTTCTTTCTTGGGATGATCACCCATGCCAAATATTCTGGCACGTTCTTGAGCCTGCTATCCAAATAATATTCACTTACGAACAGGAACACTTGTCTGTGGGTAATGCTCTAAGTTTTACTGCTGGGGTTTGCAGGGCATGAGAATTTTTGGTGTTGGAAAGAGCATAAAAGGCCACCTCCTCTCTCTGCAGGCAAGCAGAGACTCTGCATTCTCTTCATGTAGGCTCTTCTTTGTCTTTAGTCTGGAGATTGTCTTAGATCCAAGTCAACCAGACAAAAGCTGATTATCTCACCTTTAAATAGAGGGATTACGGAGAAGTTGAAACTGGGTAACTGATCTCGCACTTGAGCAGCTGAGGGGGATAACCCTTCAGATAAAACAGATTTGAAGGAAGAAGGGAAAAAACTTCCAAGTTGGAGATTAATGCAGAGCCATAGCTCCAAGCGTCACGCCTGACATTTGACTCATCATTCATAGTCATTTGTATCTGCATAAAATGGGAGCACAAATAAATAGCAATTTTAACTCGTTCTGCAGCAGCGAACCTGCTTTTCCTCTAAAAAGTTCACCATAGGGGAGACTTCCTTGAGAAGCATTAAAAAGAAGAAAAATGCCAGTGTCGACATTGACATCTTTATCTTTTCTCTTCCCACAGACCCACAACAAATGTTTTGGGCTTTTTGTTAGCAACATATATTTCCTCTTACTTATTGTGGATGCCTTGAAACTAAATGGGCTGCAATTAAATTCTTGGAAATACCCTCCCTAGAACAGCTATCTTCTAGGAATACTGTAGAACGCATCCCAAATTAGTACAAAGACATGCTTAGCAGAATTCAGATATTACATCTGTGCAAAGATAATTTTAAGCAACCCTTTACTTTTCCCAGTCCTTGTTTACTTATGCTGGTATCTTGAAAACTATTTTTCATCTTCACTGTTAAAACACTCTTAAGATGAAAATGCTGATGGTAGCCTGGGCATCCTGAAGGAGATTTGGTGGCTCCTGGGATTCCCTGGGGCACAGGAACACACAGACTTTCCCTCTGTCTAATCGCAGTCTCTCTCTACGGTCTGTGTTGGGGGAGTTTTGGAGTTATCTCAGCATAAGTGTGCTCACAAAGGGTTTTCCTGTGCTGGTACAAGCTCCCTGAGTTGCCATGTTGCTTTGGGCTGGCAGAAAGATGGAAGCCAGGTTTTGCCTTCAAACTACACTAAAACTGAAAGCAGTTTTCTGGCATGACCACACTAGCACTATTTTAACTCTAAAATGGGTATATTGTTGAAGATCATGTGGATCAAGAGTCCTGGAAGTAAGATAAACTGGATTCCACAGGAGCTTTTTTCTGCTCTCTATCTAACCTACCGTATTTAATACTTGGAACTGTAACTGCTGAAGACATTTTTCACCAGATCAACATATATGGCATTGGGCCTGATTCTGCTTTAAGCTGGTACAATTTCAAGGAGGTGATCCTGATTTATACTCAGGTAACTGAGAGGAAAATCAGTTCTATTATATCTGTAAGAGTGCTCATATTTTAAAAGGGCTAGAATTTTAAGCTGTCGTTTCAGCCAAGACAAATAGATTTTCTTGTCACCCACCCTCAGAGTCCATGACAGCTAAGAGCTCTTTTAGATGGATTTTTGAGTTGGCAGAAGATAGCAACAAGCTACGAAAACACCACAGAGTGTCTTTCTAGTATTTTACCTTTTCTTCTGGTCTTCTTTATATCAGCATAAACTAGATAAAACAGCAGTGCACAGCATGAGTAGCATTTTGATGTCATTCAGACTACCAAAGAAGTGGAAGATACAGCTTAGTTCCAAGTGCCAGACATGCACTGGCAAGATTAATTTACAGCAAAGTCAGGAATCTGAGTAGGTTTGAATTATACTCCTCCATAGTACAAAAAAAAAAGAAAAATATTGCACTATGGAAATTGATGTGGCATAGTGCACAGGGGAAAGGAAAAACCATTTTCATTCCACTTTAAAGATAGTATCAGAGTCTAGTATTAAGACAAGCTGGTGAGAATATCTAACACTGGCATTAGAAGAGAAAGGTATTTGTCTTCCCAAGTCAGGCCAAATTCTACTTTTTCAATTGTTCTGGAGAAATACAGCTTTACACATGAACCAATAAAAGCAGGATAAACTCCTTTTCAGCATGCAAGGAGAGAAGAGATACAGATCACTCTGCAAAGCAGAAGGAAAGAGTGCAAAGTAATTTGCACCACCAAAACACATTTCCCCCTCCAGTATGAAGCAGTGGGGAGCAGCAGTCAAAATTGATTGTTCCAGTTAAAATTCTGCATTCTGCATGATGTTACTGAAAAAGTAGCATGATGAGCTCAGCTTTTCTACAGCTTGTCACGAAAAATATAGGCAGGAGCCTGTTAAGATTAAAGAGTCCTTTGGCACATCATACATTTTCTTGATTCATTGTACATCATTAAAATTTCTTTTTTTAATGATGTTTTGTTCACTTCATGGACAAGCCATTAAATTCAAATTACATCTTGAAGGAAGTTTACTTCATTTGGGCCTTTACCATGGAAACCTTTCATGTATTTGTACTTCTAGTGTGGATGTACAGGTCAGCTCTTAATAGCAGGTTAGACAGGTGTGATAGTCAAGATGTATCAATAGCACTACTCTTTTTTGCTTTACCAGTCCACTTCTATCTTTTCTGTGCAGAAACTCCAAATATTTATGTAAATATGTAAATCAGGGTGATAAAAATGATAGAAAACCTTTATTTTTCCTCCAGCTCCTGAGCCATAATTTTGTTTTATTGCTGATTACAGTGACATTAAATAGTCAGTAAAACAAGTATATCTGCATCACACAGTGCATAAACAGCATTTTGGGTGACTAAGTTATTTAAAATTTTTTGGTGGAATGATATTTAGAATTGTGCTTAGAAATCTAGAAAAAGATTTCTTAGAAATCCCTTTCCTTTTTTGACTTCTCAATGGTGGTGATTTTTATGAGTAAGAGGTTATAGCTATGTAATCAAATTTATTACACTGAAGTAGAAAGTCTTTATTTGCCATTAATTTGAAAATAAATTGTGTCACTAAGTCTCTCTCTTCATTGAAAGATAGGCATTTTGTAAAATTAAATAAAGTGCAAAGTTGCATACTCAAGGAGGCTTGTGCAGTTCTTGAAAGTCTTCTAAATATGATCACAACTTCTCTGATCCTTTTCCGACTTATGCTCCCCGTGTGAGTCCTCCTTCTCTCCCTTCCACCCTTACTTTAGGGTTTGATTTATGCAAGCAGGACAGCAAATCTGCCCAGCTCAAAAATGAAAGCAGGTTTGTTTTTTTTGGTTTTGTTTTTGACAGTAGAGTTTCTAGTTGGAGCTTGTTCAAACCCTTGCTGAGTTTTCAGAAACCAGTGACAGAAATGGCTTCTGATTCATAGCCATGCTTTGTTACCATTTGTGTTTGTAAGCTCTACTGTTGCTGGCTATGTTAGTGTTTACTACATGCAGATGCCATTATGCAAGGTGTTGGTCTTCTTCAGTGTGGACAGGAGTCTAGCATCTTGGAAGATGTCCACAGCATCTTGGAAGATGTCCACAGCATCTTGCAGGATCATGTCCAAACCCTAGAAACAGTCTTCTGCTTTCACACAAACCATCAATGCTGAGCAATCTTTGTGATAAGGCTAGGATTTAATTTTAACTTGCCTGTAATTTTTATTTATTGTAATGTTTTGCTGTTTGGTGAAAGTCCAGTAAAATTTTGCATTATAATGACAAACCTTTCTCTACCATCATATGGCATTATTGTCAGGAAATAAAAACATTCCAAGGTTGCTTTCCAAGATACATCAAACTGTTGAACAGAACTGCACATGGGCTAATTATTCACTTGATACATAACCAGGATGTCAACTCAGCCTCAGCAAGGGCCTCTGGGAGAAAACCAGAATTACCTGTACTTATGCAAAACTGTTATGGAGATCAGCTCCAGTAGACCCAGTAGCCATTTTGGAAGAAAAGTAAAAAGTATTCTCATCCTTAGCTAGTAGACTCCTCTAGGGAAATTATGAAAATACATGAGTAACTGTCAGCCCAGAAGGCTGATAAACATAGCAGTTCTCCAGATAGAGACTGATTTTCATTCTAGTAAAGAAAGTAATGCACATATTCTCCAAAGTATCTTAAAAAAAATACCTATGTTATAGACACAGATACCAGTTTTCACCTTGGCCGTGGAATAGTGCCACTCCTTAGAATCAGTCTAGTGTATCCCAAGTAGCTTAGTAGCAGTAGGAGCACAATTACTGCCCTTGAATTTAACCACTATAAAAATAGGATCCTCTACTGAACTACAGTCCTTCCCCTCATATTAATTTTGTACAAGATGCATTTCTACCTGGGAGCTGCTAGTAAGCCTGTCTTTCATAGTAGAGCAGATAATACAGTCTCTGGAATGTGCCTGTAGTCCAGGACAACGCTTTGGAAAGGGCACCTTAGGTCTCTGTAGTTTGGCAGATTATCGTTTTCACAATATTCCTAAACTCCACCTACATGAATGATAAGAACTTTGGTCTGCTGCTTCAGAGAGAGCTTCATCCGTGGTTTTCTTGTAACATCCTCATCTGCTCCAGAATTTGGCTCTTCCACATCCACTGACAGACCTGGCTTCTCCCTTGAGATGGGTTGGGGTGTTTGTACCAACCTTGATATGCTTGCAAGGAGATGGATGGTGGCATCCCCATCAGAACTAGATGCTGTGGAAGGTGTTCTTCTGACAGAGTTTCATGTGCCTGAAATCTTGTCAATGTAGCCAGTAAAGGAGACGTTTGGCTCTGCTGGGCACATTATTGTGATAAGGTGTCTCAGTGGGATTCTTGTCTCCATTCAGCTTCCCAAGCCACAACCAACCTGCAGATCTGTATATGTTTTGTTTAACACTGTGAATAAGTAAGAGGTCTCAACACTTCTTGAACATATGTAGGGCAAATATTTCTCTTTGTGGGCATGATGGACTTACAGTTAATTTACTGAAATTGCATTTTTCAGTACTCAGGAAAACATTTCATTGTTGATCATACTTCATAAATTGTGCCTCTGAGATGAGATGCAAACAGCAAACTATGTCAAGGTAAATACCTATTTAGGCACAATTGAAAAGAGGGCCAGTGTTTGGGGGAAATGATCATTTTAAATTATGGTGTGTCACTGGCACTGATCTGGGATATCACACCAGAGTCAGTTCATCTGCTCCTGAGATTCTTTGGGCTGGTTCTCTTTTTCATAAAATCACTATTTGTATTCCTTCATAAGACTGTCATCTAATATACATACATCAGTAAAATCAGCAACTCTTAGAGACTTTGGGACGCTTAGGAAAAAACATAATGGCTTGTTTCTTGCTCCTAGATTTTCCAATTGTGCTTGATGTCCTTTTCCAGCACCCAGAATGCGCATCTTATTTTACTACTGTTAGTCAGAAATTAGCTTTGTTTAATTCAATGGGCTTTTCTACAAAATATTAGAGATATACTAGACTGTTTTATAATACTTATACTATGGCATATTTTTGTATTTGCAAGAAAAGGATTGTTTCTTCCCCTCTCCATGGCTTCAGATAAAGTTTTCTGTGTTTTTCTGAATGTAGTAGTGCCTTCTTATTGTTTTTGAGGCCATAGTCACTCATGCATACACATACACTTGCAGATGCAGTCATACAGATAAACAGCTTTACAAAAACTTAGCCTGCATGTTTGAGGGCCTGGATTAAAAGACCTTTCATGGAGATTAAAAAACCAGAACAAAACAGAAGTAGTAATTAATCAAAATAAGAGTGAATAGAAAACTTCCACGTTGGTGTAAATTCTGAGACATATTCCTTATCCAAGTCAAAATTTGAAATTAAAATCTACTCTATTTTTTAGTATCTCTCATTCAGAAAAAAATATACTGATGTAAATGTCTTGATTTTGAAAGTACATGTTTTGGTTTCTATTTGCTAAAATCTTTTTGAAGAGAATTAACTGAGAAGTCAACATTTTCCCAGAAATACTTCCAAACTGAAGAACACAATGTTTTGTTTAGTGAGGTTGAGACCAGGGGTTAAGGACGTAGTGCTGCTTTCTGCATTAGGTTTCTGTACAGAGTTAGGATTTCTGTCTGGAGGGATACCAGAATGGGGATGCTTGTTCCTCACTCCAGACTGGCCCCTACCTCTATGGCCACTGATGACTTGATGAAAGTGCACACACACTGTAAAGAACAGATGATGGAAGTCCAGGCTGTCCCTGTCTTAAAATGCCCTATGCACGTGTTTTGCCCTCATGCTTCATATTCTCATTTATGCTGCAGTTCAGCTCAACAGCAAGGACTTAGGAAACCACCTGGCCCACAGTATAAGATCCACTCCCAACACACAGGTCTGAACCGCTCCTAGATTTTTTTCCAGGAAGAAATCCAAGTTCTTCTATTTCTCTGAACATACTCCAGCACTGGATTACACCTCTGGCAAGGTGGTAAATTATCCCAAACCTTGCAGAGCTGTCGGAGACACACTGACAGAGAGGTGCCTCTGTTGCCTCAGCCTAGGCTATACCAAACCTTTGACAAGACACATTTAAAAGGATGTGCCATCCACACTAGATAGGCATGCATTAGTGAGATGAGTATGTCATTTTGTAGTGTTCTACAGTGGTTTGAGGTGTATAAATGGTTTTTAGGCATCAGAAAAATTATTCCCTCTTAAGGCAACTACAGAATGATACACCTTTTTCCAGAGTTTGATTCAAAGAGCACCAAAGTCAATAGGACTCTCAGTGTTACTTGAGAGATTTAGACCTGGCTCACCAGGTGGTTTTTTCCCCTCTGTCTGCTTGGATGTAAATTCAACAAAACTGTGTGTCTTTTGCATTGGGAAATCTATTCTCACAGCTAGACATCTTTTCTGTTAAAAAAGATGAAGCTTGGAATAGGAGAAGAAGCTGGTCTAGGGAACAAAGCAAATGCACTTTTTGTGGAGTTTTCAGCAGCACAGTGAATGTTTTCCTTTTGTTAGAGTGCCAAATGTGTGGTCTATTGCACAAAGTGAAATTTGGCCCTCTACTCTCCTTTTCTAAAGAAAACTACTATAAGGTATGGCACTGCCTTGTTTTCTTGGAAGCCCTGGCTGTATATGAAATCAAACTCCAGACCATATCTTTAGTGTACGAGTAATGTGGGAATGTTAAATTCAGATACACAGTGGAAGGTCTTGATTTCACATGAAGGAGGATCAAGCTGAAGTGACCCTGTGCTAATTGCTGTGATATTGTGCAAGACACCTTGAAATTTCTCAGTAATGCCGTTTTGGTCCATCAACCAAAATAAAGTTATCACGGACTCTCACAGCCATCTGTAGCATATTTTTGATGACTGTGCATCATTGGTATGTATTCCCAGGAAGTGTAAAGTATAATAATTAATAGGCCTGATCCCACACTACTGAAGCACCTAGGAGGATTTCCATCAGCTTTAATGGGAGTTGAAACATGCCATAGCTGAGCTATTTGGGGAAGGAGAAGCTTTCTGAATTACATATTTCTCTAGCTCTGCAAAAGGTTCTTTGGGGTCACTGTCTGCTCAGGGTGAAACATATTTTCAGCCACAAACAAAAGGCCTGCTCATCTCACCTGACTAGCATGTTGGCAAGGTATGGAGTCAATAAAATAAACTCCATCCTCTCCAGTTCTCAGACTATTTGTTCTGCAGAATTCAGGAAAAAAGGACATAGTTTGTGACACAGCCAAAGGCTTAATAACTTATAACTCCTGCAGTCCCAAAGGCCTTGAAGAAGAAAAAGTGCCAAACTCAAGATGCCTACTCCTTCAGTGGTTTCCTGCTTTTGTAGCAAAAGAGCTCCAGCTCAAAGGGATCATTTAATAGCAACTGGGGTACGGGATCCCTCTGTGGAAACCAGGGAGAACAACAGCCCTGGAGTCTGCCGTGAGTTATCAGGCAGGATTACAGGCATATCTCCAGACAGAAGAGATGCTGATGATAGTAAGAGGAAAGTCTAACAGAAAAGGGAAGACCTATGTCTACTCCTTAGGCAGGAACTAAGATCTTTTTGGCAATGCCCAGGAGAAGAAGTTCAGTCTCAACAGAAGCCTAAATTGAGCTAATTCCATCTGCCTCACCAACAGCAGTTGCGCACTCCCTCAGTGAGCAGTGGAGATGGAAATTTTGGCAAGACTCCTCCTTGCCTCTGTTCATCCCACCGAGGTTGCCTCAGTCTCTTCCACACTCATTTGCAAATAGCCAGCTCCCATGAAAGCCTCAAGTGTGTCTAGACATTGGCTAATCCCTTCCCTTGTGCCAGCTGGGTGACATCAGCATACTGAATATTGCTACAAATCTCTGCACAAGCCAGGTCTCTTGGCACACATTATCACGAGCCTTTCCCATGCTGCTTTGCTGGAATTCACTGCAGACTGAGGAATGCTGCCAGCGGCTACCTGTTAGGGTGTCTCTGGAGCATGAAGGTGACAGCTTCAGAGAGCAATTCTCTGCACTCCTGGGAGACTCTGAATAAGTAATCAAACCTCATGGCTATCCCCCTCAAGGAGCCACTGTGGATTCAGTTTGTCTGTACTTACCGGGAGTTAATCTAGATGATCCAAACTTTTATATCAATATTAATTTCCTTTTCAGGTCTAAGCTTTGATCCTGTCCAAGTAAACCCAAAGATTCAGGAAGTTACCACTTTGCACAGCAGTAAATTCGGTGATCTCCTGCCACCTGGCTGATTGCTTACCACTGCACAAGGCAGTCAGCATCAAACAGGCTGCTGAACACTTGCTTCCTAAAAGATATTCCAAGTTCAATGATGTTCTCATTCTCTATTATGCATAAAAGAAACAAAAGAGCTTGTCAGAATAAAGCCATTTACTGCATACTCAGAAATACCTTTAATTGTTGCATGGCACTTAAATACTTAGAAAATCTTGAGATCAATAGATTGATCTTACTGAGTCATCTGTCTCCCACCTATTCAAATGTTCATGCTCAGCATTGTAATTATCTCAGCACCTTTAGATTGGCAGTTAGGAGTATCAGAAAATCACGGTCACAGAATGGTTCAGGTTTGGAAGGGACCACTGGAGGTCATCTATTCCAACCTCCCTGCTCAAGCAGGATCCCCTAGAGCACGCTACTCAGGATTGTGTCCAGACAGCTCTTGAGTATCTCCAGACAAGGAGACTCTATGGCTTCTCTGGGCAACATGTTCCAGTGCTCAGTAAAGAAGCTCTTCCTCATGTCTAGAATACCAAAATGATGTCTGCATCCCTTTTTCTAAATAAGGCTGTTCTAGACCACTTTTCTGTGCAAAGGGCATCAAAAGTCACACATACACATGACTGAACACTGCAGTTTACAGTATTAATAAGTTTTCTCCCTCTTCCTTTTTTTTTTTTTTCATATCAAGTTCTCAACCCTGGTTGTCGAAAATCTCCAAAGTAATATATTTTAACAAATAAAATTAGGCAGATGTATCACCCATTGTGGGATTTGCACCCATTGTCACTGGGAGAAAGCCGCAATTTAATAGATGAAGATGTCAAACCATGTTATAGAAGCTCTTGTGACTGCATATTTATCACAGTGTCATAGGGGTCCCTGGCAAACTGAAAGATTTCACTGTTTATTCACAGTGAAGACACTTAATTAATGACTAGGCCTAATCAGCCTGTTTTATTATTTACAGGGATTCCAACATGGCTTAGCTCAACTGATATGCAAACAAACCACCCTCAGCCTGCTCTAATTAATAATTCTGAACCAGACTCACGGAGTGGCACTGTCAAGTAGCTCTTTGGTGATTTACAACACCTCCTCCGTGAGATTCACGTTGCTGCATGCAAATGAGCTGCCACCCCTGTGAATCCTTCATTTTAAAATACAATGTGCCGTCTTGTTGACTACAGGAATGCCCTTATCTTCACATATGACTTAATGGAGACAAATGCCTGAGTTGGGCAGGTTTGTGGAAACCTTCATGGACACACACCTACACAGGATGTCATTTCAGGAATGTTTAGGAGGTGAGAAAGAAAAATCCCCTTTTGCCTCTGGCACAGTTGCTGCCACTGTGTTCTTCCACCAAGCTGTCAGCCTCAACTTCCCCAAAAATAGAGGGATTACCCATTGTCTTGTACTTGCTAAATTATTTTCTATTGCTGCTAAGTAGATGAAAGGCAAGGAAATGTGTCAGAGAGGTAGAAAGTTGTTATGAAATAACTTGAATCCAATGTCACACATAGGTACTGGGTGATCTCAGTGGATGATTGCATGACATAGTGGTCTGAAGATGAAAAGAAGCATATTTTCTTCTCCAGGACATTAAGGAAAAAGTCACCATAAAAATACAAATAGGAATTAATGGGGGTAATTTGCATCTACAAGTGATTGAAGAATGTTTCACATTTTTAGGTGAATTTTGGTGTTTGGTGGAGAAACTGAGGAAAAGAGAAGGTCAGAGAAGGTCAGGAAGATATGCTGCCAGCTGGGGTTGGCAGCAGTGGATTCATACCAGCAGACCTCATTTTCTCTGAAAAAGACTTCTAAATACAGAGGGAAAACATTATGAGCGAAGCAATATAAGCCAGATGAAAATAGCTCATGAGTGTGACTCATCTCACTTGTGACTGCTGTCCTATTCCATTGTGAGCCACACTTGAGAAACACTGTGAAGCAGCACATCAGGAAGAGAAAAGATCTCCCTCAAACCTATTTACTGAAGTGCAAACCCAGTGGTACTTAGCACCTGCCATGTTTGTTCAGCTCAGGGAATGCATGGGAATGGGCTTGGGTCTGAAAGATGGAACTTCTGTACCAGGAACACATATGCCCATGCCTGTGGTTAGCTAAGGGGGCACATGTTCCTGGGCAAAGCTGGCTTTAGTGCTAGAGTAGGTGCATTAAATTGCTAGTGCAAAATAAACCTCCTATTGCACAGTACACAGCTTCCCTGGAAGCTGTACTTTCCTGCCCTGGAAGGCAGGAAACTCTGCAGATCACGGAGGGCAGATGTTTCTCCAGGCTCGACATTGCACCAGGCACCTCATCCTTCACAAAGATGGTGCTGAAAGAAAGTAATTATTAAGGGCTCACTGTCAGTTTGAAATGATGCTCTCTGTGCTGGTGCCATCAAGGTGTTTCCTATTCAGTAATCTCATTAATGAGATGGATAATGGAATGGATTGAATTTATTAAACATGGGGATGATACAAGCTTGGGAGAAGCTGCAACACAGTGGAGTACAGGATGAAAGCTCAAGTTTATCATGACAAATTGGAGAAACGGTCTGAAAAAGAAAAAAATCAATTAAGTCACTAAAAGTAAGTGTGGAGTGCTACATTTAGAGTATTGTACAGAAATAATGAACCACACTAGTACAAGGTAGGAAATTAATTTCTCTGCAGTCATTCCACAGAAAAGGATCTGGTCCTTATAGTAGACTGAAAATGAGGCAATATTAGCTGCAGGGAAAAAAGAAAAGGAGGAAAGGAAAGGATCATGCCTTTCTAACCTCCAACTGCTAATGATTCCAGGCCTTTTGTCCAGAAGATAGAACATTATTTGGGAAAGACTCTCAGGTGTTACTGAAAACCTCTTTTGTTTGTGCTATTGATGGCACAGTAAGGGTGATTTTCTAGACCATATGAGATGGACTGAAATACCCCACAAGAGCCAAGGGATAGCAGTGGAAGATACTTGTAAGATAAAAGTGTTGAACAAAATTACAGATTGGAACAACATGAGAAAAAAGACAAAAATAGAGACAAAAAGAATGAGGATCTATCTATACATACAATGTTATTTTTATTCAGAGGCTCAGAGACACTTATGATAAAATATGTGAAAAGCATTGGGGTTTCTGGGATTTTTAAATAGCTTTTTCCATTAGTCAGCTTATGGACAGAGTTTCCTTAGATTTAGAAAGGAAACGGGGCATAGCTGGATAAAGCAGACAGGCAAATGGACAATTTATCAAAATGCTATGCACTCAACTAGATAAAAATTATTAATTTGTAACCTGGCTATTAGGAACTGTCAAGCCTCAAGTTAGGTTGGCAGTTCTCAAGTTTGAAAATGCAATTTGAAGTCTGCAACATTAAATTAAAAAGTCTCTCTTTGTGTCAGTCTTCACTAATGTTTGTAGATGTAGCAGGGACTTCTGGCATCAGTGAGCCTGCTTCTCAGTTATTATTCTTGGCTTGCAACAAGGTTGAGAAGGAAGCAGAAATGCAAAGATCTCTCTTCTGCTTGAGGTTCTTGATATTCTGACACACTGCAGAGGGCTGCCTAAACCCCCAGTCAAACTCACTTTATGGTCCTGGACACAGCTCTGTTCCTCTGCCAAGACAAGAGAGGGTGACATGGGCATTTCTCTGCTGTCAGGGTTGTCCCATATCCAGGGTGTAGAAAGAGAGAGGCAAAACTTTCCTGCAGTATGTTGTGAAGAGGTAAATAGCCATAGGTCCTCCAAATCCAGTGACAAAGGCTGTCCCACAGGTACCATCTACAGTGGGTAAGGGGGATAGTAAAGGAGGAAGGAGGGAGCCTTTCTCCTGTGTGACTTTGTGATGGGTCTTCCTACTAACTGGTGAGCTGTCTTTAGTAAAGTTTTGGGCTGTTGATGGACTCATCAATTCCTCTTGCATAGTTGGCAAATGATTTATCCCTAGGTATACAGATTAGGTAGAGAGTTACAATACCAACATAGCTTGCATTTGTAAGATCTGGAGTTATGCTGAAAACATATTTTGGGTCCTTGCTGGGTGTTAGTGTTCTGATTTACACGCATAATTTTAAAAACCAAATTATTTTATTTTTATATACAGAAGACAACAAACAAGACAATAACAAGCACTTTTCTACTTTCTGTGCAAAACGAGGCATGGCAGCTCTAGTTTGTGCTAGCTTTTGCAGGGAATCTGGGAGCTTTTAATACTTCACAGAAAGTGAAGCACTTTCACAGAAAGGCAAAACTCTTTGGTGTGTGCAAGGTGACTCCTTCCTTGGGAATAATGGGTCTACCCCCACCAAGAGCATTATAAAATTCTCTACAATCTTTTTTTATCCATTTTGCCCTAACATACTGTATATGTGTTTAACACACATACTCAGTACCAGCTCAAATGCTTTTTAGCTGGTGGAGATCTCAGCATAAAATTTTTGTTGCATGTGTGTTTCCCACATACACTTGTGCAACTAACACAATGAAAGTTTAAAGGAAGAGTATTGCATGAAACAAGAATAAGAAATGTAAGGCGTTCAATACTTATATAATATTAGAAGTTACAAATACGCAATTGTTTTACATTGAAAAGCAGAAAAATTAACTTAAAAAGGTTGCTATGACTTTTTCCACCGAGACCACAGACAACAATTTCAGAATGAGGTTCCCCAAAGAAACTAGTGCAACTACAGTAGCTTTAATAAAGCTCTTAAAGTTAGGACCAGGAGGCTTGATGTATGCTGGAGGAAGTGGTGAGGTAGAGAACAATTGTTCTTAGCTCTTTCTTAATTTCCTGCGTGGATATCCAGGTTCTAGGTCCTCACACAGACAAGAAAGCTCTGTGTGAAAATACCCTCCTATAAACTTTTAATTCCATATATAAAGTATCACCATCACTTTTTCCTCCTAGGTTGTTACCTATCTGGTATGATATACAGATATACAAATATATATATATATATAATAAATAGGACAGTCATCATTAAAATGTATTATCTGATTATAGTAAAAGTTAACTTCCAGGGAAAAATCATATTTAATAACATACTAGTTAAAATATGTAATGCAGTTTCCAAAAATAAATGGACACTGAATCTACAGGAAATTCTGAGTTAAGGCTTTCTCTCTCAATCTTTAAAAATCTGTTACTCTTTTATGCATAAAATTCAATATTAGTATGAAAAGAAAAATTACATAGCAACCACAACTGAGACTGTATCAATTCTGTACTCTACTTTTCTCTGCAATGCATGATTATAGTTGCATGATTATGTTTAATCATTCCTAAAGAAATGCTGCCTTAAAAATTATATTCTTGTGGAGCCTTTCAAAATTGCCTATGTAAAAATCCTAAAAATATTCACCCAAAGAAATGGCTGTACCCACATAATCCCACAGAGGATTGCATCAAATGGCTGGTGAAATCATAAGACAAATTTGAGAATTGCTTTCACAGAGATTAAAAAAGACAATGATAATTTACATTTGCTCTTTCAAATGTAGCCAATACCTTTATTTTTTTTTACATGATTGATGACAATTTAAACTTCATTTCTCAACTAACCATAACGAACTGTGTGACATCTGGCTGTCCTTTGGAGGGGTTTCCCAGAGGATGGGAAGCACTGAGCAGCAAAGCTGGAGCTGGAGGGAGAATCTCTGAGGAATCTTGTTCTCTGAAGGGGCAGTTCCTGATGACCTGCCAAAGAGCAAAGGCTATAAAGTGGTGATAGCAGAGTGCAGGAAGCTGCCAGACAGAGCTGGCAGAGGAATCACAGAGTAAGATCAAGAAGGCTTGAAAGTGGGGGGCCAGGAGGGAGGAGCAAGCAGGAGGAAGAGGGAGGAAAGAACAGGCTCTAACAGCTCAAGAGACTAATAGAGCCAAGCTGAGCTGCAGGGCAGCATCTGCACAAATCAGTCTGTCAGCAGTGGGCAAGGAGCCAGTTAAGTCCTTTTCTCCTCCCTGGCATGGGAAGTGCTTATCAGACCTGAGTGACTGTGATGGGTGACTTAAAAAGTGCTTCAGAAGAAGATGTACTATTCATCAAAAACCTCACCGTCCAGGACTGCTATACCCAGATATTGGGGGCACTACTCTGCAAACTGGGAATTGCTTGAAGAATTGGGAGAACCCCCAAGTGTGAGTTGGAGGGTGATCTATCACATCATATCACAGTGCAGCAACAAAACAATTCTGAAGACTAAATCCTCCTAAGCTAGGAGTCAAGTGGGACCCAGTGTAAAGAAGAAACCAAAACAACTATACGTATATTCAAACAGTTTTGGTTTTGAGTCTGTGTGAGAAAATCTATTCACTGTTTTGCCCATATTGAATTGGATCATCAGTAGTAGGTGGTAGGAAATGTAGATTGTTTTGTTATAAGCTCTGTGTATAAAACTCTGATTTCAAGCACATTTTCTCCCCTGCAGGGTCGGGAGTTATGACTACTTCAGAAATTTAAGTTTAGAGAATGATGGAACATTTGGATGTCTGTATAGTATATTAAAAAAGGCAATAAGCAGCCTGTTTTAATAATTATTCCTGAAGACCAAAAATTAAAAATAATTTTAATATTTTAAAGAAAGGATTCAGTTGAATTAAAATGGAGTGAAATAGCATGTAGTTTTACAAACTTAACCAGGCCTTAACCGTGCCTTTTATGGCTCATTTCTTCAATAGAAGGATAAGTGCTTTGTTCCACAGTAACTCATTATGTTTTCTATCTCCCTCTGTTTTTCTGGACTGTGAGTGTCATTAGTTATGTTCTCCTATGCTGTTAGACACTGTAATACACTGAGGGTGGGTGAGTGTGCAGGTGGAGGGCTGTTAATTGCCCATCTGATATTTTGACTGTCCTGTGAGGAACTGAGAGTAAATTGCTAGAAGGAAGCTGGTCATGGAAATATAAAGACAGGCTGCAGGTTTTTCTAAGTCTCACCTGTGATGAAAACTCATCAGAAGAAAGAGGGCAAGAGAAAACTTCCTCCGTGGGACAAGTGCCTTTTAGAAGTTGGCTAAGGAGTTGAGAGACCCATGATTTTCCCCCTTGAAAATGCTGCTAATGGACATGGCATGTGCTTGTAGCATGCTGAAGCTGTTGCTTGCAGATTAGGTTTAAATTACTATCCCTAGGACAAATTGCAGACAAAATGTTTTCACTGGTTGGCCCTGTATACTGTGGAGTCTTTCTTTTCCTTTCAGAAAGGCTGTATTTCACATGATCTTGTTGAGACCTTGAAGTGGCAGAAGCGTTTGAATCCCAGCTGGGAAAACATCTAAATGTGAAGATCATATAGACACCAGTTTAGTTTGTGATTTTAAAAGAGTTTCCTCTGAATAGCCAAGACAGAAATGCACTTTTGCACCTTCTTTAATGAAGACAAGGAAATAAGGTGCAAGGTCATTTTTTCTTTAGCAAAGGAAGAAGATAGAAAATGTGAAAATCTTTGAAAAATCACACAGCTGACAGTGACATTGCTGTTGTGCTGGCTCCCAGTCCAAGTAAGGTTCAATGTTGGCTTTATCAAGATAAGCACAATTAATTCCCTGGAGAGTGGAAGAGAAATAATAGGCCAAGTAATCTATATGTGTAACTTTGGACATACCTAAAGAGCATCAGCACATTTTGCTTACATAGATCTCATTGGAGTGCTTTAAGATTAGGATTATACCTTTTGGGATATGTCTTTAGTAGATGACAGTTTTCTTGGGTGGATAAAATAGGTTAACTCTATGGGGACCACTTGGCTGTACATATTGATGATGTTGGCACTTTGAATACAGCCTAAAGAGCACACTGAAATGCACAGCACTCTGAAGCACATCTCACTCCCTTTAAAAGACTGGATCAGCCACAAGTCTCACAGGGGGAAGAAAGATGTGTTTCTGGGATAGGATCTGGGCAACAGGTCACAGAGAGTTTGATGGGAGTTATCCCTACTACCAGAACCCATAGCTAGTCTGTGGACAGCCCAAAGAGGACTAAAGACTGAGCAAGGCTGGGACATGCCATCTGTGGGAGATGGGTATGATTCTGAAAACAGCCCTGAAAAGGTGAGCACTAAACTAAATGAATCACTAAATGGGATTCAGTATCAACAGCAGCATCAAAACAACATAGAACTGAATTTGAGGGTCATGGAGAAAACATGGTTGAGTCAGTAAAATTATAAATGTGGAGGAGGAAAATACTGTGGAAGAAAAGGTCTCATCTCCCCATACAGAACACAACTGGTTTTATTAAGACTATGAATGTCAGTCATTATTTATTTATACATGTATTTTGCTAAAGGGTAAATTCAGACAAGTCAAGGTCTTCTTGTTACCATTAGTGGTATATTAATTGAAATGTTCTGTTTTGCTTCTGTTTGCTGTCTGGATTATGTGGCAGAGAGCTGTATACTTGTGCCAGGATGTTTGATGGGACATTGAATTAGCTCAGCATTACAAGACAGCAGCATCCCACCGCTCTTAAATCTTTCTCCTTCCTTCAGTACTTCCTGCTACATTTGTCTGAATCTGCTCTTGCTCAAGGTATTGACACAGAAAAGGAAGTTTTGCCAAGGTTATTTCTCTGCACCTAATAAATTTTAAACCCTCTAAATGCCTCATTCTTTAGGTGAGTTTTCTGTCCTCTGGTTTAAAGAGAAGAAAAAGCATTTCAGGAACAAGATCCTTTCTTCTTGTTTTGTGTGGTATTACTTTCCTTCTCAGAGTAAATAATTTCCCTAATAGCTCCATCCCACACAGGCACCAACAAAAGAAGCCTTCACCATTGTTGAAGACACCACATCTTGAAGGACTCAGTACCTCTTGCTATATTTGGCCTCTGCATGTCTAAGTAGAGAGGTTTGGGAATGTCTTGAGGAAAGGAGTTAAATTTAAAAGTGCCCATTCACAGGGTAAGTAGTACCAGAGTACCAGAAAGCCAGCTCTGCCCATCCCAGAATCATTTCTGCAATAGCTGACCTCTTTGGGAAGGATTTTGTTCCCATTTCAACTCTCATCTTGTTCAATTCAATTGTAGTCCAGTTGATGGTATGGTGAGCTCAATTAAAAGATAGCAGGTCTCCAGTTTTGAGATTAAAGAAAGATTTCTCAATCAGGTCTAAATTACAGTCCAAAGGAACGAACCTCACTTGCCACTGATCTGGGTACTCAAAAAATGTTGTTACAAGTCCTGCAACCTTCATCCATGGTCAGCATCATACATTAGCATCCATGGTCCATTTAATACCAATTTTTTCTCTGCTTTCTTAAGGGAGAACAGGAAAACACATCCCTTACTTCCATTCCCCTCTTGCAGTCTTGCAAGATGAGACTCTACTCATCAATCAAATAAGGTACTGGTATAAATGTAGTCCTATTCATCTTTAATAAAGCTATACCATTCTACCAAGGATCTGACTTCCAACTGCATTTAGATATTTATAGTTTTCTGCTGGAAACAGTGACTTTTGTCAGTGGAAAGTACAACTGTAACAGTTATCAGACTGTCCTTGACTTGGAGCTTGTTTTTTGGAACTGATGGACTCTCAGGTCTCTCACATAATCCAAAACACTGGATGTTGGTGATGGAGAAACCATGACAAGAAATGGACATAGGTGTAGCGGGGGCTTGTTGCACACATAAAGACATGTTCTTGTGAGCAAGGTCTGGGACATGTACGTGCCTTGACTGACATCCCAACTAAAATGAAATCAATGATAAATTTGCCTTTGTTTTCAGCAGGAGATGGTTTTCATCTGTCTGCTGTATATCATCCACTTCAGTCTTCACTACACATTTTAGTACTGGTTTTATTTTGAGAGAATATGTGGCCAAGCTGTATATCCATGTTTTTCAGCCTAGCCGCACAGTTTGTGGAAAAATTGTTTTTGTAAAATTAAAGAATGTGAGTAGCCAACATATCTCAGAAAAGAGAAGTTAAAATTGCATATTTAACATTACTGTTTAGTTAGCCAATCAGATTAACATTTCTACAATGTTTTTACCTCCAAAAAAGCCACACAACTAACTCAGTTTAATACTGATCAAAATATCATATTCCGAAACAAATATCAATATGTGAACTGGAATCAATGAAAAGGATTAAGAGAGAGGATTGTAATTCTGAAAATCCAGTGCACAACAGTAAGATTGTTCTCTCAGCAATGAGCTGTGCTAGCTAGAGTACGAGAAGACACAGAACTTACTCAGTGCTCTAAAAGCAAAAGTGTCCAGAGAGCAATGACAACTGCTGAAGATTAGAGCAAGTTTTGGGTCTTGTTCCCATAAGCTCTAGTAAATTTTTGAGAGACACTGTTAACCCTGACCTTTAAGACATTTTTAATGGCATTTCTATTGAATCCAGTGAAGTTACTGAGCCTGACCAGATGTCCGCATCTGATGCTGCAGAAGAAAGAACTGGGCCAAAGAAACTTGGGAAGCAGGAAAGGACCCTACTTTTAAGGAAGCTCCTTTCTTTAAGTGAGGTGTTCATGGGCTGTCTGGGGTTTTTTGAATTCCTGGTGAGAAATGGAAACAACAGCAGAGCAGGCTATCAGGGGAGATGTTTGCCCCTTTGCAGTAAGCTGGGATTTTTCTCAAAAGGTCTAAATTAGGACAATTCAGTATCTACATAGTCAGGAAGTGATGGGTCTGGTTGTGGAAAGCAATAAGCGGTATCATGCTAAAAAAAGGGCAACATGAATTATTATTCATCTGCTTGGAGTAGAAGGGACTGGAGCAGAGAGCAAAGGAACCTATTGTAGATTGTTTCTCTATGCTGTTCTTTTTCCTTTTGTTTTTATGCTCTTCCAAATAACGTGTTTTTTGAATAAGCCTGTTTGATTCATTGCTTGTGAGCAGGGAATATATTGCTCACTAAGTGTTCTGACAGTTTGATTTGGTTTCTCTCTGCTTTTGGATGGTGTCTCAAGGTGATGTTAAAAGTGGATATCTAGATGAAGAACCTGGTGCTTGTTGCTGCCAGTTGGGGCTTGGCAAATGAGCTACCCAATTAAGCTGTATACATTAAATGAAGCTGTCACCAGCGTGCCAGCTAGCTATACTAAATGTCCAATTAGAAATCCATCCAGTACCTTTAATTCCGAGGAATATTTTACAAGCACATTCTAACACACAGGAAAGCATTCACCTACTGTAATGAAGTCACCTCTAGGTTGCGACATGGGAGCTGTAACCACGTGAAACTGCAGGAGGAGAAAATATATCAGCAGCACACAGCTAATTCCTCTCATTTTCTACACAATATGATGCCAAAATTTCTGCAGCTAAGCAAATAATGTCAGACAACATTGTATGGCAGCTCATTCACGTGGGTGGCAACAAGCAGCATAGCATAGGGGTTATTATAAATATTGTGAATCTGTTTGAAAAAAAAATTCTCTTGAGTTAATGTTCTGAAGCATATCAAGTTAATATGTCTATTAAATGTTTTTAATACCTTTACGGCATCTTGAGAAAGAGCCAATAAATTAATTTTTTCTCATTTTGTAGCATTTGTCATACTCTGAGGTCTGCAGGCATCTAGAAATACCCTTGTAAATACTGACAGGTCTGAGTGAAGACTCTGTGGAAGCAAAATTGCAACTACAGCCCTGTGAAATCCTGTATTGGTTTCACACAGGCTTTCTAGAGTGGTCTCACTGGTCTCAGGTCTGCATCTTCATCTGCAGGCTTCAAGCAGCCACAGTAAAAATCAATTTTATTTGGGGCATTTTTGTATCAGCTTGCTATTGTCAACACATACCCCAAAAAGCTCATTTCTACAGTTTCCTTACTAGGACCTCTTAGGTTTTATCCCAGATGCCATTTAAGCCTCTCTTCTCAGATCTTGTCACTTGTGAGATTTTCCCAAAAATGACGGTCTGTCCCATCCTCCTGGGGCATGGTGAGCTGGGGAGAACTGCTAGGCTTTACTCACAGTCCCAGAGCTACCTTACTTGCTTCCTGTTTCTCTGTAGGAGATGCAGGGATGGGCCCTGCTGCAGAAGTGCCTGAGTTACTATTCTTTAAATTCCCTCTCTGAGGTGAATATATTACTTTGGGTGGTTTCTGTGGTTCTTCACCATTGGTGAGTTGGGTGAAGTCAGTGAAGCCAGTGAAGATAGTTTTGTGTTAAAAGTCTCTAACTTTACAGCATCCCAAACACCAATTTTATATAAAGTTAAAGAAAATGGACAGACAGTGATAAACATAGTCAGTAGCATAAATCAAATGACAGCTCTGTCTTTCATGCCCGTTGTTCATATAGATGCTGGGTCAGGGAAAGGAAGGAAAAATAATATTGTGGTAGAAATGGATTAGAACATCTTTCTTCATTAATATTCACATGTAAATAGCATTTAGGTAAAGTAGCCACTTGCCCACTAAAAGCATGTGCTCTCATTTAATACATTTATCAGCAGTACCAGAGCACAGTGTGTTTGCTGGAGGCCTTGAAAACAGCCCCAGCTCTGAACTGAATGGCTGCTTTTGTCTCCCTTAGGAGCAGAAGGATTTTCCTTATCCAGGGGAAGAAAGGAGTCTTTTCAGAGAACAAGACTTTGCGCCAGGTTCTCTGCCAGGAGTCATGGGGTTTTTGGATGACCTGGAAAGGCCACATCACATCAGTAAGCTTAGCAGGCAGTGAGGGCTGAGAAGACAGGGCACCTCTCTGCAGCTCCAGGCACTGGCATCCTCATTGCCATGCCAGATGAGGTCACCACAGGCAACAGGTTGTTCCCTTAGTGGGGACAGCATCCTCCTTTGTTCCCTTGCCACTTCCTCTGTTCACTTTTGCCACCTGCTCCAAACTTCTCTGACAGTCCCAGTTTAACATCCCTGCCCCAGTAAAGTCCCACTCTGCAGACAAAAGAAGCAAATCTGAACTTTTGTGGAAGCCCAACAGCACTGCTTATTAATCAGCCAGACAGTTCATGTCTGAGAGACATAAGGGCATCCCTCTCGGGGGGAGAACATGCTGCTTCCAGGGAGATCTCTTCCACCATCTGCCCACATCAAATCTAGGAAGCAGGGTATTGGAAAGCAAATTCAGCACAGATGTATAACACATGAAAATCTGTTGACTTCAGGGTATATTTGTATTGCATTTAGCCTCAGGAATCCAAACCAGAGACAGCCTTTCCTCCCCTCCCCATAGCCACTCCAATGTAGATGTCAGTAGACACATACTGTGGCACCTAATTCAGATTTCAGTATGATCGTCAGTGGAGTTGCATTATGTTTTTCATTTGTTGTTTGGTTGTTTGCTTCTGCAAGGAAATAGTTTACATGGCAATTATGAGACAGGCAACAATTATATAAACTGTGTTATTTTACCAAATTGAAATTCCCAGTCACCTGTGTCACTTGGGAGGGTCACTAAGCTCTTCATGCTCAGAAGATGTATATCCTTAATGAATAACTTCTGTCAAATGTGTTTGGAAAAGTATTTCTACAGCTCCTTCTTACTCCATGTTGCAAAGGGCCATAAAAAATCAGCCATACCAATGTCATGCTATCACAGTTGGGTTGTCTCTGGGTTTGATGTACAGAGTGTAGCAGGTCTTTGTTAACTAATGCTAGTTTGGAAGAAGAATGAGGAGGACTGCAGTATCTTCCCTCTCTTAGGCCTTTCCTATTCATCCAGCTTCTTACTCCTTGAATAGGAAGGGCCTAAGAGAGGCCCTTAAGGAAAGGCTTAAGGAAGGTGTCCAGGGCTGTGCTCATTTAGTCCACCACATCTGAGTCTCTGCACGTTTACCTAGTGTAAATTGTTCCTCTTTTATCTGCCCTTCTCTCAGACAGAGAGATGTTTTAAAAACAAATAAAGGAGAAAATAAGGCATTCTTCCACATAAACCTGTCCTGAAGAAGGCAAAAACCCAAACAACATGTGAAAATGTTAATTGTGTTGTCAGATACACTCTGGAAGGAGCGCAATATGACAGTGCTAAGTATGGCACAAGCACTTGAATAAAATGTACCACAGAGTCTAAATTAAAGCAAATATGAATGGAAGGTTTTCTTTTTTTTTTTTGAAACATCCTGAACAGGCTGGGTTTTCTTTGGTTAGCACCCACTGAATTAAAATATGTGGAAACTAACTAGGAAATACTGTCTTTCTATTATAGATTAAGCCCCCTTTTCCTGTAATTAAAGTGCTTTTTCCACTTCAGCAATCCTTCAGCAAAAACAAAGATAGAACTCAATATTCTTAATAGATCTTGGATAAAATGAAGACAGGAAAGAAAACCTTTCAGATTGGTTTTATGGGCTGGAAAGAAACAGGACTGCATATCTTGTCTTATTTCAACTCTTGATGGCACAACTCTTTTGACCTCTGGTGGAGTGTGCTGAAGTCAATGGAGTTGCACCAGGGATTGGTACCAGAGCTCATGGTCTGAAACTGCCAGTAAATAGAAGGCCAGATGCATATTTTTTCACTGTTTTATGTTAAACAACTTCTTCTATATGAAAATAGAAGAGGGGAAGAATATTCCTCTTACACATTTTCCTGCAGGTTCCTACAAGCACAAAAACATTGTGGTTTGGCAGATGTCCAGTGTGGTCTCCTAGAAGATGAGTGGTGAGGGGCTTCAGACCTCCACTGGGCAGAACAAATGTCCTTGGCTATTTCTCACTCAGGGGTCAGGAGGAGGGGAGCCAGGAGCCAGAGTGCCTGTGTCACCCTCTGCAGATGGGCACATAGTCACATAGTGAGCACAACCTGTCCAGTGCCTGGGACAATTTAGCTCATACTGAATATGCACTAGCTGTACATGCAGTCTATTTTCCTGCCCATATCTCTAAAAGTTTTGGGTTTCTTCAATATGACTTTTGGCTGACTGGCAGATAAAGTGACACTTGACCTTTAAGAAAAGGATCAAGAATCCACAAAAGGAGTTTAACTTCCAAAGTCTGTATAATAGCGATACTCTGGGCTTTTAGGGGGAAGTGTGTCATTACATTTCCAGAAACACTGGGAGTGGCACATTGCCTCAAATAACTGTAAGAGGCAGCAGAACAAGAGTGAACTTTCAGCACCTGAGATTTATGTGTCAAAACCACCTCAGCCCTTGTACATGTTTTATGAGTGTTAAAATAAAAAGTACAGTCCCTATGTGTCAGGTGGTGAATGAGCAATACTTCTATAAGATTTAGCTCTTTGCAGGCAGTTCTTGAAACTCCTTAAATCCTTGAAATTCTCAGTGATTGCTCCAGAGGGGTGTGAAATCTATATCTGGACTTCAGGCTGAGTTTCAGTTGTTGGCTGTAATTGCAGGGGAATTTTTGGTGCCAGAGAGATCCTAGGAGGCTATAGGGAAAAAGGAGAAAAAAGAAAAAGGAAAGTTGTATTTTGAAGCACGGTTGTTTAATAAACATGTTTTTTCAATAAATAATAAATAAGTCTGGGAACGTCTTCTGCTATGCTGTGCCAGTGGGGGTGAGCCTGCATTTACATATGGAGGCTTGGCAGAATGGGTGCTTGACTCACCAGATATACAGTATAAAGTCTGTGAAATGCTGAACGTGCCAAAGTGAGAGGCAGATTCTGTCGGCTTTGCTCCCGATGAGTAGGACTGTGCTCTGCACCTGACTGTTTGAGAAGGAAACTACTACACAACGGAAGAAGGTTGTCAATGTTGACCAAAATAAGTGTGGGTCTTTTTTTTAAACTGCTAATGTGGGCTGTTTCCTTAGAACGAAGAGGTTTTTCAATGGTCTTTGAAGACTCTCTCATTTCCATTTGTTTCCCACGTTATTTGTTTCCCACGTCTATCTCATTTTAAGCAAGAACCTGCTCGCTGCTAATCTTTTGCAGTCATATTCTTAAACACCCTGTATACAACACTTGTCACAAGCATGCTGTTCTGGCTATATCAGTGCGCATGACCACGCAGGGATTCATTTTTAGAGCAGGATGGTACTCCAGGAGCTGTTCTTTCAGCTGTGTGCGTGGGCTTAGCAAAGAATATGCAGGCTAAAATTGGAGGGAGGGCTCAATTAGCTGCCTCCAGGGTTCTAAAGTACACCATTACACCCATTTATGGCAAGTTTCTCTACAGTTAAAAAGGAAATATTTTCCACAGTTTTATTCAAGCTCTTGAGTAGAATTTTATGGAGAATTATATCTGTGGTTCAGCATTTTAAATATCAATTTAAGTTCTAATTTTAACGATACAATGTTTGGTTTATTTCTACTAAGATCTGTAGCACCTTTCCTTAGGACTACTTATTCCTGGTAAATATAAAAGACTGTTAAGAGTAAGAATGGAGAATTCTTCTTAAAAAATGTACTGCAGCTTCACCTGAGGAGCAGAGGTGGAGGAGGCAGAGGTTCACCCAGTCTGAGTGACTTCATCATGAATGTGATTCATCTTTACTCAGGATGTTAGGATGACTTTCTGGTCATACTTCAGAAAGGATAGAAATATAGCATTTTGAACAGCATTTATTTTTCCGTAGTGGTATACAAAGAAATAAACCAAGTTCAGGCTTCCTTTCTCTGGGTCCCAGGTGGAGAAGAGAAGACATCTGCCTTTGCTACTTCATTTCTTCTCTTTCCTTAGGAAACCAAAATCCAGTTAGGTCAGTACTGCAGCAAGTGGTGTTGACTTTTACCAGATCTGTGCATCAGGTTCCTTCATCTGTACTTTTTCAGCTGTACTTTTTCAATAACAGTTTCTCAAGTGTCTTTGCAAATGTGATGACTTCCCCTTTTGCTTGTATGAGGTGATCAGAAAAGGAAATACTCCAATTAATGATCATCCACTCCTGTGCTCAGAGGCTCACAGGTTTGGGCCCTTTTCCAACTGCAACTCTTGCTGTGGAAAAAAAAAAAAAGGCTTTTCTTGCCTGTAGAGTGTTAGTTACACTTGGATTGAAGGGCCTAGGAGGTTCTTTATATTCAAGGAGCAAACACTGCCGCTATCATTATGAATTACTATTCCTGATGAGTCTAATTCTTTTTACTGCCATTACAGCAGATGCTCACATATCTATCCTCAGTGGCCAAATCAATCTTTCCAAACTCCTAATAAATATTCCAGGAAGAATACTAGATTTTATAACAGCATTTCCTGGCCTTGGCAGTAGAAGATAGAGTTGCCCCTTCAAGTCTGCTTTTCACACAGCTTACCTGCAAAGCCTAAGGGACACCCGACAGAGATCCCTTGCTGAACATTGCTTTTATACAGGCAGATATTCACAGTGACAGCATTTTTCCCTGTTAACAGCCTTCAGTACAATATTTTTTGTCTCTGTGGCTATGTCTCTTCTTTCAGCTTCATCCATCTTCAAGTGCACGAGCTCTGTTGTGGTTAATTATAAACTTCAGGGACTTTCGACATGGGGAATTTCTCAGAACACGAACTAAGTGAACAGACAGGCATCCCCTGACAGAACCTGGAAAATAGAAAGCCTAGTGAAATAAAGCACGGGTTGCTCAAAACAGTAGGTCTTTAAAAGATGTCAGATTTGTAATCTCCCAAACTAGGTAGATTATCTGCATATAGATTTCTTCTTAATAATTTATTTCTTGCTGTCATCTAGCAGATTAGCAACTTTCAGCTGCTAATCATCACCAGTGTGTCTCCTAGAATGGCTGTTCCCATTTTCCTGTCTTTTCCTGGAAATTCTGTTTCCTATGGTCTTGTTTTATTACATAACAAATTACAGAAAACTAGGAAAAAATTATTTCCCATAACCCTGTGGCTTTGTGACATTAGCTTCTACCCTTCCTGTAACTCTTCTGGATGCCTCTTGGATCTCATGTTTTCTCTGTTCTTCTATTGGCTCCTCTTTTCCATTGCCATGAGAAACGAGAGGTCTTATATGGAAAAACAGTGGATACACCCTTATTCATTAGGAATGAACCTATGGACAGAGGGCCGGCACATGAAAATAGGTAGTAACAGCCCCAGAAGGTTATCAGCCTGTGTTGGTGAGTCTGAAATAGAGTGGGACAGGTAAACTATGGAGTCATTTGGCTAGGGGAAGGCATTGCCAAGTGGCCAAGTCAAGCCCTGCTCTTAAAGTGAGTTTATGGTTTCCTATGCACTAGACAGAACTGCCTCTGAAATGCTAGGGGATAAAATAGACGAATGAAATGTTGCCTTTTGGATCAATTTTTTTGTTATGTATCTTCCATGTTCTTGTGGTTTTAAGTGTTTTTCAAGGCTGCCTGCAGCCTTGAATAGGCATTTTTGGAATGGAGTTTGAACAAGACTGAAATTGGGTTAAAAATATAATGAGATTCTGAAACAGTTGAGTTATTCTTAAGATTTGCTCATGTTTAGCTATCATTCAATTTATAGAACACTTGAAGGGATTAGCACACAGCACACCAAAATAAGCATATATCTTATGAAATAGTATGCTTTAGGTCCCATAGTTGCTGCTGGGAGATCTCCTCCCTCAATATATTTTTGTTCTGCTGTACTTTCTTTCAGTCCAAAGCAGGGGCTTTGCTGGTGCCAATACTGTGTTCAGAAAGTTATCTTACCCAATGTCCTCCGACAGCAGGAAAGCACAGCTCACACAGCAGGTGTGGTTTACAAGGGCATGACACGATGTGAAACAAAAAACATCTGAGTCCACTCTTCATGTGTCTTTAAAAGGAAGAAACATAATTAGAAAGCAGAGAATGAATTCAAAGATAGACTAAACCAGGTTGGATGGGTTCTTTGTCTAGTGGAAGGTATCCCTGCTCATGGCAGGGGAATTGGAACTAGATGATCTTTGAGGTCCTTTCCAGCCCAAACCATTCCATGACTTCTGCCACCGTTAATATGTACCAAGGCCGATGCATCTGGAAAGTCCATCCAGTTTTGGATGTGGGGCAGCTGGATGAGTACAAACACATAGTGAATATCCAGTGGGTCTCATAAGGGCAGCTCTAAGTACCAGTTGCAGTATAGTGCAATTTTAGGAATACTTTTAAGCTACCAGTGGCCCAAAATGAATCATAACTCCAATTTAAATGTATAGGCTTCTTATGAGATATAAAGTCTTTCTTGTCTAAGAATTAGATCCACAAAAGGCAGCATACTGAGGGGGGAGCAGGACCTGAACAAAGAGAAGTGGGAAATGACACAGAGGAGGTAGCCGTGGTATCTTTTAATTAATAAAATGAAGAAAAAAGCCAGTCTGAAATAGCATAAACCAACAACAGGTTACTCATTAATTTCAAAACATCCTCACCATCCAAAGACTCTTTAAATGGGGGCCATTTTGGGCCTTTACTGTCTCAGTCTGCTGCTGATCATAATCCTCTTCCTTGTATTCATCTTCTAAGACTGATGGTCCTCTTCTGTGAATTAGGGAGCTTGAACCCTAAGAAGGTGTTTTGCCAAATCTTGTGGGGTGAGATCCCTCTTTCCTTACAAAAGCACAGCTCCTATATTCCTCAGTAAAGCTACAGAGGTCAGTAGAATAAAGGCCAGGCCCCCATGTTTCCCTGGGTCCAGAGTAAGGCTCACTGCCTGCAAATGAACTTTTCCATACCAGTATAACAATGAGAAACATATGTTATAGATACATTGTGTCCTATCTAAACAGATAATTAAATTTAAAAAAAAATTATAACAATAAAAACACATCTATATTTTTAAACCAGTAGATTTTGTGTGGTTTCAAAATTTTTTTCATTCAGTTATTCATGGCAAAATAATGTTTACAGAACAGATAAAGGCAAGCAGGAAGCTGTAAGTAATGGATGTCTAGAAAAGCTGTCTTAAAAACAAGTGTACCTGTGAGGAACAATTGGCAGACTGTTGGGACTTTTATGGATAATTACATTACACAGGCTCTCATAATGTCAGGTGCAATATAATAAATAGGCTGCTCACTTTGCTGTTCCCTATAGTCAGCTAGAGCTATCTGGGAGGCGACTCTTCATTTTTTCTGGTTTGTGTGAAAATTATGCCTTTTTGTCAGGAGCTCCTTGCTCTGCAGAACACCACACCACCCAGCAGTTGTTCGTAGCAGTGGTAAATCGATTGTACCAAATATCAGTGTGGGAACACTGGTGCTTGTGTTGTCTTAGCTCTAACCCCTGAGCTCCTCCAGAACCCCGAGCTTGCCACAGCCACGCTTGCTTGGGATGGGCCCTACACTGCAAGGTCTTAAATACACCAGGCATCACCTCTCATCCTGTGGCTGCCCTCTGTGGTTCACGGTGCTCTGCCTTGCACAGGGAGCTCAGGATCTCTCAGGACTGGGTATCTACTTTGTTATTTTCCTGGGGAACCAATGAAATTCTGCTGGGAAGTTTTGGGGGGAGAGGTAGTTTGGTTTTTGGGTGTTGGTTGTTTGGAGTTTTTCTGTTCATTTTGTTTTGAGAGGGTTTTTTTGTTTGTTTTGGGGGGGAGTTGTTGTATGGTTTGGGGTTGGTTGGTTGGTTGGTTGTTTATTGTGGTTTCTTGGTTGATTGCTTTTGGGTTTTTTTTGCAGTATAGGAATATTAGTCAGAAAAAAAAAAAAAAAAAGAGAAATACGTATGAAACTTGTATGCATTTTTCCCTGCCCTGAGCACAGATATCACTTCAGGTCTTTCAGGGAAGCATCAAGGGAAAAGAAGTGGCAACTCTTGAGCTGCTCTGAGGTGAGGATTGTTTCAGAGAGGCAAATCTCAGGCCCGTGTTTCTCATTATATACTCCCCTGCATGCCCCAGTGGTGGACATGTGTGTAAAAAGGTGTTGCTGGTCAGCTCTGCTTTCAGCTGGGCTCTCCTCACCTGGGAGCAGACTCCTGAAGGGATGGCTATCCCTGCAGGTAGGAAAATGCTGCATCCAGCTTCAGCTGGAGGTCAGCCAGTATCTGCTGATGCTTGAATTACTGCTCAGACAGGCACACACAAAAGACAGAATTTGGCAGCAGAGGTTGAGGTGGATTTTCTCTACAGTGCTCCCTGTTCACACAAGACAGGGATGGCAAACAGACAAGCACCACTTCCATGGTCCTTTTGTCCCAGCTTCTCCAACATGGTCATGCCATCATGAGGTGGAGGATCAGCTCTTTCCTATCAAGTGTCTCCATCCCATTGAAATGATACTGCTGAGTCTGACGGATTAGAAATAAGATGGACACTTAAGCAAGGAGAATTTCACTGCATTTATGGATACAGCTTGAAGCAAGTGGGTTTTTCAAGAAGTGGGGTGAGGAGAGTACTGGTGAGGTTTTATTGATTTGCACTTTTTTCCTCCTTGTGTATTTTGTATTCCTCCCGCACTCCCCACCCCAAATCTACAAGCCAAATGCCGGTGCATGGGATAGATCTGCAGAGACAGGTCCCAGTTTGCTCAATATTTAGCAGGAACAGAATCTTACTCTAGACATTTCTGGTTGTCATCTGAGGCAGAGAGCAAAATAAATGCAGCCATCTTTCAGAGTCTACTTGAGAAGCCAGTCATTTTATGTTGTAATGACATGTGCATTTAATAAAGATATAGAGTATTCTAAGGAGAGTAAAACTGCACTCTTATCTTAGAGACATATAGACATTAAGAATGAAGATTTCATTTAATTGTGGCTTGCTGCTGTGCACAATTTACCAAAATGGCAGTAAACTGCTATTGAACTGTAACATCTAAAGACGTCTAAGTGCTTGGATAATTTGTGGTTTTTTCCTCCTTTGGAAGATAGTAATAAAATAGCTAAAATATAGGAAGAAAATATGGCATTGAGGCTTGCAAAGCAAAGAGGGAAGTAGTCATATACTCAAGGGCTCTAATACAAACATCATCCCCAGGAGAGGCACACCTTGACCCCCTTACCTTTACCATTACAAACAAATAAAATGATGGGCTTGTATCCAGAGCGATGCAGTCCAGCAGTACTGGTGCTTTTGTAAGTTTGTGAGCCCTTTAAGAAGGTTCCCATAGGTAAGCTGTGGGCCTAGCTTTCCCTAATTGGATTTTACAGGCCTCTTAAAAGTAGTGTGTGATCCCTTCCTCTCCTTAGCACCCATTCCACAGCCAGAGGTAAAATCCAGTGGCTGCAGTTGCACAGGATTTTTGTCCACATTTGAATCCCTTTATTGTGACTTAATGCAACTCTGAGGGTCTTGGCTCTGCTTGGGTGGCCCAGGGAGCTCCCTTTGATCCGTGGCTATTCGTGGAATCCCTTGGGAATCAGACCAACACCCACTGACTTGCCCCTGACGATTATCTGGCTGAAACACCTGAGCCCTATGGGACTGACAGAAGCATTTGCACATCTTCAGTGTCTCCTGTGGAGCCTTTGGTTCGAAATGACTGTGACAAGATGTAAGTTGATGGAGCTGACTGGGCTCTGTTTGAGTATAAAGTGCAGAAGAGGCACTTCACACCCTGGCATAGCAAAGAGAGCCTCAGCTGATGGAGTGAAGGCATGGCATCCAAGTGACTGGACAGAACTGGCCTCCTCAGTACCAGAGGTGGTACCAGTGGTAGCTCCATGATAAGAGTTGGAGAAGATCCAGGCAGGCATTCAGCAGAGGAGTCTGGGAGAAGCACAGACAGCAGAAAAGAAGTAGGATAAACCAAAAGGAAGATTCTGTGTAAGGAGGAGTGCTGAGTTTTATTCAGACTTTTCTTATCTATAAGTGTTTTTGTTTGTTTTGTTTGTATGGGGTTTTGTGGCTTTGATGCAATCTGTGGTAATATTTGTGTCCAACTGGGCATGGCAAGCATTAGTCCTAGCTGCAGAGATTTTCTTAGGCTAAGCAATGGACTCCTGTTCCTAGGATGGGTAAATGAAGCGTAACCAGCATCCAGCTTTCTGCAGGGATGAAGCATGGGGAGCAGAGATTTTATAGATTGCAGTGTTACAGCATCAGTGTTGACCTACCTGTTTAGAGAGACAAAGAAAATTGGCACTTGGGTAATGTTTATCAAAGATATTGTGTTGAAGCACAATCTCAGGATTGTGGATTATTCTTATTAATAGAAAGTGTAATCTACCTCTAGGAGATAACAAATAAGTACAGTTCATAGCTATTATTACCTCCAGATACATTCAGTGTGAGTGTTTCACACCTAAAGTTATCTTGCATTCATGTAAATTACATTGAGTAGAAAATACTAATGCTCTCCCCAAGATAACAAATGTAAATGTAAAATATTCTAATCTAGTGGTGCTAATGTGTCTAGGGAAGGTTTATTACACTATGAAATTTAGATGAATCACAGGAGTGGAATATTGAATGAAATTACCAGGTAGTGATGTCTTCAGCTGTGTGCCCAGGCAGGTGGATGGCAAACTGCAGAAATTAAGAACTCACTCTGCCATGAGAATCCCTCTTTCAACCATCATCCAGAGACAGGAGTGCCCACTTTCCTCTGGATTTGCCAGTAGGATCAAGGAAACACAATAAATTCTTTCTTTTATTTCTCCTTACCTTAGAAATTTCATTTTGTGTATTTGTTTTGCTATTTGTATTGAGTTAATCTCTGACACATCTGCTAGCAAGGAATGAATAAATAAAGCCAAATGAGCTGAATGAGTTGTCTGAAGAATAGTGTGAAATTTACTTGAAAAATCATTCAGAAGTTGTTTGAGACAACAGAGAAAACTGAGGAAAGTCAGTTGCATATTTATAGAAGTGTTCTCAGCATCTTTCAGATGGGTCTGCAGTGCCTTTACCATTTTGCCCACATAAAAGTGGGAGAGCTTGTAATTTTTGCCAGGCAGCTGTGCAGCCATCCATTAGCCAGGAGGCTGCTCCAGAGCTCAGGGGAAAGATTTAAAAATTATTTTTGTTAGCTTGACATGCTACTTTCTAAAATGAGTTTTTCACTTAGTTTACCCCAGGGCCTGGGAGTTCAGAGCTCGCACCCCCTGGCCACATTGTAAAGTAAAATAATGCCCTGCCAGACAGCTGAAGCTGTTTCTTTGAGTGCAGCTCGCTGTTTCTAGTGGAGGTGAAAGGTGCTAGGCTGGCATCCTCAGACAATGAAGCCCTTCACCAGTTTGTGTTGGTTCACTACAAGGTTTCATACTAGATTCCCCAACATTACTGGCCAAAGGGGCTACCCCAGAGGTGCTGGAGTAATTCTGTCAGCTGCAGCTTTCTCAGTCCTTTGCCACCTGGAAACTCATAGAGTTGTTAATGTGATTTCTGGTCATACTTTTTATATCTGCCCAGGACTGCACTGACCCCATTGGGTGTCCCACACAGACCCCGAGCAGGTGTCAGATGGTGACAGTGTAGAGTCACTGCTGAGCTTGACCGGATTTGAGACAATAACCTTGAGAGCTGAGGCTCAGTATGGATTTGCAGCCTGGTGCAGAGGAGACAATAATATCGAGAGTGATAGAAGAAAACTACTTTTAAATAAGAATGAAAGGCAAATGCCATGAAGAATGAAAACATTGATTCCACTTCTGAGTGCTCACTTAGTTAGCAAAAATGATTGTGCCCCACTCTGATGTTTAAAAAGTCATGATTTTCTGAGCTTGGCATTGTATGAGAAGATACAATATTTGAATTTTCATATCAGCAAAATGGCAAAGAACAAGGACTGAATCTTGGCTTGTTGAAGTCAATGGAGATTTGCCATTGATATTCAATTGAGGCAGTTTTCTTCCTCAGGCACATTATGGATCAAGAATAAGGCACTGATCCTCTGATTTAATTTTTTTTTTTAGTCATCTGCAGTTCAGAAAATATATTTATCAATCTGGGACTTTAACCAAAAGAAAGAGGTTTATAAGCAACTAAGGCACGTTCTTTCAAGATTTACAAAACGAATAAACTAGCAAACCCAGTATTTATCCTTGAATAACTTTAGGTAGAAAAAAGGATGAAACAGAAAAGCAGAACTGACATTATTTAAAGGATTTGTCCACAAATTTTTTTAAACACTAGGAAGAACTTGCTTTAACAGCAATAATATTTTCAGGGTTATTTATATGGGTTTCTTTCTGAAAAAGCTGACTTCTGCAGTAGAAATATATAAAAGAAATAAAAAGAACTTTTTATTTCTTTACCTTTTAATCTTTATATTACTTTTTTTCCTTGAATCATCAGTCTATTCTTCAAACTTTTTTGATGTCATCAATAGTGGAGAAAAATGAAAATATGGTTCTTCAATATTATGTTAGTTCTTAAGAGCATAGTTTTTTCAAATATGTTGTCTTGCATGACTATTTTTCAGTCTTAGGCTCTTCACAGATACCATTTACTTTGAAGAAGCCTCTACTCCTTTCTTCTCTCATTTCCTCTCTCTTACTGTTTTGACTTCAGAGAGGGAAAGAGGTTTCTTCTTTCACATTTTCCTTGACTGACCCATGAAAATGATGTATGATAGAAGCTTTAAAAAGAAATACATCTGTTAGTGCCTTTGAAAATTAGTCTCTTTGTTCTTATGGCTGATGTTTTTGTTGCATAGCCATGATCTGTTATGCGTGTTTATTTTGGAGATTCAGTTACCTTCCCTTATTCCACTGCAATGCACAAAGTCTAGAGTAGAAGCACCAAACTTGAGGAGCGGGCCCATGAGAACCTCAGGAAGTTCAATAAATGTAAGTACGAGGTGTTGCAGCTGGGTCAGGGTAATCCCTGACATAGGTATGGACTGGGAGGAGAACTCATTGAGAGCATCCCTGCAGAGTAGGGACTGGGTGCTCTGGTGGATGAAAAGCTGAGCATCAGCCAACAGTGTGCTCTCTTAGACCAGATGGCCAGCTGCATCCCAGGCTGGATCCAAAGCAGCATAGTCAGCAGGAGGTGATTCTTCCCCCCTGGTGTTGTACCCCACTAGGAGTACCGCATCCAGCTCTGGGGTGCTCAGTGCCAGAAAAATGAGGATCTGTTAGAGTGGGTCCAGAGGAGTGTGACAAAGATGTTCTAAGGGCTGGAGTGTCTCTCCTATGAATGCAAGCTGAGACAGCTGAGGCTGTTCGGCCTGGAGAAGAGAAGGCAGCAGGGAGACCTCATTTTGGCCTTCTAGTACTTAAAGTGAGCTTATAAAAGAGAGGGGAAGGGGCATTTCATATGGGCAGATAGTGATAGGAAAAGGGGTAACAGTTTTAAACTAAAAGAGGAGAAATCTTTCCTCCTCTAGAGAGGAAAGGAGATCCACCATTACCTGTAAATTTCTAAACATGAACAAATAGGCTGTGTAGAGTAGGGAAATTCACATCTGACTGCAGTATGTACAAATTCAAGTCTTCTTGGTGCATTTATCAAAACAGTCTTTGGTTCACCACAAAGACTGTCTTAGTTACAGGCACTGTATGAATACATGTTATATATCTGGATTTGTGCTTTTGAGTCATCTTCAAATCACCATCAGCTGATGTTTCTAAATGGATGTTACCACGTCATATTTACTTAAAGTCAATTTCATTTTAGTAGAACCCATACATTTCAATTAAACTGCTTTTATTGCATTTGATAACCATCTGTCTTGAGTAGCATCTAGTCTATTGGTCTTAAGAAATCCTTTGATATCAGCAGATTCAAGACCAATACAGAGCCAACACCTGAAATTCACAGCCACTGATACTGAACAATTTTGATACCTATTGATAGCCACTGAGACCTTTCAAACTTGATGGGCTACACCCATAGGTTGTAGAACCGTAGAACATAGAATCATAGAATGTTAAGGGTTGGAAGGGAGCTTAAAGATAAATTAAGTCCCATTCCCTTTGCCTTTGGGCAGGGATGCCTCCCACTTGACCAGGTTGCTCAAGGCATTGACACCTTCTCATCCCAATGGGCATTTAGTTCCTTCAGTCTAAGAATCATTCTTTTTCATATTGGTACAAATCAAGACCTAAAGATAACAAGACCTTCCAATATTTGTAGGCTTCAGTATCTACTGATTCTACAGAATTTTAGCGATAACCTTATAATGTACTAGAATTAAAAGTTATACTGTGTGCTCCCCAGCTAAATTGGTATTTCCCCAAAACTGAAGGGCTTAATAAAAAACTATGGGAATATGAAAGCTACTTTTAGACTAAGAAAATTACTAAGAATATATTCCAGTTAACAATATTTTTTTCATGAAAATTATTATCTAAGTGCACACAAATTTCCTGATAAGTATCAGTATAATTGTTAAAAATCATATAACATGTAAGAGTAATTGTAATGCAATTAACCACTAATCACTCCATTTCTTTTTATCCATTTTGTATGTGTATAGGTAGACAGAAAAATTAAAAAGTTATAAGAGAGTTCATGTTGATTTGAACATCTCTGATTCAAAGCAGAGCAAAATCCCAGATGGGCAGCAAAATTAAAACTGCACTGTGGCAAAATAAAAAGAAAATGTATTAACTTCCATTTTTTTTTGCCCTACTTTTCCTGAAAGCCTGTAAATTAACTGCTACTTACAGTTCTTATACAGAGCAAAGCATTTGTTATCCACTTAGCAGTGCTACTCATCTCTGCTAGGGAAAATATCAATGTTAGTGCACTTCCACTAAAAAGCACTCAAGAATTTTTTTTCAAAAAGCCAACAACTAAATCAGAAACAATTTAGCTTTGATCTAAAATCCAGCACTTGTATATAAAAGAAATATAACTTGAAGGTTACTAATGCATTTTCTATGTCACTTCTATTTGTATAGAAATAAAAATAAAGTCACTTCATAGCAAATGCACTTATTACTTTCTCCTGTAGCTGAGTCCTTTTCAGGAGGACCTTAATTTCTTGCTATTGTTAAGGTTTGCATTTGCTGGGCTTTATTGACAATGTTTCAGTGAAATAATAATGAAATAGCACAACCTAGCACCCACTAGTTGTTTTGTAGGCAGTGATATTGTTCTTTTATGCATCATTAGAACTTGTTACTGAGATGCTGAAAAAAACCCTAGAAAGTCTTACATACCTAGATATACAAGACAGTGAGAAAATTGGGTCCTGAAAAGATGGGGTCTTCCACAACTGCAGGACTAAGTAGGGGCTCAGCTCTTTCAGACTTCAGTCAACTCCCAAGCCACAACTTGGTATATGCATATATTATTCACAAAAATAATTGTTTTGTTTCCAAATAAACACTGAGTTTTGGAAGTATTTTCTTTCTCTCTGTCTTTTTCTGTATTTTTTTTAAGACTGCAAAACTGCATATGATTCAAGAGAAAGGGCTGAAATAATTTCTTAGGACTCTCAGGGTCCTAAATCTTGACCTGGGTTTTTACTAGGATGTACTTCACCATTTTTGTTTATTTCACTGTATATATGTATCCTTTTAATTAAATTGTGTGATTGATAAAACTTCTCAGCTTGAAGGTTTTGGCTCCTAATATGTTACAGGAAATGTAGCTTCCTTCTCATTTTCCCCTGTGCTTGCATGCTGACTGGGAGACTGTGTGTAGTGACCCTGATTTACAGACTCTGAAGGCATGCTTTGCTCCTGGGTCTCAGCTCACCAGAGACGTGCCAGCAGGCAGCAGTGCCAGGCACTGCATTCACACAGGCTGTTCAGAGATTTTCAGGGGGCTTCCATGAATGCAGTGAGAAATCAGATATCAGCCTTGAGTCACCATGAACTCAGCAATTCAGATCAAGATCAGATCTGTAGTCATCTGTCATTCTCTCACAAAACCTTTTCCTCAGGATCCCTTTTATGTAGAGGTACCATGAAGGGAATGTGCATGCCAGTAGTTAACTGTATTTCCCAGGAAATAAATTCTCTGTGGTTATAACAAGATCATGAGGGCTGGTCTCTGCAAGCTCAGCTAACAGATCTGCCTCCATGCTTAAACAAAGTGAGGTTTGTTTTTTTCCCCTCATTCACCAGTGCCTACTATGAATTGCACATCATCCTTATTCACAGTCTGTACAAACAGTATCAAGCACGTGTGTGTCACTTTGAATCCTGAGTGGCCTGCTCCTCTGAGGATGTCACCTGTCACCTATTCCTCTGAACCATCCTATATCACTCATTTTGTCACTTGCTAATTTGAACTCACAGAGTGCTCCAAGAGCATGGGTAAGTCAGGTTGTATGCATATTCTTTCTTTTATTTGAACTACTAAAACATGGTCTGTTTTCTCTCTCTGGATAAATTGCATGGCAAAGCATAAGCAAATCATAAATAATAAATTGAGTATGGTATCTGAATGACCTCTGCGAGGTTTTCCCACTATGTCAAGGACGCCTTTCCATTTTCCTGATGCATTTACAGTTGTTTTTGTTCTATTTTTTAGGAGCCATGGCAAAGTCTGTACAGCAGAAAGTATACAGACTCTAGCACTTGGATATGACTAAAGGAGAAGCTGTTGGCTTCAATGACCTGTTATTGAATGGGCATGTCTAGCAAGTGCCTTCTGTTTTACAGGTCATAAGTAATGCAGATCCCTCAGGTGCACATTCTCTGCCCTATCAGAGCGAGGTACACATATATGTAATACAGAGCATGTTATGGAAATACACTCTCTAGCTGACAGAAATGGGTGCCTGTACTGTGGTCAACATCAGAAATCCAATCAAAGTCCTTCTGTTTAAGCATGTATGCAGACACCCCTCAGTCTGGAGCTGGTTGTTTTTGGTTTTTGTTTTTATTTTTCAGTGGTACAGATGCATCCAAATGAATACATCAAAAGTCTTAGCAATGCACATGGTCATGAACTTTCTAACAGACAAGTTGCCTTCTGGAGCTGTAACAGGTCACACACATCCCACTTCCTTCCACTGGCATGAGGACATGATGGCTCTGAGCTAGGCCGGCCACTGCCCTCAAGAAAGAGGAACAATTTCTCGAGTTCACCCTCTAGGATCTCCCAGCAACAAAGCCCACAGGTAATGACTGATTTCCTTGCCTTCAGCCTGTTTACAAGGGAATGAAAACATACACCTCCTCACCAGAGCTAACACAGAAGGATCCACGCGGTCATGTGGATCCTTTGCTGCTTGTTCCAATGAGAGTTGTGGAGTCTTACTGTGGGAGATATCACTGTGAATTATGGCTACTTAATTGGCACACTAGAGAATCAGCTGCTGTCCTCTTTGGAGCTTGGGAACCAGCCACTGTTAAGTGCCCTACAAACACCTCAGGAAAAATGTCCCTGCAGCAACTACCTCATTCAGTGGGCACAAGTCATGTTACGCCTACAAGCTGAAAGCTGCAACAGCAGTTTTCAACTTTTAGTGCTCCAAAATTTTTATTGCTAGTTGAATAAAAGCAAGCTGAAGCTTTCATCTCAATGAAGCCTATAATTTTGTGGGACCCAGTGGCTACATTTTTCACATGGTTGTAGGAAGGGAATGAAAGCTCTGGACAGCACTTATTATCCATTCTCCTAGGCACTCACTCCATATTCTGATAAAGATCAGCCTTGGGCTTTCTGGTTATTGATCTCAGCCAAAAGGCAGATCTCTCAGATCCAGCGAGTGTTTCTGCTAATATATTTTCCTTCCAACATTAATACTCTTTCTAATTTCAACCCCAAGAAGCAGCAATAAATTGTAATCTGTGGCTTTAGCTTGTAAAAGCAGAGTGGACCGTATGGATATTGTTGGACAGCTTGTCACAGACTGCTGCAAAATCCAATTATTTCTGCAGTTATTATACTTTCTTTCACTACATCTATTCTAATTGAGGGGGGGAAGAAAAATAAGGTATAATGTCCACCTCAGTGTTCGAAAAACACTAAATCTGAAATTATTAGCTGAGATGCAATCAAACTTGCCTATAGTATCTAATGAAATGCACTTTGTAGTTTGAGCTTGTTATCTAAACTGATAGGCAGAAAATACTGATGTATCAGTCTGGAAGTCAATAACTACAGAAGTTACTTTTAAATACAGTTGTGGGTCTTAATTGTCTCGATTGAGCCAAGTTCTGGCTTCCTCATTGGGTGGGACTGTTACAGACTTGTGATTCTTCTGGTGGGCTATTTCCTCATGGACATCACAACCCTGAGTGTTGGCTCAACCTCCCCAGAGAGACCTGCCAGGAGAAATGGGTCTGTGCCCTGAAAGGGAAGGTACAGCCTTGCACTCCAGGTGGGGCAGAGATGATGTTGGCTCGAGACCAGGATACCAAACCAAGATGTCATTGCTGGTTTTCTCCAGGCACAGTGCAGCCATGTGGTCTCTTCCTTGGGGTCCTATCCAGATACATAGGGTTTTACTCCATTTCAAGTCTTAACCAAATCAATTGAGAGTACATAAAGGCAGGACAGAAAAGAAAAAAAGCATTGAGCCTGCTGTTCAGCATGTCTGATACAAAAAAAGGACAAGCTCTTTTTCTGTTTTTAACTTACAACATTCTGAATTAATCCCTAAATATATGGAGGAGGGTGTTGCAGTCTATACAGACAGATTTAAGAAGCAAATCACACTTCGGTATACGTAGTTTATTATGTGCACTGGTATAGTAAAATCTCAGTTAATAACTGTGAATTATTTGCTTATTGTGGCTCCTTGGAATTTATGGGACAAAGATCAAGTTTAGACAAATATTTTTTGATCTTTTAATGGATTTTGTAAAGGCAAAGGTAAGAAAATCCCATCTGTACTTCTACATATTTGAACATTATTAGAATTGAGGCTTTTTTTAAGCTGTTGATGTAGAAACAAAAAGGAAATTTCATTTGCATAAGCTACAGAGCAAGTATCAATCCCGGCATTAAATGTTGCTACACGGCTCTGTGAATGATAATAACCCTTTGTTTCATTATAGAACTGACATCAGTTTTTCTAGATGATACTAACAGAAATATTTCGGAAGCAGTTAGTGTTAAACAAATGGTCCTGATCTTGGGTGATATTAGCTTTTTATATTAGGTGATATAAACGAGGGCTTGAAAAATAGGATAAAAACAACTTAATTTGTAGACTGGATATAAGTGAAATGGCTTTTGCTTGCCCTTGATAGTCTGGAGGAGTTTTCTCAGAAACAAGCTAGCTACATAAAGAAAGAAGACAGTGACATTTGTCTGGATTTGATGATTGTCACTTGAATTTGTATGCACCGTATTCAATTTTTATTTTTATTATATAACTTATGCTTACAGTCTTGAAGCAGATTAAAGGCTGGAGCTAGCTTCTGACAATGGGCTACCAAGTCAGCTCATGGCCATGCAGGCAGCCTTGAATTAGCCACCTCAAAATTGAAGGGCCAAGACCAGGGCCTGTACAATTTCTGGTGTGGAATGGAAGTGGCAGTGGGCAGAAACTGAAACACAGGAAGGTCTGTCTGAACATCAGGAAACACTTTACTGCAAGTGTGACCAAACATTGGAATATGTTATCCAGGGAGGATGTGGAGTCTCCCTCCTTGGAGATACCCAAAAGCCATCTGGACATTACAGTCCTCAGTAACTTGCTCTAGGTGGCCCTGCTTGAGCAAGAAGGTCAGAGCAGATGACTTCCAGAGATCATTTCCAACCTCAGCAAGTCTGTGATTCCATGAAGAGGGGTAGGGACTCAGGGAAAGAGCCTGCCTCATTTTATATTGTCTGAGAGCTGGAGATACATAATGATGTAGCTTGGCATAATCCATAGTTCAACCTCTTCCTCAGCATGCAAAACTGACCCAGATATCAAAAGGTCTGAAGCATGAGCCTTTGGCAGAAGCAAAATTTACTGGCACAAGCAACATCCCAGCAGTCTCCTACCCTAAGCGATTTCCTGCCATGCTCATGGCTCAAGACAGTCCAGGCTACACCTATTAAGGTTATGTCCTTACACATCCAAATGCTGTTTCTTCTTGAGTCTATGCCTTTTCATAGCCCACTGAAGCTCTCCTCCAATTGCACATTTTTTAGTAGCTTCAGAATGTCCTGTCTAAAAGATCACTGCATTCCACTACCAGATAATATTTTTTTAGAGGAAGCAGAACTAGAAACATATTCCTATGGGTGACAATTTTTAAAAACTAGAGTAACTATAGTGATTGCTTATCCTGACAAGGTTCAAAGGATTACTAAAGCTTTTCTATAACCTGCAATTGGTATCATACTTTCCACAAGCTCATCATACTGTGTCTGTGAAAACTGATTTAGTGGTAGGCTTGGTGGTGAGAGTAACACTTGAACTTGATGATCTTAAACATCCTTTCCAACCTAAAAACTTCTATGATTTTGTAGCTGATGACAAGTTCCCTTCATGCTGAATTTATGCACACTGCAACAACCCCAGTCACAGCACAAGGTGCTGCAAACAAGGGAATTTGTTGCTGACATTTTACTGCAAACCAAGTTCCTTTTTGTTGTGCAATGCAAGAAATTGATAAAAAAAAAATTGATCATTGGGCATATGTGACCTCAAAGTGAGCTTACACTTTATAATTTTTTCCACATATTTATTTACAATTCTAAGGCAAGAAAGAGTATAATCTGTGGAAAGATGCCAAATTGCCCACTAGATTGGTAATAATTAAATGGTAACAGCAACCCAATTTCTTCATTCACAGAAAAATATTACTGTGCTTGCACTGTGCTCTGGTTCCCAATTTCACTCATGCCTCTCAAGTTTGCTTCCACAGAGAGCTGCAGTTTCACAGTGATCTCCCATGAAAATCCTCACATAGTTAAACTTTATAAATCCTGCCCTTAGATATTGAAGACACTGAATATTTACCTGGGTTCAAAGAGAGACAGGCAAATTATTCTCTTTTCTAAATTCATACCGACCATGGATATATTAGGAAGTCCACATGATATGTAACTACTGGTAGGTGAAAAAGTAACTGAGGAAGAAAATGTAGATATGAATGTCCTGCTCTTCTGCCCTTCCCCAAGCATCTGCTGTTGGCTGTGTCAAAGGCAGAGTGGTGGCTTAGCTGGCTCTTTGGTCTGACCCAGTATGTCTGTGCTCATGCTAAAGAGCTTCATTTATTCAAGATGTTCCTTACTCATGCACTTTGAGATGTTCCCTGGTGAATATGTAGAGGACCTCAGTGTCTGTATTAGATGACTCAAGTTTGGGAGTATGCCTCTTCTGCAGGGGCCTTGGGAAATGAAGAGCCATCACAGCAGAGGTACAGATCTGCTCATTTTGGCCTGTCAACCAGATTCAAGTATTCTTTAATCTAAGGAAGTTATTTATCCTGGCTTTTAATTGGTGGCATGAGATATTCCTCCCCTTTTTAAGTAATCTCATCCTCCTCTTTCTGGACTTGCTGTCAAGGAGTATGAGGTGGGGCCTGAGTCCTGGGTCTGTTTCTGTGACTCAAAGCTGCAGAACCATCACCCATTAGAGCATCCCCAGACCAGGGGCTGTCCTGTGTCCTGCCTCTAGCCAGTGTGTCAGCTCCCACAACCAGGAACAGGGTCCCTCAGTGGTGTGAGCTGATTAATGTCATGTCCCGTCTTTGAGGCTACACAGCAATGAGCCAAAGTTTTCCAGCATTGGAAATTCAGATTTAGATAGCTGAATTTGAATGTTTGTGACTCAGTCCTTTACAGGAACGATCTGTACACAAACTAATTAAATAATTTTTTAAAAGTTAACATCTGAAGACAATGAATAGGAAAAATTTAACCAAGATGACTTAGATGACATTATTCTGAGAATAAAACTCTGCTCAATTGTGATTTGTGTGTTTAAATAGAGACCTTTAAATCATGGTTAATCTGATATAAATAATATTGCTTATCCAAGCACCATAAAATGTCGAGGCAGCCTCCAAACATCCCCGATGTAGTTTCAACCATGGATTGCTATTTTATTCCCTTAAGTAAAGGTTTATTTTTTAAATTTGATTTCCCTTTGATTGTTTTTACCTAAAGAGATAATGGTTTTATGTCCTTTTCTGAATAAAGAAAGTGAAAGAATAAAGGCCAAATTCTCATATTGGCAGCAGGGATTTCTTGGGGGAAGGAAAAATAAAAGGAAAAGAAAGGTAGAGCTTTCCAAGGAGAGCTCCATGGAGAATATGGCAAGATTTCTCATGAGCATTGAACGGGGTAAAACATTAAGGGAAATGTGACAGTACAGTTCTCTGAAATGGAAAACTTAATTTCCTAATGCTAGTGTAAGTTCTCTGAGGGGGTGAGGAGTTCGCTTTTGCACGACAAAAAATATTTACATGTAGTCAAGTGAGAAAGAAAGGAAGAAAGAAAG